>QLNU02014802.1:8148389-8164924 GCA_006491805.2 Dysdera silvatica | reverse complement strand
TTTTGGTAAAAATAATTATCAATTTTTGAACCATAAATTAACAGTTAAATATAACGCCAACAAATATAATTACATTCAAGATGTTTCGTAATAATAATTATTAAATAAATTGAAACTATTCCATATAATGTGTCACGGCATATGTCATATTGACTTATTATTCTTATTTAAGTTCTCTTTCGAATATGTTTTCGTTTTTCCTTTTAAATTGTTTTTCATTCCTTATTCAATATTAAATATTTTTTCGCTGGCCGCATCCGATATTTCTATATTGAAGCGTAATTCTCCATTATTATCATCATTCTTTCTTTGAGATGAAAAGTATGCGAAAAAAGAACCCGAAAATTTACAAAGAAATGAAATTTAGCATTACTGCAATAAGTTATGTTAAACTGTATTATAAAAATAAAATCTTTTGTGTTTCTCTATTGTCTTTTATAAACAAAGCGCGTCATATACAGAAATACACAGCTATGCCATTTCCCACTACAATGCATTTACCTTTTTGCAGAGGAAGCCTGGCATGGAATGTGTCATGCCATTCAAACTATGTTAGGCTTCTTAATGTGCATTTCATTGTGTGAAATCAGATTTAGCTTATTTTAATAGCCGCTAATATACGTCCACTCTAAGAAACTTCTAACTTAGTTTGCCGAGACAATGGGTGATTCAGAATAAACAAAGCTTAATTTGATAATGTGATTAAGAGTAAACAAAACGTAACGCATTATGTGTTTGCTTTAGCGCTTTACGAAGTCAACAAGCGTAATTTTTAATAAATTTCCTAAAAGAAAATCATCTAAAATTTTCTTGTTTACCCCTGAAATTTGAGTAATGAGGAAAGACTACTTAGTTAAAGATTATTAACAACTTAAACAGTAGCTCACGTAAATAGACTAGCGATACGATGCATAGAAACCAATTGAGAACGAAATGTACAGGATACCAATGTATTCTTTTGATAACAATTGTTTCAACAGTAACAGTTCTGCCTTCTTCAATACTAAAACCACACTTATTAGTTCTGAAAAACAAGAAAGGGCATTTTTTTATTTTGCCTTAGAATTTATGCACGAATTGACAAATCAGGTAATTGCGGCAGTTCCGTACTAATTGCTATCAATAGTTCATATGTTTACGGAGTCTACTCTCATAGGTGTTCCATGATCTGTAGAAAATAAACAAACCATTTAGAAGAACACTGTCTTCGTCTTTGAAGCTATGTTTAAATAACCTTATTAATTTTAAGGTTTATTTGAAATTAAAGAATTGCGCATTATAAAAGTCTATAAACCATTTAAAGTGTTTCGAAAAAACGAACTATGAAAACTACATTTATCTTTCAATTTTATCAATACATTATTTATCTCTATCCTTGCATTATTTTTTCTATCCTTCATTTTAGAGAGACTTTGAACATAAATTTGATACAATAATTTTTGCCACCCACGTTCATATAGCTCAAACTAGAGCTTTTTTTATATTTGGAGAAAAAGAGACGCCGTCCTCATCCTGGATTCGAACCAGGGTCCCCGCGTTGAGCCCGCGGTGTCTTGACCTACTAGACGAACGAGGACAAGAACAAACGCATTTTTCTCCGTATATGAGGATGTAAGATATTATTACCCTTCACAGGGATAACACAATTACCAAATAACCAGGAGAAAAATGCGTTTGTTCTTGTCCTCTTTCGTCTAATGGGTCAAGACATCGCGGGTTAAACGCGGGGACTTTGGTTCGAATCCAGGGTGGAACAGCGCTTCTTTTTCTCCAACTATAAAAAAAGCTCTAGTTTGAGCTACTTATACATGGGTGGCAAAAATTATTGTATAATAAATTCCCCCACGAAAAACTCACAAAAATCTCGCCCCGGAGGCTTTTCTGTGTTGACCATTATTTGGCAATTGTGTTATCCCTGTGAAGGGTAATAATATCTTACAATATAAATTTTGTTACGAATACAGAAGTTATAATTCCATAGCTCATTTTATAAATTTCAAATATTAACTACATATTTAAATATATATATGTATTAAAATATGTACTTCACAATTTATGAAGTTTTGCATATAGGTTAAGAGTCATCTACTGTTTCATAAAACGAATATATTTTATATTTTCAAACTGCGAGCTTTTATAAATAAGAAAATCTAAAATTTATTGTAGATATCTAACATAATATATTTTTATAATAACATAGCTTTTTTGCTTCATAACAATGCAGGTTCAAATATGTTAAGACAAATGGCATTTCCTCATTTGGCTTTAAATAGGATAAGTGGTGAGATTAGAAAAATTTTAAATCGATTTGAAATGTAAACAAGTGTTTCAACTGGAGCTGAATTAAAATATTTCGCCATTATTTTTTTAAAAAGTGGACCATTTGTACATCAAACAAAACTAGTTGTATGCATGTTACTTTACAACACAAACAAAATCAATCTCGAAATAATTAATGAACATTTTTAATTCGTGGTTTGATGAAGCCTTCGGGTATTTTGGTAAAAAAGGAGCTGCAAATTCGTCTTCTAAAATGCATGTCTTCTTTTTCGGTAAGTACAAATTCAGCAATAAATGTTTAAACACAATTTTTAATTTTGATTTGAACTTCAACCAATGCTATTTCTCGAATGATTTTTAAGCAAATTTCATTAAATGCTTTTTTCATTTTTCGCTTTGTCTTACAACATTTCCCATAATTTGTTTTCCTTTCACAAAAACATAGTTTCAAATTCGTACCTCGCGTTGATCTCAAATAACGATGAAAATTAAGTTCTATCAACTACAGTTTTTACTCCTGAAAAATGTTTGTATATTACAAAGTTACATAACATTACACTCTCTAGGCTCAGCTAACAAACAAGAAATATTTGGAAGGAATTAATTACGAGAGACAAAACCGCATGTGGTGTCTCACCTTGCTTGGCGCAGAATCACCATTGTTGTCCTTGCGCCATAAAAACACAGCCAACCAACCAACCAATGATGAAAGACTTATTTTTCACTGCTTCAAAATAGATAAACCAAAGAGATTCCAGAATTTTACCATTCGCTATCAATTGCCAGCCACTTAAGTAGTGTAATTTCATTTTTCCTGAGAAGAAGAAAAATATCCAACTTCGTGATATGTGGTTAAAAGTGCTCAAGCTTGAGCCAAAAACGTAGGTGACAGAATTGGTTTTTCTTAGTGCATTCCCTTTCGAATCTCCGTTTTAAAGAGCTTAAGATTAGAACCGAAAACGTAAATAACTATCTATAATGCAAATATATGAAATGTGTTCGGAATGTTCATTTGACGGGGATAGAATAGTTTTCTGCTGGCACAAAAGCAGACGACGCCCCAGCATACATAACTGTATAATATAAAATAAAACATATTAACGCAGTTTTAAATAAATAACTGTTTATAGCTATTTCGGAAGCGCGTTTAGGCTTCCTTCTTCAGAACCCTAGTTACACTAATGTGGTACACGTGCTAGAAAGACTGTCGATGCCAAATTGCTAGTCCAAAATTAGTTCGGGTAAACCAGTTGTGGGTCCGTAGCCGCGTCTTTTGCTATGGGACGAATGAAGTTTCTCCAAATAGAGGACATGGAATTGAACGGAAGCTGATCGTTAACAGTAGAAGAGGAATGCGAAAGAATATGGAAGGCTTCAAAGAAATTGAGGTCGGCTGGTGAAGAAACTTTCTCTATTAGATGGGCCTTGTCGAAAGAAAATTTGTGGCCAGCTTCCCAGGCGTGTTTGGCCAAAGCAGATTTTTCCAGTTGTTGTTTACGCACGTAGGCTTCATGCTCTTTAAGCCGAAATCGAAGGGCCCGACGTGTTTGACCAATATAAACACGATTACACTGGCATGGAATGGAGTAAATTCCAAAATAATTGCAATCAGGAATAATATCCTTGAGTTTGGAATAACCGAGTTTATTGATTGGAGTAAAAGTGACCTTGAAATTAAATTTACGGAGGATGGAAGCAATTTTTGAAGAAATTCGTGGAACGAAAGGAATGCTGATAAAATTACAAGGAGAGGAATCAATCAAGAGTGTACTGCACAGCTTAGGTCTAGTGAGTTTCTTCAAAGCGTCGTCAATAATGGTAGGATTGTAACCACGATCTCGAGCGATGTCACGAATATGGTTAAGTTCAATCTTGAGTAATTCTTCAGATGATGAAAACTTTAGACCACGGGAAACAAATCAGTAGAATGTGCTTATCTTCTGACTTTTTGGATGGGTGGAAGCAGCATGCGGCATGAGGTTAACAGCAAAATGTTGCAGCAAAACAGCAAAAGTTTTTTCACCATCCGACCTCAATTTCTTTGAAGTCTTCCATATTCTTCAACATTCCTCTATTACTATTAACGATCAGCTTCCGTTCAATTATATGTCCTCTATTTGGAGAAACTTCATTCGTCCCATGGCAGAAGACGCGGCTACGCACCCAGAACTGGTTTACTCGAACTAATTTTGGACTAGCAATTTGGCATCGATAGTCTTTCTAGCATGTGTGCCACATTAGTGTAACTAGGGTTCTGAAGAAGGAAGCCTAAACGCGCTTCCGAAATAGCTATAAACCATCGTATTTATTTTAACTGTGTTAATGTGTTTTATTTTATTTAATATTTTGCGCAGTGTGTCGTACGTATTAATTATACATAACTGTGTTACTTTCTATTTGTGTTAGTTTCGATTTAAATAAATAACTACGTTAGGAGGAAAAAATGGGCTCAAATTTACTACAAGTAAACTTACTACAATAAAACTTACTACAATAAAACTTACTACAATAAAACTTACTACAAGTAAACTTACTACAATAAAACTTACTACAAGTAAACTTACTACAATAAAACTTACTACAAGTAAACTTATTACAGGTAAATGTACTGTAACGTAATTTACTAGAACAAAACTTACTACAATAAACATACTACAAGTTAACTCACACCAATAAGATATGTTTAGAAACTATATATACTCATAAGGCTAACGTAGATTCCTGTTAAACTACTTCCACTAAGATTTTTCATTATGTAGTAAATATTTATTACTGTTACGTTACAAACACATTGAAAGATTTTATTGCTTCATTCGAAACGTTTGTAACGTAATTGAAAAAGCAAATCATCATTAAGTTCCTTTTGCTTCGAAACATAAATACCATAGTTATACAGGGTTTGTCCCAAAAGTTCCCGAAATGATTTTTTTAAAATCATTTATTCAATATCAGTTTACAATCTTTTCAGAACTTTTCAAAGTATTCTCCCCCTGCTTCGATGCACCGTTGCCAACGCTTCACCCAATCATTGAAGGCGCCCTGGAAGTCGTCAACGGGAATCTCCTTCAGTGAGGTCGTCGCGGCTGCTTTTACCGCCTCCAGCGTCCCATGCCGAGTTCCTTTCAGGGTTCTTTTGATCCTTGGGAACAAAAAGAAATCCGCTGGTGCCAGATCGGGGCTGTACGGCGGCTGGGGCAGCGTTGCCACACCCATTTTGGCCAGCAACTCGGAGACAATGAGCGCGGTGTGGGTTGACGCGTTGTCATGGTGCAAGATCCAATTGTCGCGAATTTCGTTTCGGACGCGTCGAACCCTGTTGCGCAACCGTTTGAGCACTTCACAGTAAAACTCCTTGTTGACTGTTTGTCCTTGTGGCACGAATTCACTGTGAACTACACCTTTTCTGTCAAAAAACACAATGAGCATTGCCTTGATTCGCGATTTGCTCATCCTTGCTTTTTTCGGGCGAGGAGACTCCTTGGTGTGCCACTCGCTGCTCTGGCGCTTTGATTCGGGATCGTACTGAAAAATCCACGTCTCGTCCCCTGTGATCACTCTGTCCAAAAATTCTGGGTCCGTTTCGTAGCGTTCATGCAATTCCTGGCACTTCAACAAACGCTGCTCCTTCATCTCACTCGTCAGGACTTTTGGCACCATTTTCGAGCAGACTTTCCTCATTTGAAGATCCTCCGTTAAAATGCGATGAACGATTGTTTTGGGTATTCCACACTCCTCTGCAATCACCCGAACACTTAATCGTCGGTCATTGTCCAAAACTTGACGCACTTTTTGCACCGAGTCGTCCGTTTGTGATGTCGACGGGCGTCCAGAGCGGTCGTCGTCGTTGACGGACTCCCGACCTTCCCGGAACCGCTTGTGCCACATGAAAGTTTGGCTTTTTTTCATCGCCCCGTCACCGTAGGCTTTCCGAAGCATTTCGAGTGTCTCCGCCCCGTTTTTACCCAGTTTCACACAAAATTTGATTGCATAACGCTGCTCCAAAAACTGGTCCATTTTTTGATCGACGAGGGTGCAGTAGATACCTCTGCGCGGAGCGTGACCCTGCCTCAACAACTGCCCGCAGGCGACTGATACCGGTCTCGTTTCCAAGCTCAGATCCCCCACCAACTTCTCCGCCCCGTCAGCCAGCGTTGCCAACTACAAAAAATCATTCCGGGAACTTCTGAGGTGATTGTTTCCAAAACTGAGATTTGTATGAAAGCACAACCTTAGAACTCCCAATAGGCAAATAACCGGGACCGATTTATTAGACACTCGTTGAGGCAGCTATTGTAAGCAAGAAAGGAGTAGTCGAAAGCTTCTCTGATTTCCTCGCAATTCGACTAAAGAGGTGATTTTCCACCTATTAATCCTAATTCATTCTATCAGATAGTTACAATATCATAGACGGAAACTTTATTGTGACGAGCTCTAAGGAGCGGCTACTAAACTGAAGACGGAAATTGTCGACGTCAACCGAACGTCATCGAAAACAGCCTTCGAATTCTCATTTAAATTCCGTGAATCGAAAATCGCCTTAACGTGGAATACAATCTCTGCCTCTTCCCAAAATGTTGTTTCACGGAACAATAATCCTCTTAACCGTTTTGAGTTTCATTTGGGGAAGTGGGAATTAACAATGCTCAAACAGATAACTTGGTTCGCTCCCTCTGGAATACCGGTAACGAATCGCTCCCAGTGATTAAAGATAACGCTAGCCAGAGTACATTCTCAGAGTATTATCTTTAAAGCGACTCATCTAACCTAATCGAAAATAGATGAATGAGCAACTGCTTTGAAGAGCATAGTCCCTACCCTTTAAGCCGTTGAACTTGGTGATGGAAAGGACAATGGAAAAATATTCATTAAATAAATGTATGTATACGACTCTTTTTCGAATTGAATGTAAATTCTTTTCTTCTAAAGTACGATTAAATTTTAATTACTCACAGGTCATCAAAGCGGGTATTTGTATTAAACTGATTCCTTGATAGGGTGACGGCCAATGAATATATATATCCTTGTGTCATTAATTTTTATAAGCAGGGGAATAACAGTAGGAGGAAAGTCGAAAACTTTGTCATTTGCATTTATTAGGCCTTTAAGGTCCTCTTCTAGGTCGAGGATTGAAATGGAAAATTTATAACGCTATTTACAAGACTCCGTGAACTTATATCTTACCTCATCTGCTTAATACATTTTCGATGGTAAACATGGAGTGAGTGATTTCTCGTAAATTAAGAAGCATTTTATGACAAAATTGTTGACTGACCATGATTGCATATTTATGGTCATATCCTATTCCAGCTTTATGTGAGCTCTAGTGGCAAACGAACACCGAATTATGGTAAAAAAGATCGGTTCAATAGATATAGTTTATGCGCAATCTCCGAAAAGGAAATAAAGCAACGTTTTAAATCTTACTGCTTATTGCATGAACATTGTAAATTGTATTGTCAGGTAATGAAAGCGTCGAAAAGAAACTTGGGAAATATAAAATAGATCTTGAATTTGAAAACCTGGGGTATTGGACAAAAGTAAAGGATAGAAATTTTAAATAATATGAATAAGCAAAAAGAAAAAATGCTGGAAACTAGAATAATTAAGAAGCTAAGAATTATTCCATAAAGATGGAGAGGAGTGAGACGCCCTGAAAAAATATGGTTAGGCCGAGTGAAGAGAAAGCTCAGAAGAAGTGTTGTAAGGATCTGGTGAAGAAAATTTTGACAGAGAAATGATCGCAAAGGTTGCTAAAGTCTTTTAGGGCCATGGATGGGAGAAAATTAAGAATAAGAGATGTCTATTTGACCGAAAATAAATATAAGTTGACGAGTTGCTTTACACTGGATGACTGTTGTAAGACATGGAAGTTAATATTGCACTATTTTTCTTAAAAAATTTAACATGGTAGCAAATCAATGTAATTTTGAACATGTCACATGCACAGCCATGGATTTGATTCCACTGATCTGTTAATTAGGAAAATTATTGTTGATTGAAAGACCTCCATGTTGGAGAAACTACAGCTGCAACTTAAAGGAGAAAATAAATTTACGAATGAGACGACTAGATGGCGGCATAATCAAATGCTAAATACTTTTTCCTCCTGCATATTTTTAAATGTTGTCACACATACAATAATGACAAAAACAACTTTATGTGGTAGTAACCTATCCAAATATAGTATCTATATCCCGCGTTATTAAGCTGGATAGTATAGAATTTTATTATTACACATTACCGATATTTCGCAGAAATAAATGTTAATTTAAATTTATTCGTTACTATTTCTCTCGCCTTTGAATCTCATTAGGATGTCTATCTAACACGAGAACTCTTCTCACCGCTAGGTCTATGCCTGCCTGTTGCCGGGAAACGACTCCTAGGGGCCCATTCTCAATGGGGGTGCTTGAAGAAAAGCATTAACATTATAGACTCACTGATTAAATGGACTTAGGCTCGTTTATCCAGCAACAGACAAATGCAGTCTTAGCAACTCAAGAAATTTTCGCTCTTGGAAGGCTATATATTAATAGTCTCGAATTTTTTTTTTTAATTTGGGCGACAAAAGTTTTCTTTTAATCGTTTTCCTTACTTTTCTTCCTTTTAGTAGATACCTGGTTACAGTTTAAAGCTGCTATTTTATGCTGCCACGTTCCATATATTTGTGTTATTTGCCGGTCAGTGTAGATTTATTAAATAAGTTAACCTTCTAAGATATCACATTTCCCTTCTCAGGGATAACACAATTGCCAAATAATGGTCAACACACAAAGCCACCGGGACAAGCTTTTTGTGATTTTTCGTTTTTTCGTGGGGGAAATTATTATACTTAATAATTTTCGACGTCCAGTCTCAGCTCAAATAGTCAAAACACAAACTAGAGCTTTTTATGTATAGGAGAAAAAGAGGCGCAGTCTCGCGTCCAGAGTGGAACTAGCCTTCCTTTGTTGAGCCCGGAGTACTCTCCTCATCTAGACCAACCAGAACAGGAACAAAGCTCTTTTTTCCGTACA
This sequence comes from Dysdera silvatica, assembly GCA_006491805.2. NCBI lineage: Eukaryota > Metazoa > Arthropoda > Arachnida > Araneae > Dysderidae > Dysdera > Dysdera silvatica. The sequence continues at coordinate 8,155,628 of QLNU02014802.1, read as the reverse complement.
TAAGAATGAAAGATATTATTACCCTTCTCAGGGATAACATAACTGTCAAATAATGGTCAACGCACAAAGCCACTGGGGAAAGCTTTTTTTATTAGATTTCGTGGTTAGAATTTATTATATTTAATAATTTTCGAAACTGACACGTGTAATAGTGTGGGTCGAATTTTCAAAAATTGCTCGAATCGAAACGCAATAGTGCGGAAAAGTTGCTTTTTCTCGAGATAAACACAGTGAAAAAATAAGTTTTGGAATCGGATAATATCTTCAGGTCGAGCATGAACCCCCAAAATTTGGGAAATTAGCCATAAATTGACCTTTTTTAGAAACTTTTGAATAGTGCCTTAAATTGGTTGAATTGTAACGAAATTTCAGTTGTGACAGTAATTAGAAACAAGCTAACAGGAAAGAATACTTTGATGGACGAAAATACCATCAAAGGGAGGGGGCACGGGGTCTCTTTAGGACGAAAATTGGCCAAAATTGTGAAAAAAACAAAACACCGTAGAAGCGTTCATGACTTCAGAAAAATAGGTTAAGTAGACTGTTTGATTAACTATTGCTGTGCAGCTCTTCGCCTGTTTGCATTCCACATTCAGTGAAAAAGCAAAACGATCCAGAACTCACCACGGGGAGGTGGCCGCACTTCGAGTTCCACTCACACACTTCCCAACCAACCAACCAACTAGAGCTAGACGTGGAAAATCACTATTTTTTGATTTGGTTTGGTTCCACATGAACTGGATGTCGTTTTCAAATATTGACATTTGGCAGCGGGAAAGCAAAGTTTCTCTGATGAAACCATTTCTGCTGTCACCGCCACATACTTTGCTGGCTGCTTCTGTGATTAGTTTCACAGTAAGTTTAACCTCCTGAGTGTGACATGGAAATTCGTTTATGTTGAAAGTTAGTATCCGCTTGGAATGAATGAGGTCTAAGAGTTCTTTGGATATTTCAGATGCTAGAAGTGGAGGACAGGTAATTTTCGTTGATGACTAGATGATCCACCTTGTCTAGTCTTTTGCATTAAAATTTAAATCAGGAGTGATGAACGTACATACGGATCTGCATTTCTCTGGTATTTCCCTGGCTTTTAAAATGCACCTTAAAGCAAACTCTCTGACATGCCGTCTTTCGTCTTTCACAATAGCCAGAAAAAATTCTCTGGATGGGCAATGAAAGCATTGTTTTGGATTATTGGATCAATGATTGTTTTGAGATGATCTGGTAAATATCGGGAAGCCTGAATACACTGAAAAACATGTTTTGGGCCTTGAAATATTGGTCGTTGGGTTTTGATTGTGAACCATAGAGGTGAGTATACTTTCAGGATGAACATTTTGATATGAATAAGATTTGAAGATGGGTCTGAGAAAGCAACGTATAGTAAAAGGTTTATTTAGCAACGTTTTTGAGCACAATATAACTTAAAAATTAAAAAATCGACGATCGTTTCGGACGATTAATGGTCGTCCTTCTTCTAGGATAGTAAAAATGTCGAATAACAACAAGTACGTGTTGCCGATTTCAGGCTGGTTAAGTTGCCACAAAAATTAACAAATATAGAAACGATTAATCGTAAAGTGTTAAAGAGAACTGTGTGAAGGCCAACTTTTCTTTATGGTAAAAGAAGAGGCATTATATTTGCAGAAATAAATCAAAAACACAAGGAGGGTCTAATAAAGAAAGCGAAGACGGTGTAGGCTGGAGAAAAGAGTTCCAAGCACCACTGAAGCCAGGAGTAGATCCGAGATTGTTAACTAAGTAATTCCTGAACTTGTGAATAAAATAGGCTTCTGCGCAGTCCAATTCCAAAGGTGAGCGAAGTTTAAAGATGATGCTAGCATCGTTGAAGAGGAATTTGTGGCTGAATTCATGGCAATGCACCGCGATGGAAGATTTTTTTAACACTGCGCGTTCAATATATCTTCGGTGTTCTCTGAGACGGTGGAACAAAACTCTCCTCGTCTGACCGATGTAGGACATTTCGCATTGGCAAAAAACCCGATAAATTCCCTAACGATGAAGCGTATGAATGGGGTTTTTAAAGATGGACGAAGTTTATTGACAGGACAGAACATAACTCGGAATCCTGCCCGTCGAAGAATTTTTGCTATGGCAACACTAATCTTAGGAGTGAAAAAAATGACTATTGTGTCAACAGAAGCGTCGGAACTGGAGGGTGTACGTATAGTGAAAGGAGCTGGTTTGGAAAACTTGGCTAAAGCTAAGTCAATAATAGTGGCGTTGAAACCCCTGTAATCGGCAATGTCTTTAAGGAATTTAATTTCACAAGCTAAGGCAGCTTTAGTTGAGCAGATACGTAAAGCACGAAACACGAAAGTATAAAAAGCGGCCATTTTTTTGTTGAAAAGGATGGCAAGATTTAAAATGTGGAGGAAGTAAAACAGCGAAAGGCTTACGGAAAACAGAGGTCAAACCGATAGCCGACTTTTTTAATAAGAACATCAAGAAAATAGATAGTATTACGTTCTTCCAAATCAAGAGAGAACTCAAGACAAGCGGCTAAGGAGTTTGTGATAGGCAAAAGAACGACAATTTGGCGGGCCATCCCAGATAATAAAAGTATCTTCGACGTACTTGACCAAGAGTCCGAAATCTACCTGGGTAAACAACCTGAGTTCCAAGTAATGCATATAGATATTGCACAATATAGGTGAGAGGGGATTATCCATTGGCATACCAGTTATTTGTTGGTAATGGACGCCGTTGTAAATGAAAAGGGTGAAATTAACACACATTAAAGTTAAAGCAATTAATTCATCAATCTCAGGTTGAGAAAAATAATACTCCACAAGACGATACCGGAGAAAATTAAGAGCGCTGTGAGCAGGAATATTAGTGAACATAGATTTAATGTCAAGTGTAGTCATTGTACAGTGATCCGGAGAAAATGAGTGAAGTATGGAAGTGAAATGAACGGAGTTTTTACAGGTGAAAGAGTTAGATGAGGTAAGCCATGAGAAATGGTGACAAGAAACTTCGCCAGCCCGTATGGTACTAAACCAATGCAAGAAATGATGGGGCGAAAAGGAATTCAATGTTTATATATTTTAGGGATATTAAATACATAAACCCGGATATAGACATGGAAATATATGAACCGGAAGGCCTCAACGTGCTCGGCCATTAAGGTACGAGCACAATGCTCTCTTTCCTCGTATATAAGAGGTTTGTAGAGCATTATTACCCTTCTCAGGGTTGAGATAATTTCAAAATGGTCGTCACCATATGAAACTACTAAGTCACGTATTTTGTACTTTTTTCAAGATAAATGAGATAGATAGGGCTTTTGACGCTCACGCCTTGTAGCTCGATCGAGCTACAGCGAACGAATTCCGTATACGAGAAAAGAGTGTATTGCCTCTGTGGTTTTGTAGTCGATCAATTTAAGGTACATCGGTTCATATGGCGGGTCCCCATTCCGAATCTGTAACAGGGCGGTATCCTTTTCCTCTATATATAAAACTCTAGTAACATAGATATCAAAAGCTAATAGAATACATACATAGATATCAAAAGCTAATAGAATACATACATAGATATCAAAAGCTAATAGAATACATACATAGATATCAAAGCATAGATACAATACATAGTTATCAAAGCTAAGGAACATAGATATTAAAAATATATCATGTATAAACTCCGTTTGAATTACATTACAAATAAATAGTAAATTTTTGGCACTGGTCGGAATATACGAAATACAAATGAAGAAGGTAAAAGATATTTACCGTCTGCAAAAATATTCGCAACGTTTCGAGAACTACTGTTCCCTTCATCAAGCGAAAGTGTCAAGGAAGTGTAGGTGTTCGGTATTTATACCCCAACTTTGGTTTTTCCCAAAGCTATCCCGCACTCGGGTTTTCCCCCCTGTCTGAATCTGGATTTTCTAAGAACTGTCCCGCACTCAAAACAACGTTTGTAGGTTGTTATTACATTGCAAATATTATGAAAAAAATATTTAAAGTTATTCCGCCTGCCAAATCTAATTTATTTTAAGCACTGAACAAGTTACGTATATATTTGCTCATTTATGTATGAGTTTACATGTCTGCATAAAATAAAGTTATTGAATATACGAAGCAATTCCTATATATTGAAAAGCAAACACAGCTTTTAACGTATTGCCTGTTCACGTAAAGAAGTGCGACGATACAGTTAGAACTATCGGGAGGTGACGTCACAAACCATTTAGACGCATAGGCCTACGCAGAAAGTTCGTAAAGGGGTTATAGTCTCATTGGGGGGGTTACAAAGCAGCAACTCACATATTCTTATGTTAAATATAAAAAAATTAATCGCAACAGGGGGTTATAACCCCCATCAACACCCCTATAACGTACGCTAATGGCTAGATGCTTACAATAATATAGTTTGTAATATAGTTTGTTCAATAAGCTCTAGTTTGAGCTAATTAATACGTGGGTGGCAAAAATTATTGTATAATAAATTCCCCCACGAAAACTCACAAAAATCTCGCCCCGGAGGCTTTCTTGTGTTGACCATATTTGGCAATTGTGTTATCCCTGCGGAGGGTAATAATACCTTAACATCTTTACATACGGAGAAAGAGAGCGTTGTTTCCTGTCCTCATTCGTCTAGCGGTCCAAGACACTCCGGGCTAAACGGAGGGACCCTGGTTCGAATCCAGGATGGGGAAAGCGTCTCTTTTTCTCCAAAACGAATAAGCTCTAGTTTGAGCTAATTAATACGTGGGTGGCAAAAATTATTGTATAATAATGCGCACTTTCAGTTTTCGCGGTCACCAAAAATAGTTCTGGATTGGAGTCCTACTTGGCTGTAAGCGGCTAGATTCTCTTTGAGACGTCACCTTCCGTTATTTCGAAATGTACCATCGGATTTCTTTCATTAAGCAGACAGTAATTAACTCATTCTATATGTATAGATAATGCACAATAGAGTCTCATTAATCCAATCCGCGCTAATCCGAAAACACCGTTAATCCAATTTTTTTTAGTCGGCCGCAAAAGGAAGCCTACTAACAGAACGTCACCAAACAGCGCGGGGAGTGTCGCCAACTAACTGAAATTTCCCCATAAAGGAATAAGAAATTTTCCATCACCCTCCAGACGTTGGTTAAAGGCCTGTAGCCAAGACAGGGCCAGCAGGGACGTGACCCCAGTTGCCTCATCGACGTATTTTTATATATATAGTACACAAACTCCTGTTTATATATATATATATATATATATATATATATATATAATTACAAAGCCAGTTTATATATAGTACGAAGACTCCAGTTTATTTATATATATATTTATATATATATGGTGTTGGCTTCTTAATCAACAAAAGAATTAAAGACTGTCTTCTGGAAGTTGAAAGTACATCAGATCGAGCAGCGAGGCTTGTTGTTCAACTAACCCAGCGATACCAACTTCAAATAGTACAGGTATATGCACCAACATCAAGCCATACCGACGAAGAGGTTGAAGAATTTTATGAAGAAATCAAAGAGTTACACACCAAAGGGAAACAACATATCAAGCTCATCATGGGGGATTTCAATGCAAGAATTGGACAACAGGAACAAGGAGAGACATCGGTTGGTAAATACGGATATGGGGAAAGGAATGAACGTGGCGATCAACTCATCGAATTTGCAGAAGCTGAAAACCTTAGCATCATGAATTCATTTTTTAAGAAGAAACCGCAAAGAAAATGGACATGGAAACACCCAAATGGGGGAACTAGTGAAATTGACTATATCCTGGCAAACAAGAAATCAATTATTGAAGATTGCAGTGTACTGAACAGATTTAATACTGGAAGTGATCATCGAATGGTGAGATGTAAAGTGCACTTAAATACTAAATTAGAACGACAGAAGCTCATTAGGAAACAAGTAAGTAAGAGGGTGGATCTAATGAAACTGAAAGTAAATACCGAGGCATTCAAGTTGGAATTAAAAAATCGCTTTTCTGCACTGGAAGGACTTATTGATGAAAGTGATATCTCAGAAGCAAATGAAAACATTGTTAAGACAATAGTTGAAACTGCTGGGGAAATTGGTGGTGTAACCTGTAAAAAGCACAATAGCAAATTATCTGAGAAGACGAAACAGCTCATGAAAAGGCGAAGAGATATGAAGGTGGACAATCGAAATACCAGTTCCAGGATTGAGTACATAGAACTTTGTAAAACTCTGCGCAAAAGCATGAAAGAAGACATAAGAAAATTCAACTGTGAGCTAGTAAGGAAAGCCATTGAAAATAACAAGAGCCTTAGGGTTGTTAAAGGAAGTTTATCTGTTGGGAAGAAACACATCATTGCATTAAAAGGAGAGGATGGCACCGTAACAAGAAATAGGGAAGAAATACTTAGAAGAGTTGAAGAATTCTACAAAAAACTATATGAAAGTAACAGTGAATTAAACGAAGACATTGAAATAGTCGAAGGAACAGCTCCTAAAATCTTAAAAGAAGAAGTTTCATTTGCAATAAAAAATATGAAGAAAGGAAGAGCCCCTGGTGATGATGGTATTACATTAGATATCCTAAAAGAAGCTGGAGAATATGTAGAAGACATACTTGCAAAATTCTTTACCAAATGTCTTAACAGCGGTAACATACCAAACCAATGGGATTCTGCAACAGTAATTCTTTTGCATAAAAAAGGTGATAAAGAGGATTTGAAAAATTACCGACCAATTAGCTTGTTACCTGCTATTTATAAAATCTTCACAAAAGTGCTAACACATCGCCTGCAGAAAAAATTAGATGCAGCTCAACCAAGAGAACAAGCTGGATTTCGAAGTGGATTCAGTACAGTGGACCATATTCAAGTATTAAGAGAATTAATTGAAAGAACACATGAATATGAACTTCCATTGTGTGTTGCATTTATTGACTATGAGAAGGCCTTTGACTCTATTAAAACATCAGCAGTCATCAACTCTTTAAGATCAACAGACGTCGAGGATGTGTACATTGACATGGTGAAATATGTATATAAAAATGCAAGTGCAAAATTTCGGTTACATAAAGATATCGAAACTATTAAAATTGTTAAAGGTGTGAGGCAGGGAGATACCATTTCTCCGAAACTTTTTACTTCAGCTTTACAGATGATTTTTCAGCTGATAAATTGGAATAAGAAGGGAATAAAAATAAATGGTGAATACTTAAATCATTTGCTGTTTGCTAATGACATCGTTATTTTTTCAACGAACCCATTAGAACTCCAAGACAT
>QLNU02014802.1:8129256-8148289 GCA_006491805.2 Dysdera silvatica | reverse complement strand
CCCAAGCTCTTTTGCCAATTGAAATAAAAATTCTTGCCTCGGTATTTCTTCACCCGTCGTTTCTTTGTATAAAATCCAAGCATTTATCCCGGCTAAATCTAAGATATTGAAAAATACCTGCAAAGGCCATCTTTGAAATTTAGATTTTACGCTATATTTTCTGTCCATTTGATCAGTTACATCTACACCGAATTTTGTGCTATTGTAAAATCTAATTGTCTCTGGTATACGGGTGTCACTTTTTTCAATTTCAACGGATGAATGCATTGAACTAAGTATCAATACTTTTTTATTGGGTTTAGCTTTGTAAACTATAAAAATAAAATCATTCGATTTGTATAATATTGTTGAGAAGCGTGTCATACTATCCTTTGCCTGTCCCGCTAATTTTGGTAGCTCTCTTTTATTTCTGCGAATAGTTCCAACAAGCGTAGTTTTTTTTGCCTGAAGTTTACTCGCTAATGACACACTTGTAAAAAAATTGTCAGTTGTTATATTTCTCCCATGGCCCGTATATGGTTCTGCTAATTTCAAAGTTACAAACTCCCCAAGTGGGACGGATGATTCTCTCCCTTCATCTTTTCCCAAATATGGAAAGCCGTTTACTATATACTTACTACTTACATCGGAAGCCAACCAGAATTTTATGCCAAATTTGTCCGGTTTATTGGGCATGTATTGAGTAAATCTACAACGTGCTTTTGTTGGAAACAATTGTTCATCTATAGAAAGATATGCTCCTGGTTTATAACAGTTTTGACTGTTTTCGATAAATTTGTACCAAACTTCAGAGATCAAAGCGAACTTATCATTTTGTAAGCGTTGGCTTCATTGATTTCTGTTGTCAAACCGAATAAACCTCATGATTTCTGTAAAGTCATTTCGGCTCATAGTTGTCGAGAAAAATGACGGACCCCATTTCTTATTCCATAAATATGATAGATCCATATTTTTAGCCTCACGTGCGCCGCGTGCATATAGAAGTCCAATAAATGCATATAATTTTGCAATAGATAAATTCTGTTTCGTTTTCAACACTCCAAATGCCTCTAATTCCGTATATTTTCTTACATGTTCAATCATGTTATGATCAATAATGAAGGAAAATGCCGACTCAACTCTGCCCTTTATAATATTTCGTTTAGCGTATCCTGTCGGTCCTGATATTTCCTTGAAAATATTATAAATCGGTGCTCTTCCGCGATTAGACCCTTCTTTTATTTTTTGCCAAACAGTTCCGTCCGTAGTAGTTTCAATCTCTTCCTCATTTTCACTTTCGGAACTAACTATAAATCTCTTCCTTTTTTGTCCTCTTCGTGTATTCAAAATATTCTCTTCGTCCGTATCGCTGTCCAATAAGTCACAATTATTTTCCGCTGTATCATTATCAATATCGAAAACTTCTTGGTCATCTTCCGAACAATCCTCGTCGATATTATTAATTTTGTCTAATAAATTGATATTCCTCGAATGTCTTGACATTTTTGGGGATGAATATACAAATGATAAAGTAAAAACTAAAATATCAAAATATAAATCTAACGGGGAAAAAACATTGGGAACATAAATAAAAAAAATTCAAATGTAAATCATATCACAAAATATTGTTGGCTCTGTTCACTTTGTTGAAACTAGCACTTATAACACGTAATGATCTCTATTATATGCTCTGTGAAATTTTGATGCTCTCTGTTCGGATCGCAAGATCGTACTCTCGTACAAAAAAAAGCTAGGCATTTGTTCCAATCGCGCGTTTGTTTACACTGTAGATCCACAATTACATTGTGGACTCGTAAAACAACTTCAGGAATGCGCTTTCCGAAGAATATAGTCGTAAATAACACGAATTGGTCAAATGACCGCTCGTGGTAGACTAGACATGCTATGAAATTTTTTCGGAAAGTAAACAATAAAGAAAGTTGTGAATATTGAAAAATGGGTTGTATGTATATTATAGGAAAAGTCAATAAGTTACATGGTGATACAGTAACGTTGTATACAAGAAATTCTAAACGACATTTCAAAAACGGTCATTTGACTGCGCGTGGTAGGTTTAGTGTTAAACATAGATTTTATCCAAAAGTTGGTAAATAGAGTTTAAATCTCTTAATCTAATCTATTCTATGCTTTTTTCACGTTTTTAATTAACTAAAATAAATATTTAAATAGTAGCTCATTATTTCGGAGAATACGCCGAGGAATAGCACATTATTTTTATTATTAATGAAAGAGTGGCTCAAATATTATTACTAATAATCTGCGTAATATAACAAATAAATAACAAAAAAAGTGTCATACTTCAAACTTTCAGCTCGCAGCAACACTCATTTTTTCTAATTAAGAATATCTTTGAATATGTCCTTTTTTTACGTTATTCATAAAGAGGGTGTTTACACATATTTATAAAGATTTTGATTTTAAATTAGAAAGAAAAACTAATATTTACCCGGAATAAATCTTGTTAAACGCTTCTACCTGAAAAGTAAGAAAGTGTTTGCGATTAAGAATTTAGTTTATGTGTTGAAATGGAGTACAGAAGGAAGCTTTGGCTTGAAGGTTATATATTTACCCTTTCCGAAGAGAAATATTCATATTCAATAATTAAAAAACGATGCAAGAAGCATGGTTTTCATATTCCAAGATATGAAATAAGTAATACTATTAATTAAAAGAAAAAACTCGTCAGGCTTAAATTAATGTCAAGAGGGGAAAAAAACCAAAAAGATATCCCAAAAAGGGTAGTACTTCTAGTAGTTCTAAAGCGCAGTTTATGTTTTTAAAGGAAAATCCAAAACCTCAAAGAACTATTGAAAAAGTTCTGCATCAGCTTCAACTATAAATAGGATACTTAGTAAAAACTTGAATTTATTTAAAACAAGAAAGTAGAGTCCATACTTTTACTTCCTCGGCATGTTGCTAAGAGGAAGGACTAGATGCAAATTGTTACATGAATGTCATTTAGCAGGAAATAGATGGAAAAAGAATTACAATTGACAAAGCGTGGATTTATATAAGTGATTGTAATAAAAGAGATTGATTTATTTATTATCGAACAAAAGCCAGAGAGTCTCAAAAGTTTGGTTCAAAGACAGCAAAGAAACTTCCATTAAACGATTTATGGCTATCGCTCGGATCACTTATAAAGGAAAATTTAAAATAAAAAAAGTGAAAAGTTAACTTTACATATTATCAAAATAATGTTCTGACTCCTATTTTTAAAGGAGATATTCCAAAATTGTATCCTACTGGCTTTCAAAATGTTGAACCCCATCAGGACAAAGCGAGCAGCCACACCTCCAAAAGTACAACCGCATTTCTAGAAAAAATGAGACAAGAAACTGGAATCAAGTCAATACCAATTAGCCATATTCCTACCAAGTCTCCAGATGTAGCACCGATGGCTTATTGTGCATTTGGACTTTTAAAACAATCTCTTTCAAAACGCCGACCCACTACCTTGGATGGACTGTGGAAAGATGTGGAGGAGGAATTGGAGAAAATCCCGTTTGTGACTTTACGAAAAGTCCTATTATCGTAGAAATCTAGATGTAATATGATTGTTTAAAGGCAGGACTATCGGAGAGAATACATTAGAAAATAATTTTTTATTGTATATATTTTATTTACGCTGTCAGAATCGTTAAAAATATGTACCAACACCCTCCGTAATATCTCTCTACCCGGAATATATTTAAGACACATCCATTTATTTACAAGTTTATCTATTCTTGAAAAGTTCTGACTAAATTGCTTTTGTGTTATTAATAGTTAAAATAAAACGATTTCGTTATTTTGTAACGTTGTATTATTATTTTGCTGAACTCAAAACGATAAACAGAGTTACATTCAGATTTTTTTTCTTTTGTAAGAATTTTCCGTTATGGTACTATGCAAAAATTTTCCCCAAACTCGTTCAATAACCGAAAATATTAAGTCAACTTTTCCAAGATTAATTTATTTCAAATCTATTTCGACCTTTTACTTTATATATACATAAATAATCTTAATTGATCACAGACGGTACTCATGATTTGCCCATATCGTTTACCCTACCTATTTTGATTTTTTGTATATTTGCAAAATGCTTAGATTAATATAGATGATTTACATTTTATGAACTCCTGCTTTGCGAATTCTCGACTTTACGATCTTTTTTAAGTAGTGGATTAAAAGATCTGTCCGAATTTTGAGAGCAATTTGAAAGGAAACAGCTCAATTGAGAGATATTTCGTTTTCTTTATTCTTAAAGGATTTGAGAGAGAAATATTTCAGACACTGAAAAGGAAATTCAAATTTTCACGGCACGGGATTCTGACTTACGGAATGCTACAAAAGTTTATTCGACAAATTCTCACTACAGCTGAAGATGTGGTTGTTTTAGATGTTTAAATACTCGCAAAGAAAGAATGATTTTCCGGCGCCTTGCGGAAGCCGAATCCGCATCTGCTTGTTTTGCTGGTTAAGTGCTCGACCCAGTTAGTAATTAAATGGCGTCGAGCATTTCCACCAGCCGCCGAATAATCATTCTTATCTTTGGGAGTATTTAATCATCTAATTCAGCCACATGATCGGCTTTCATGAAAATGATTCTAATAGATATTAACTCTCGTCTCACTTTACGAATGTTGGCTCCCTTGACTCGTCGCCTTGGTTTAACTCTGCAAGGAATTTAAGCGCCCGACGCGCCAGAGATTTTATGTAGTAGTTAAGGATTTTAAGCGCCCTGTCAGGCGGGATGAGGAAGTTGTTTTTTGCAACTGGAAATATAACCAGTAATGGTGATCAATTTCTTTATTGTAAGCTGGTGTTCTAGAGCAACAGGAGGTATGGCGGGGGATACAGATATATTGTGCTCTATTCCTGTTTGCTAACTGACTCATGAAAAGAGATGTAGAACGAAGTCCTGCCTTTTGTATACCTGCCATTTATTTTGAAATTGGACCCAGACTTGTAATTGTCAGTTTGCGGTTTCGAAGTGCCACATGGGGCCGGCCCCGCCTGAGGGCCATTGTATTCAAATAACTCAAAATCAGCAGGGTTAAGCAGAGGAGATCCCGATGAGTCCATTATTTTTGAGCCCAGTACGATGCCTGAAATATACCCCGTTTTTCAACCATCCAGAATCCTTAAAGAGTTAAAAAGCAGTCTAAACACTGAGCCATTAAACGCGAACTTTGTCCGTAATGAAAGCCTTATATCCGCTAGCAGGGAGGGGGATGATAATCGAATTCTGCAGCTTAATGGGTATAGCACTTGACCGGCAATCACGATGATGTGGGTTTGACTCCTACCATGTGCCGAAAAATTATTCTTTTCTTTGCGAGTATTCAATCGTCTACTACAAAATTTGCTAAGGATTTTAAATATGCTTAAACTTGTTACCGATAAATTGATACGGGAAAGAAAAGACTCCAGCAAACCACTTTTAATATTTTTTACAGAAGTAGCCTCTGTACCGAAAATACCCCCCTTTAACGGACAAAAAATCACGTGACTTTTCAATCAGTATTAGGTCGTTGGAGCAACTCTATGAAGGTATAAGTGTAGCTTGTCCATCCTTGGAAAAAAAAAATTAGGCCCCATTAAAAAATAAAAATTACGAAGAAATGCTGTGTAGAGAGCCTTGGGGTGTGGATACCTTAATTAGACCCCCATGACGGCATAAATATCTGGGCTGGTTAGACTAATGTTCTGGCATATTTATGGTTAAACATTTAAGGAATGTATCACATTTAGATATTGATAGGTTATTAATTAAATAATTTTTATATGTAATTTTCCCTATGTATTACGTAGATTTGTTTGCTGTAAATTAGTTTCATGTTATATATAAATCATTGCTTATACACAAAATATTGCTTTATTGCGATTTATTTTACATTTGTGAAGCTTTTAGTAAAAAATATAAAATGTTATAGGAACGGAAAATATGCTATTACATTGCATCTATAGGAATTAATTAGTTAAGAATAAAAATAAAAGTATGTGAGAATTAATTCGTAAAGGCGAAAGCTACCTAGATAATAATGAGTAAGAGATGAAATTAAAAATTGTAATGAGTGCATGAGGTCTTAAGTTTACCAACATTTTCACAAACATTAATGTGTTGATTGAAATCTGCATTTTTCAATCCGTTTCTTCGTTACTTTCGGTGAAATGGCCAGTTTCCTTAGAAATTTCAAGAGGGGAATGTACTTAACGTCGTTAGCTCTAAAAGTTCGTTTTTCTGTTAAAAATAAAAACTCAATGAAAACTCGAAGAGACATGTAACTGAAGGAGGCAGTTTGCGGCTCCTGTTAAGAATGTAATCGGCTTTAAGTGCACGAAATTGCATTGTCGCCAACGGTGTCACTAAGAAAAAGAAAACACATTTGTTTTTCGTTTGCCGTGCAGAATAATGAGCACTGAGTTTCTGTTTCATTTGCCATAAATTAAATATAAAAATAAAGTGCTCCTTTCTAATACTGCATTAAGATGCATTCTGCTAATACGGGAAAGTTTTAGGTCCTTATTAACCGAATAAATATAGAAATTTTGTGGCCTAGGATTTAAGCGTTAAAGAGAGAAAAGGAAACACCCACTTTCCAACTTACTAATATAAATTCTAATAATGATAATCGAAATTTATTTAACCCATATACGATTACCGCTGACATCTGTTTCATTATGATTTTAATAATACAATGAGTTATCTTTGAGATAAAGAATATAGTAATATGATGAGGTTAGAACCGGAGAAGGACAGAAAGAAATAGCTGGTTACGAGGTCCCCTTCCGGTTGAGTTCGGATATGTATTTCATAAGAAAATTCTGTCATCTAATAAATTGGAAATTAACATACGCGTGGCTCTACAAGATCAGGTTTTTTGGAGACTGTATAAAATGCCAATATATTTTGAATAACCTTTCGGAAGGCTGACAATGCAAACTTATACCTCAATTTCTGCCACCCACGTATATATTATAGCTCAAACTAGAGCTTTTTTCTTTTTGGAGAAAAGAGACGCTTTCCCCGTCCTCGATTCGAACCAGGGTCCCTCCGTTTAGCCCGGAGTGTCTTAGACCGCTAGACGAACGTGGACAGGAAGCAACGCTCTCTTTCTGCGTATATAAGGATGTTAAGGTATTATTACCCTCCGCAGGGATAACACAAACTTATTACATTTATTAAGTGGTGATTGTTTTTCCAATAAAAATTAAATAACTTGAAATTGAAACTTTTATTTGCTCTTAGCGTTTAAGTTAAAATGAAACTCAACTGAGTGTAGTAAATAAAAACGTGAAAGCAAAGGGAAAATATACATGGATATACAGACGAGCAGTTTAAAAGTGAGTTCTTCTGTAACTTGCTAAGTTTTAGTAATAACTCAATCATAGCGTCGAGATTTTGAAGTCATTTTGCGAGCCATAATAACGTTATCTAGTTTTGGCTATAACGTCAAAAATCTCCCAGGAAGCACTCTGATATTAAGTCAAAATAAATTATTGTACACTTTATTTTGAGGTCATTTGATAATTTCTGTATATGTTTACTGCAAATTTTTTTCTTTCTTGCCAAAAATTGTATCCCTCCCTACCTCGAATATTTACATTAACGCTGGATGACTTTAACTTGTTTAAGTCAAACAACTTTAATGGTATTAAAACTTAACCTGTACACTCTTCTTGTTTTTCCTTCATATTAATCGTACTCTCTTCTTCTCAATGAAAAGAAAATGAACTTGCCTATTCCTTTAGAAAGAAAAATGAATGTATATAAGGTGTATTCATGATGGTGTTTACGAAGTTTAATACTTAACACTAATAGTTTAAAATTCTCAGTTGTCATAACGTCAACCCCAATCACCTGGTCACGTGGTAACGTAACCCCAATCACCTGGTCCACCTCAATTAAATATTTGGGCGTAACGATAGACAGAAAACTTCTATTCGCCAATCACCTACATATTATAAAAAATAAAGTTAGAGCAGCTTGTTCCCTTCCAAGTAATTTAATAGGCCCACGCTCCTCCCTCTCCAGTAACAATAAAATCCTTCTATACACTACCGCTATACTCCCTATCCTTACTTACGCTACCCCATCATGGTCTCTTCTTAACAACAAAACCCTAACCTCTCTCCAAAAATTTGAAAACGCTACTCTCAGAAAAATTTTTAATATACCATGGTTCATCCGAAACACCCAAATTTTCAAAGACCTGCAAATACCCACAATCACCCAAACCATCCAAGACCTTTGCATTAATTATTTTGACTACATCCACCTCCACCCCAACCCACTAATCACACAATCCCATATCTTACACAACACACATCAAAGGAGACTTCTGGGTCCCCTTCAGGCATTTGTAAACCGCTTTCACCCACCCATTAACTCTTACCCCAACATCTTACCTTCTCCGCACCCCCATTTCCGTACACCACAATGGCCTCCAACTCTATCACACCAGAGAATCCGTCGAAGGTTATCCAGACTCCACCCAACTAGATCCAGGAATCGAAACCCAAGACTCCGTCCTACGTTAGCCCACCCACCACTTCGCCGGCTGGCCCCTCGGCCGCAAGAAACTCATTCTCCCCTCACAGCTCACCAACGAAATTCAAATTTGCCCGCCCATATCCAATCACAAACACCTGCAATCACTTTTACCATTCCACCAAATTCTACCTACTCCATCACACTAAATTAACCAGTTAAAATATACCACAGCTGATAATATAATATCCCACCTCACCAAATAATTAATTTCCTCTACCCCCACCAACTCGTGAGCACCGTTTGAAACTCTGCTTCCCTTGCCTCGTCTGCCACTATCGCAAATATTTAAACACCACATCAATAATCTGCCTTGGTAAATCCAAAACACTTATCAATAACCAACAATTCGCCCTCCGTAAACAACTTCTTCCCACCCTACCCAACATTATTATTCACTCATTGGGGATATACGAATCTTTCGTAGGCGCCCCTTCTACATGATTATCAAGGCAAAACGTCACAATTTTGAACGTATGGAGAATGTTGTTTTAACGGGTTGGGACTGTGTATGTACGTTTATTTTCGAGTGACAACGTGCGGCAATATCAATTATTTATTAATTTTTCCGGCCGCTTACCATCCTTCTACGGATTACCTAAAATTCATAAACAAAATATTCCTCTCAGACCAATAGTTAGCTTGTGCAGCTCTCCTACATATAACCTATCAAAATATATTGCACGTCTACTCTCTCCTATAATCGGTAATAACGACTACACTGTTTCTACTAGCCAATCCTTCTGCACCTCTTTAAATAACCTACAACTTGACGACGACGACCTTATGGTCTCATTCGATGTAATTTCTCTCTTCACTTGCATTCCCACATCACTTGCAATCGACACCGCACTTACACGCCTCCAAAATGACACAACACTACATGAACGCACTTCACTAACACCTCACGACTACATGAACGTACTTCACTATCACCTCACGACATCTGCACATTGTTGAAATTTTGTCTGGACTCTGCTGTGTTCTCCTCAAATGGTTCTATCTATAGACAAGTTTTTGGCACTGCCATGGGATCTCCGGTCTCAAGTGTTGTAGCTAACTTGGTTATGGAGTCATTTGAGGAAACTGCTTTATCTTCACTGAATTTTAACATTAAATTCTGGAAAAGATACGTCGACGACACGTTTGTTGTACTTAAAACTAATACACTCCAAAGCTTCTTCCATTACCTTAATAACTTAAACTCACATATAAAATTCACATACGAAACAGAACAGAACAATAAACTCCCTTTCCTAGACGTTCTTGTACACAGATCTCACGATAACTCAATCTTCACCTCAGTTTACCGTAAACCCACACATACAGACAGATATCTCGATTTTAAATCGCATCATCCAACATGCCACAAAGCTTCCGTTGTTAAAACATTAAGTCTTAGAGCGAATTCTCACTGCAGTAATGAAACACTTTCAAACACAGAAACAAAACACATACACACGGCACTTAAAAATAATGGATACCCTAAACGATTCATTCTCAGAAACTGTAGACCCAATAGTACATCTTTAAACAATACATCTCACACCCGCATATCTATTCCATATATTCACGGCATTTCCGAAACAATCTCTCGCATCCTTAAAGAGGCAAATATCAAAACATTCTATTCCCCTGTCACAACACTTCGCAAACAACTTACAAAAGTTAAAGACCCAGTTCCACCAGAAGATCTCACAGGCGCCATATACCAAATACCATGCAAAGACTGCAACAAACATTACATAGGACAAACAAAAAGAATGATCAAAACAAGAAAAAAAGAACACAAACAAGCACTCGCGAAAGGAGACATAGCCTCACGTCTGGCAGAACACGCTTTACAACACGGACACGAACCCGACTGGGACTCAACAAAAATACTACACCGTCACATCACAAACAAGAATAGTAGACTCTTCTTAGAATCTTGGGAAACTTACAAACTACACGGGAAAGCCATTAATACATCACAACCACTTCCAGAAACTTATAAACAACTCTTACTCTGAAATGTATGAGACATCCCCAAATTAGGTAACCCGCAGTGTGGGTTTCTCATTGGTCCCTATTGGGGTTCTTCCATGATTCTATTGGAGGCCTCCCATTGGTTCTCATTGGGTTTTCCCATTCTGCGGGACTACTCTGATGAAGGGTTTTCCAGAAATTTCAAGTATAAAAAAGAGACAGAAACATAACATCGTCATTACTCCTGATGAAGGACTGCTGCTGATGCGTCCGAAAGCTTGAGTGATCTTTTTCATTGCTATTTTACCAGTGTTTAACCTTTTTATGTAATTTCCTCCCTGGTACCCTGTATTTTATTTCTATCAATTATTTACATTTATTTTCAATACAGTTTTTTGTGGACGTGATTATTTTTCTTTGTTTCATTTGTTCTTTGTAAATCCATTGCGAAAAATTGCAAGTCGAATGATAGCAGGAGCAATAAGGATGACGGAAACGTGTCCTTAAATATATTTGGCTTGCCTTAATTTCGATCTCGTGTTGCGCAAAACTTATTTATAAAAATGAAAAGATATAAAATCGTTGCATATAACTTTCCGAATTATTTTAATAAGTTGAGCAACAATTGTGGCTAAATTTAAAATAAAACACGCAGTTTAACATATCTAGACAATCAATAGTTAAGGGATTCATTAATTTATTGTTTTTGAAGTAACTGTTATCAACTACCCAAAAAAACACAAGTTTATGGTAAAAAGAGCTATAGATACAGTAATTTTTCAGTGATGTTTCGGCGCCCTATTTCTCGCCTTATTCTAAGCCTTTCTCTCAAATGAAAATCGAGGGTTATGGAAGGGAGGATTTATGATTACTTTGTGTGCATTATTGTAAAGCAAAATAACGATACTTTTTCATCGAATTTATTTAGTTCCTTGACGAAATTTCGAAGTTTTTCTAGATATTTCGTGGTGGGGGGGGATATTTTCAAATCTCTTTAGATGATAATGTTTCACGTAGTTTTACACTAATGGTGAATCGATGAAATTCTATGTGAGGTAGATTACAATTTAAAGAAGTCCACAGTCTTTTAAAATGTGGCGCCTTAGCCGCCATATAGAAATTATTTGAAACTCGTTTAATTTCTGGGCAATGGTTTAGGAAACTTGAAAGATTACCATTGTTTAAAAACAGCTATTTTTTTATTCTTCATGCAATATAAAAGTTAGGTTATGTGATTTTGCTAAATATATGATTTCACTTTATTATTATTTTTGCAGTTCGTGTGACTTAACTTGGCTGTGAGTTTGCTGACCATAATCATTAATATTATTTTCGCAAACTTTAGCATATCCCCACATACCTTTTTACACTTTTGATAAATTATATTTTAACTGTTACTCCCATCCGAAACTTGACTAATGATGAAAACTAACTACAGGTGAATTTACCGAAATAATGATATCATGGGTTTCTGATTTTCCCAAGGAAACAATAATTAAATTTTTTTCCCCAAATGTGTTTCTTTTTCAAGAGAATTAGTCTTTCCAGTCAAGGAAAATTACTTTCAAGTCAAGTCAAGGAAAATTACTCTTATTAGCCGAGCTATGCAATAGAACACTAAATCTCGGGGTGCATTCAGAACTGAGAAAAAAATCCAAGATTCTTATATATAAATTACATGCACTGTGGATTTTTTCTTAATTATTTTTAATCCTTTTAACATTACATGATTAAATATAAAGGTTAGGTTTGCAAACAATGAAGCGATATTAGTCTTTTTGTATATTCATATATCTGTAATGGATACTTTTCCTCGTTAGTTCACCAGTCTACATTCATCAACGTCAAAAAGTAAAATGTGTTGGAACATTGGAAAACTTCAGTTTTATAATTTACGTTTTAAATTGCACCTTCAGTCCTTTACAAAAACGACATAAGATGTTGAAAAAACCCAACGCTCACAAATTGATTTAAATGCACAACATTCCAGCTTATCAAGCAAGATTTTCTGAATAGAACTTAGTAACCCAGTTTTTGCTTCCGTGTCAGTTTAAAATGCGCCAATTTGCATTTTTGAAAGGCCTCACTAAACGCCAAAAAGATCCGTTGAAAGCTAAAATGCGTTGCAAAATGGTGAAGCGTTGTTTCGTTGTTTTTTCTCGAAAAAAACGCTTTCTATTGTACTGAAGCTTGGAGTTTAATGTTGGTTGGATAAAGGACGGAGGGGGAGAAGGGACTTAAAACGACGTGTACTGGCGTGTTGGTCAACGATCCGAAAGTTCCCCTCCAACTCTGGTGAGAAAATAAGAAACTAATATCATTAATTAGTGTAGCAGATGTCCGTTCTTCTGCTGGTGACAGTTAATTTCGTTATTCAAATCTAACGCTATGTACTTTAAAAACATCAACTTTTCAGAAATTAGTGTTCTGCTAATTATTCGCCCCTCTTTTGTTTTAAATACTTCGTAACATTTTATCTTTCTTTTATTTTGAAAAAAATATGAGGACATAAGAAAAGAATTCTAGCACATATAAAATGTCACAACACATATTTTTTTGTAAAAATTAAAAAGATAGTATTATGGCACTTTGATTGCACAAATCAAGTATTGACCAGTTATAAACATAATATAAAAATAAATAAAAAAATTACATTTCGAATCGTTTTCACATTTACCGTTCTAAATACGATCGAATATCAATCAATTAATCAAATTTTATTTATGTATATCAAGTACAAATAATAGTATGTAAAGGATACAAGTTAAAATCAAAGATTTAGAAACACCTGCAACCATGGCAACCATTTCGTTGATGCTCTAATAAATAGTTTTTTAATATAGTTTAGAATTTATTTTTCGGTTTTATTTTTTGCAATTTCAGTGGGGATTGTATTCCATAGTTTGATTCCACGATAATTTATGTTATTTTTATATATGTTCGTTTTAATTTGCATTTTTTAGTTCGTTTTTGTCTCTTGTATTATAATCCTGTCTTGTTTTATTTATTGCAATTACATTTAGATGTTTATTTTCATTTATTAATTCGTAAATATATAATTCTATTTTTAAATTGTGTATATTTGTACTCACTATATCAATACACGGATAATCCAAAAGTCTGAACGCCTGGACCTTTTTTGAAGATTTTACTTGGTCTAATGCAGTAGTTCCCAACCTGGGGTCGCGGCCCTGAATGGGGTCGCGAAGGGGTTTCTGGAGTTCGACGCAACTATTTTTAGTTGCAATTATTTTTATAAGTAATTTCGGACCAGATGTTTCCAACGCTTTTATATCTCGACAATCAGCATGGCTACAAACAATGCGATATTCTAATAATGGTTGCTAACTTTATATTTATAATATACACTAATACACATATATAATTAATAAAATATATATATATATATATATATATATAATTACACCATATATTTATTATTAATATAATATAATTTTATATTTAATGTGTTTTCTTTACTCTGTTAAAAATGCTTTTATTATGCAAATGTGGCGGCGGCGGACAGAGGGGGGTCGCGAATCATTTAGTTACTATAAAAGTTGGGTCGCGGATTACTTATCTATCGTAAAAATGGGTCGAGGCATGAAAAAGTTTGGGAGCCACTGGTCTAATGCAATGTACCATTGAGGAAAACCTCACCAACTTTGCATCGCAAAACGGGTCAACCTGCTTAAATTAACACAAATACATCTTCCTTCTAATAAAATATTTAAAATTTTAAATTTTAAAATAATAAAATATTAAAATTAATAAATTCGTTTTCAGATTGTTTTCGTATTTTGACTGAATATAAATTAACTAAAATTCAATTTTATTTATCCCAGTTTTTATTTTTTATTATCTATGCACGACGTTAAGTTCTTATTCACTGTGTAATTAATATAAACAAACACTCAATCAAAATATTTGTATCAAATTAAGAAATAATTATGAATATTTAAACTAAATTATTAGAAGTTTTTAATTCCTCATTATCTCTATAATTCGACATTCACTTAACTCGACGTAACGTGTTTAATCCATGATATGTCGTCTTTTACGAAATTCCGAAGTATACAGATCAAATATCGGTATGCGATGGCTTTGGAAAAAATAAATCATTTAAAAATATGGTTAAAATTCATGAGTAAATAACGATAAAATTAGTATAAAACAGGAAAGTTTGAATTTTATGAAATGTAAAGTTCCATATATATATTTTTTTTAAAGTTGAGACTAAAATGAAGAGTGTCTCAAAGACCAACCACTTTTAAGACTAAAAGCGAATTTGCCTTAAAGAGGCTTTATATAATCCTATATGAACTTCAGTAAGAAAAATGTATAAATATATATAATGATACATTAAAACAATTAAAATTGTTTTTAAATTATTTGTCGTGGATTTCTATACAAAGTTAAAAGTTAAATTTTTACTCGAAAATGGATAGGAATTTACTTTATTTCTTTGAACAAACTTTAAAGTCTGTTGAAGAAATTTTAACTGAAGAAGATGGAAAACAATGTCAACCAACCTTTTAAGCCTTTTTAAGTATTTCTCCCATTCAAATAACCGATTTTAGAAATTGAATGCTTGAATTTTTATTTAATTTTTAGGTAAAATTTCCTAAAACGTTACTTTTAAAAAAAAACAATAATTATTTCGGAGACAAAGCACACATTCGTTTCAATCTTAACGCTTCTACTTTTATATCATCTTTCGCAATGAAACTAAAGCATCTGAGGAAATTAAAAAAGTTTCAATGGGAATAGGAAACAATATTCGAACGAAGTAAGGGAACCCCATTGATAAATGAACTTTCCAGTGAAGAGTAATTAACTGTTGCTCATTGTACAATGAATGATGCCAATGAATGGCTAGAGAACAAACTTTTTTCATCTCTTAAAAAGACTCATTTAATCAACTTTTACCAAAAGCTTTGGAGAATTCAAAATTTTCACAATGTAAAAAGATTGTTCTATCAAAGAAAGTTGTTTCGTTTTCGTAATAAATCTCTTTGTTCATTTTTCTCCACTTTTTTGACAGCAGAAGTGTGTCTTTCTATGAACGCAGGCTTTTGTATGTTTCTTAAAGCAGTGTATATTTTCTTCATCGGTTAAAGTGCATTTAAAAATTCGTGCTCTTGTTTTCATTATATGGAAAGAGTTTTGAAGCAGCATGTCTGATTAGAAACTCAACAAAACGTCCCAAATTGCAAATCCAAGTTGCATGAAACAGAATTATAAAAAAGAGAATTGGGAAAAAAGAGTCAATGTAAATCTCTTATTAATTACGCCCTTATTTTCAACAAGAAATTTTCATCTTTTGACTGAAATTTCAGCAAATCTATCAAATACGTTTCAGATTCCTGGAGCTCTCATTATGAATATTTGAAATACAGAATGGTATCAACAGGGTTGTTACTGGGTTATTGGTCGCTCTGGTGCAAAACCATATCGCTGCTGTTATTAATTTAATGCCATGTAATTAAAAATTTTCGACATAAAATATTTGCTTTTATATCTATACCGTGTGTTCAATTGAAATGTAACACCTTGTGTAACTCTTGATAGAAGTTGAGTAAAATTTTGAAGAAAAAACTACGTCAATTTTTTTTTCTGGTGGAAGCCCAAAATTAATATCAAAGAATTTTTTTATTCAAGCCCCTCAACCCTAGGTTCCCTTAACTTTGAATTTTCAAATGGCACCCCCCCTTACGTCGTGATATATCATTTTTCTGCGAAAATAATTAAATTGACTCATGCGTTCTGGGAAAATAACTAAAAATAAAATCATTATTTAGACCCTTTCAAACAATACTAGCGAAAGAGCGACAGTGTTCGCTTTCATCTGTCTTTTGGTTGAATGAACTGATTTACATGTAGTATGAGCAGAAAATCTACTTTCTTTTGCGTGTTGATCATGTGCAGTGATATACGTTCGTTATTTCTATCGCGATATCAGTGCGAATAACATAAAAGAACGATTTTATTTTTAGCTATTTCTCCCGAATACATGAACCAATTTAATTTTTCTCAGACATACTTTATTTTTTACGCTATTTAAAATGGTATATCACAAGATAGGGGTTGCCATTTGAAAATTCAAATTTGTGGGGGCCTCGGGGTCGGGGATTAAATAGACAAATTCTCTGATATTATTTTTGTTCTCACTCCGGAAATAAAAATTGATGTGGTTTTTCCCTTTTCTATTTTTTTCAAATTGCTTCTCAACCGCTTATCAAGAGAGCTTATATACAGTGTGTTACTGTTTAACTGAACACTATGTGTGTATACCATCGGGAGATTTTAGAAAATTGCCGCCCCTAGGCATAGGCCATGTAGCCGCCCCTTTGTCCCTTACAAAGTAAACTTTACTTACAAAAAACGCATATCGCATGTTCTTAGTTTTCATGTAAAGGACACTTTTCTTGTAGTTATCTAACCGAATATTTTAATTAATAATATCATGCGATAACCAATAATCGTTTTTGTCTCTTATCTGTTGCCCATCATTAAGTGCTCCCCTCTACACTTGTGCCTACTTAAAACTCCGCCACTAATATATACAAAGTTATAAATAGCTACACCAGAAAAAATGCTTATTAATTTTTACTTTCACAATATGGGACAAAGACCCTTGATATTGTCATTCATCTAAAGATTTCGAAGTAATTTCGAATAATATTAATTATATTATTCGAAATATAATCAATATATAATTATTTACATTTCGATATATAATTAAGAATAATTTCGAATAATAAAATAATATAAAGAAATCTAAGGCAAACCCTGGATTTGGCCACCCCGGAGCGGAGAACACCTTTTGCACCCATGCCAGCAACGGCTATACAGAGAATAGTTGTGAAAAGAATTAAAATATTCATGGAAAAAATAATGTCACCGTAATGTAGTTCATGGAATGATGCCGAGTATGGCAATATCCTACAGCTTCTACCACAATTATTGTAATTAATATAACAATGCGACTATTTGAAACTGCAATTTTATTTTGACAATACTAAACGATATGTAATGAAAATGCCTTTGAACTCTTATGGAATTTGACTTTGCACTTGCTCTGAGGTAATCAAAGTTGCTAACCTGCGGGAAGAGATGACGCTAATAATAATAATAGGGGAGAAAGTGAAAGCTGCCCAAACAACTTCGAAAATTTTTAAGCTTCAAATTCCAAAAATGAAGCTATATATTTACCGCTGCAGTAAATATTCATACTTTTCTGGTATCTGGGGCTTTGTCAGTTTAGAAGGGTAATCACATTTTTAAATCTTAATACATTAATTGAATGTCTTGCCATTTTCCGCTATATCAGTGACTGCAAAGTCTTGTTTCTGCAGTTTTGGAGGAGGCTTGCGTGTGTTGATATCCTACTAGCGTTTAATGTCCATGAAAGATCGAGGTTTATTTACAGAGATTATCAACTGAAGAAATAAGTATTGAAGAAATGCAGTAATATATTCCATCCAATGGAAAATAATATTTATTAAAAGCTTTAAATGCTTAGGATAGTTGACTATTACGCCAAAAGATAAACAAAATTGCAATAAAAGATTAAAGAATTTAGTACGCCTTTTTAGCGGAGCCTCCGGGAATTGTGTGTCCACATTTCAATTATAAATGGAAGACTAATTAATCTTTAGAATTCAAAACGCAGTTACAAATACTGTCCCCAAATAAAACAAAATTGAAATTATAATTGAATAGGTCATTTGAAAATGGATCAATTCCATCTGAAAACGACGAAAAATAACCCTTTTCAAAATGACCGATTCAATTATTTATGTTGCCTGATATGGAAAATGGAATTATGTACATTTGGGAAATATGAAACAAAAGAAAATGATTTGGCATATTGCCTATTTTGAAAACTCTAATTATTAAGTTTGCTTTTCTCGATATTCCAAGTGGCAACAACAAATGAAATGCACAAACCGAACAAGTAGCATTTCTGTTGAAAACACACACACACATTCCAACATGTCTAAAACCTTTCCCCCATCCTTCCTTAACTCCCTTCTTCCGAGATCTTCCTTTATTGCCTTCAACCATCTATTTCTGCTATTATCCTACTGTAAGAAAACGTCAAAAATAATACAAAATAAATAATTATTCATTATCCGTAAAAATATTTATTCAGTTTCCTCGTATTGTTTAAAATACACGTTCGAATCAGGATTATTTCCACAATATACACTGAAGAGCCAAAAAAATTATACAGTCGTGCGTATGCAAATAACGGAGCTTTGCAACCAATCAGCGTAACGCGATGCTGTCGGCAGCGCCTATATAAGACAAGAGATGTCTGGCAAAGCTGTTAGATCGGTTCTTGCCGCTACAATGGCAGGTTATCAAGATTTAAGTGATTTTGAACGTGGCGTTATAGTCGGCACAAGAGAGATGGGACATAGCATCTCCGAGATAGCGACAAAATTTGGATTTTCACATATGACCATTTCACAGGTATACCGTGAATATCAGGAATCCGGTAAAACATCAAACCTCCGTCAG
>QLNU02014802.1:8099367-8119334 GCA_006491805.2 Dysdera silvatica | reverse complement strand
CGAATTAATGAGCAAGAAGTATTATTGTTATTTGGGATTTTTCATGTGCCTCATTTGAGAAAATTGCGGCACACACCTGGATAAAGCTTACGAAATTATGTTTATCAAGATTCAAGACAGAAGTGTATCTGAGAGTCAACATATCTTATCTGAAATTTTGATTCAAAAAATGTTAAAATGTTTGTAAAACAAACGTTAATTAACAAGTTAGTTGTACTATTAAGAGTTACATATATGAAATTATACTATTGCATAAGAGATTATAGTTTAAAAACAGTATAAAACTTGGGTCCAAAATGCAGAATAGCTTAAGGAGGAAAAGGAGAGGTTCCATCCAGCAGGTGTCACAATTTTTCTTTAGGGAAAAAACGCAAATGTCGTTGATTCTTTATGGCGCACATTTCGGAATATATTTTATGGATAAAAGTTTCAGGAAAAACAAAAGCAATTATTTTGCGGATAAAAAAAACCTAAAGAGCCCAAATTGCCATTTTGTGAGTTCAGATGGTGTTTGAAAGTTTTGTGTCTCTGCTTTTGTATCCGCGCAGATATTGAAAAACATACCTTTTTTTTTTATATATCGGAGCGAGAATTACTTGATAGAGGGAAAAATGTTCGATGTTAGTAGGAGTTTCCAAGTAGGTGTTCCAAGGTTAAAATACAAACAAATATTATATAATCAGTTTATCTTTGTAATGAGATGTATTCGCAGAAAGTGTCCGTAGGAAGATCCGGGGAAATGCTTGGAGGCCCTGCTGGAACAATGACTTGGTTTCGTTTTTTTTTTCAGCGCTTGCTTCCTAGGGTGCAAATTCAGTTCTTCCTTGTGTTTTTTCCCGACACCGCTAAATGATATTGTAGCAACTCACTTCAGCCCCAGCAGCCACTCTCCCTTTGTGAAACTTCTCTAAAAAGACAAAATCATAAACTATGGATAAACTAATAGTTAAACAAAAAAAAAAAAGACACTGCACAGTGTGGATGGGTTCCATAGGGTGACGTGGCTAGAAATAGGGGACCCGAGGGCAGAGATGTTTAGATTTTGCCGCGACTTTTGTGAAAGGCCATGATTCAGCATATATATATATCTAGAGTAGAGTGTAGTGAGGAGAAGGGAAGGAATAAGCAAATTACGCAACACCAGTAAACAGCAAGCAAGAAAGGGGGTTGGGTGGGAGTGTGCGACGGCTGTTTAATCCTGATTACATAGGGCACATGTCACACAGATTTCTTCAAGAAGCTGCGTGAACATATTTTGTTTGAAAAGTTGATAGGATAAATGTCTAATTTGAGGACTTGGAGAATTCCAAATTTTTGTAAAAAAAAAAAAGTATAAGTTAGATTTCATGAAATTTGTGCAGGCTGGCGGAATGGTTAATGACGAATTAAGCCGAAACCTAGTAGAGCAGGTGTGGTCAGGAGCTGAAAAAGTTCCTGAAACGTTAAAATTGTTATGAACTATTTTGTGCATAAGTAGAGCTGTCTTTAATGTAATAATTTGTTGAATTGGAAGAAGGTTACAGAGCTTGAAGAGTGGTCCCGTGTGAATAGAATAGCTTGCAAAAGTCATTATTCGAATGATTTTCTTTTGTGCATTAACAAGTGGGGAGCATGCATTAACATGTGTGCATACCACCATTCATGGATGATAGTGTTAGCCGTTTCGAATGCTTCGATGGCATATGTAACTTTTGAATAGAATAGTATATAGTACAGTAGACGCATTATATGTAGTGGAGTGAAATACCTTACTTTTGCAAAAATGTAAACGAGAGAGTGTAGCTCTCTTGAAAGGGTAGAAATGTGTGAAGCCCATGTAAGATGTGGGTCGATTGAAACGCCTAAATAGCTAATATAGTCTTTCATATCAAGAGGTTTTCTTTGGAAGAGAAGAGGAGCGTGGTCGAGAAGGGGTTTTTGTCTTGCGCGGAAAACTGGGTAAACAGATTTAGAAATATTAAGAGATAATGTATTTCTTTTTAACCAACTTTCCAAATTTTTTAAATCCGTATTTATTTGGCTTACTATACTATCAATGTTTTTACCTGAGTGGATTACAATTGTGTCCTCAGCATACATAATGGCGTCACAGAAGCTAATACAATCTGGAAGGTCATTAATATATACTAAAAACAATAGAGGACCTAACAATGATCCTTGTGGGGCACCATTATTTATTGGCTTCTGATGGGATGTCACATTCCCAAGAGCAACATACTTCCGTCTTTTATTCAAACAGCTACATAGGAGGTTCAACGGTATGCCTCTTATGCCCATTGTACTTAGTTTATTTATAAGAATTTTGTGATTTACATTATTAAAAGCCTGCATTAAATCCACGGAAACCCCATAAGTATACATGTTTGAGTCATTAGAAAATTTTATTTTCTCAACAAGCTCCATTACTGCAGATTGGGTTGAAAGTCCATTTCGAAAACCATACTGTTTTTTATAGAACAGGTTATTTCTCTCTATGTATTTAGAGAGTCGTACATAGATGGCTTTTTCATAAATTTTACTAAAAACTGGAAGTAAGGAAATCGGCCGGTAATTTGCTGGAAGGGTTTTGTCGCCCTTTTTAAAGAGTGGAATAACTTTAGCTATTTTTAATTTATTATGGAAAACACCCTGCTGAAAAGAAAGATTAATTGGATGTGTTAAAGTTAAAGCAAAGAACTCGGTATTTTCCTTTACGATTTTCGGATGAATATTATCATACCCTGGAGATTTTTTATTTCCCAAAGCGTTTATATATCCAAAAATTTCGTTGTACCTAACTGGATATAAGCAAAAATAATTAAGCAAATTATTCGTATTACTAGTGTTAACATAAGTAATATCGAAATTATCCGAGTTCAGATCGTTCCCGATTGAAACGAAAAAGTCATTCAGTGTGTTAGCGATGTCCCTGTCACTTGTGTGCTCCGTAGATACATTATTGTCGTAGGTTATAAGTCGCTTAGGAATAGTTGTAGTTTTTTTCTGTTTATTTATAGCAACGTTTATGGTGTTCCAAATTAGTTGAGTATTACCATTTTGCAAGCAGAAATTGATTTTCAAAGTAAATTTTTCTAGTGTTCCTAATAACGTTTGTAAGTATATTTCTATATTTTTTAAACTTATTTTTGAGCTTTGAATTCGAAGGATTGTTCTTAGTTTGCGTAAAAAGTTTATTTTTTTTTACAAGTGGATTTTAGAATGGCAGTTGAAATACAAGAATTGTGAGGAGTAATATGCTTAAATTTTTGCTTATTTTTACTTTCCGCGGATTTTAACGTATTTAGTACGTTGTGTATAAAAAAATTGTAAGCTTCATTAGGATCGTTAACCATGTAAAACTGCTACAACCATGAAGGGTTTGTTAAGAGAGATTTGATTTTATCATAATTGTACTTTATTTTATAATAAGGGGCATTTTTTTGTTGTAAGTTATCTGTGGGTAGGGTCAAAAATACTGGAAGATGATCTGAGACGTCCATATTTACGATTCCGCATGTTAAATCATTGGTCGAGCCATTATATAGAATATGGTCTATAGTTGTTGATGAAAAAAGGTTACTCTAGTTGGCTTAGTAATAAGAGTTGGCTTAGTAATAAGAGGTATTAAACCATGTGAGCTAATAATATCTAAATACCATTTACTATTGTTACTGTTGATGCTCAAATCAATATCAATATCTCCCCATAAAATTACATTAGTGTTTCGTTGATGATTCTCATGCAGAGAAGTGTCCAGGGAGTTAATAAATATGCCAGCGTTTTTACTCGGAGAGGGATATATAACTCCAACGATGTGTTTTTGCCCATTTATAGGAGCTAAGAGTTCAACGAATAATGATTCACACCCATTAAGGGAAAAATCATTATGAATGGAATAGGCTAAAGAATCATGAATGTATCGACCAACCCCACCGTGAGAATTATTTTTCCTGAGGACAACTTCTAATGTGTAGTTGGGGATGGAAAGATATTTCTTCTCTTCCGAAGTTTTTAAACTAATTTCAGACAAAGCAATTATTTTGAAGTTCGCTTTCATCGATTGTATTAATTGTATTAAGGGGTCGAAGTTTTTTTTTTAAGCTGCGAATATTTACATGTAATATAGAAAGGGAATTAGAGACCTGGTCATTTAAATTATGAAAATCCGCGATGTCAAAATATTCACAGTTTACTCTATTCATGAGAACGTTAGTAAATAATTCATTTTGTTCAAAATCCATAATTAAAAAAAATTAAAAAGAAAAGTCAAATAGATATAGCAAAATAAACAGAAAAAAGGCTATATATATTTTAAAAAATGAATGTAAAAAAACTTATCTTTGATTGTTGAAGTAAGAAAGATCTTCCTTGGCCACTACGTGTAGTACCCATGATGGATTGGTACTACACGTAGTACCAATGTACCAATCCATCAGCGTGATGACGCGTGATGACGGGCCATAATTCTTCCTCTGCTCGTCCACAAGTATTTCCAGTGGTGTCTCCTTTTTTCAGCTAAGGCTGCTCCGAATAGTTGTTTTCTCCGAGGAGTTAAGTTTTCTCCAACGTAGATGGGCTGCATCTCTCCTGGAATGCCTAGATCTTTGGTAGATAGTCTTCTTTTCTTGGATTCCGATATGATATTTTCAGCAGACCTCCAGTTTACGAAGCGGCAGATAATGGGCTTTATTTGGTTTTTTCTCCCTGGAAGTCTATGCGCCGCTTCATTATCTGATTCGAGGATTTCAACGTTTACGCATTCAGCGATTTTTTTAACGAGTTGCTCCGTATCTTCATCCTTGAATTCCGGCACATTTCGAATCTCGATGTTGTTACGTCTATTATATTGATCCAATTCATCGATAGCTAGTTCTATTTTCCCGATTTCGTTCAACCAAGTGACGCTTTTCGGCTTTTAGTGAAAGAGTCTCCTTTCGTAATTCTGTACACTGTTTTTTTAATTCCTCAAATTGGTCATTCAGGAATTGGATGCCGGTCACCAAACTGTTGATCTCGTTTAGTTTATCAAGTTTTTTTTCAATAGTTGTAAGCTTTTCCAGTTTTTTGTCAATTGATTCAAACTTCTCCAGATGACTTTCAACGGTCAGAAGTTGCTGACTCAGCGCTGCACAAGACGGGGCCATTTCTGCGATGTTTATGACTTAAGGGGACGGGAATGGAGAAAAAGAAAAGACGACCTTCCGCTGTGACGACTGTGGCCTCTGACGACAGCGCCTCTCGCCTGCCTGGGAATAAAATTTAGTAGAACTTATTAGAACTATTCTATTGTTTACCTCTAACAACATTTAAAGCCATTTTAGAGTGCGTAAATTTAGGTTCTGTTACTTAATTTTTACTAAAACAAAATTATGTTTTACGTCCCCTAAACTCTTAAGGTAGTTAGCTCCCTTGTATCCGTCGACCCACCGCCATCTTTGGGAAGCAAGACGCCCCCTGGATGCATTTGTGAATAATTTTATACTCGTACAACTATAGGGATTAAACCGGGCATTATAATGTTTTTACTTACTCTCTTTTTGTTATATATATTTTAAATAAATTTCTTCTATGTTTTATGGTAGTTCGCTTCTTCAGTGAAATATACGAAACCGTTGCTCTCATAAAAACGACCGCTTTCATATCTTTGAATGTTATAAACGATCTCAGCTACCAAATGCTTCAACACAATTCTTTCTATAATTAGTGAGACATATTTAAAACATTAGGATTTTGCGTCTGATATTTATTAATAAAATCACATGTATATAAATTTATATTGAAACACATATTCTATAATTTTTGCCACCCACGTTTTAATTACAGCTCAAACTAGAGCTTGTGTAATTTTGGAGAAAAAGAGACGCTTTCCCCATCCTGGATTCGAACCAGGGTCCCTCCGTTTAGCCCGGAGTGTCTTGGACCGCTAGACGAATGAGGACAGGTAATAACGCTCTCTTTCTCCGTATGTAAAGGTGTTAAGGTATTATTACCCTCCGCAGGGATAACACAATTGCCAAATATGAGGGACCCTGGTTCGAATCCAGGATGGGGAAAGCGTCTCTTTTTCTCCAAAATTACATAAGCTCTAGTTTGAGCTGTAATTAAAACGTGGGTGGCAAAAATTATAGTATAATAAATTTCCCCCACGAAAACTCACAAAATTCTCGCCCCGGAGGCTTTCTTGTGTTGACCATATTTGGCAATTGTGTTATCCCTGCGGAGGGTAATAATACCTTAACAAATAAAACATAGTTAATACTGAAATTTTAACTCTCTACGGAGAATCTTAAAATAAGCTCATAGGGAAAAATATCTTTTAAACAATAAAAAGGAGAAAGAGAGATTCGGAATAATTCAAATTTGAACAATTCAAAATTAAAGTCTGTAGGGAAATTTTGAAAAGGCTTTCTGGCACTGCAGAGATATATAGCAGTTCAACACATTGTGTCATATGGCAAACAAGATTTAACTTTTGTATCCCAATGTGTCCCTTTCAACCAACAGTATGAAGGAAAATTATGGGTGATGTAGTTAGAAAAACTAGAAAAGCGGAATTTCGTTTCTTTTTCTCTATAAAGTATTTTAAAAAATGATCACATTTTTTAATATAAAAGAAAATCCTATATTTTTAAATCCAATTAGTTCTTAAAAACTTCGGTTTTTTTATCAACAATTGACTTAGAATTTCACTTCACACACAGCTCAAACTAAATTCGGCAGGCGCCGGAAAAGTATGTAAAAACTTTTAAAAAAATGAGACGAAAAATAAAATAATCGCCACTATTTAATTATTCCGTTTTCTTCACTTTATTGTAAAGAATTTTCATGTCCTTATTATAGTTTTTGACAAAGTACAAGTTTTTTTTTGTTCTTTGACATCGGGAATGCTGACAAATAAAATACCATTTCCCCCCAGGACACTTAGCAACAATTTTTTTTCTGAAAAAATTCTTAAGCCCATTTAAAAGATTGGCGTTTCGAAGTTTTACTTGGAATTTATTATTTGTTTTACTTCCTAAAACAGTTTTTGAAATGAGGAAAAGTCACTTGGGGCAAAAATCCTTTGCTGAACCTATAAGCTACAAATTTTAAAATTGCTGCATGCTGTTTTATTAGAGTGTTCGGTGCTCCGGACAGTTTCTAAAAGTAAAAGCATTTTATTATTATTTGCTATTTTATTGCTTATATTTCACGAGCTATAAATTTTTACGTTCTGTTCAAAACAGCAATATGAAACGTCTGTATGCTTACCCTATAAAAGAAATTTATTGCAAAATTCCATATTCCATTCATGTAAAAAATACCATAGTTCTTGTAATGTAATTTCAATAAACGTGTTGCCTTTTCATGTTAAATAAAATAGAGAATTATGCGCATTTCAAATACTGCTAAATACTACTAAAAGTCAAATAAAAATAATTAACATGGACTAAAATTAAATTATATTTCGAATGCCTCAACATAAGGTAAAAGTGTTGTTAAATTGTCTCACACAAGACAATATTATTAATAAATTGGGACACTTAACTGAGGGTACTTTATCTGCTTGCATTTAAACATCGTTAAATATCTAATAGAAATATCTTTAAAAAAACTCTCAAAATCCCAATTCGTTTTTATCCGTAAACTAATTCACTGAAGGTTTTTGCATGCATAAACAGAGGATAATATATGATTTTCCCGCCTGTATCGCGACACATTTTGCCTCCTGATCTTGCCAAAATTAACTAAAGGCCTAACATAGATTTTGCCGCTTTAGTCAAATTTTTATTTTGTATCCACTGGCGATTATTTCAAAAGCGTCTTTTGGCATGTATTCGCGAATTTGAAATCTTTTTGAGCCTCTTTCAAGACGGCTTCAATGACAGCTCACCCTTTGAAAATGCTTAGTTACATTTCTGCACCTAATAATTCAAAATTAATAGTTCAATTAGCCACCAAAAGAATCGACCTCGCCATTTTAAACCTCTTGGAGCAAAGTTTTCGTCAAAAGGATGCTACCGAAAGCTTCAGTTCCTTATCTTTAAACCCGCCACCGTGCAAACCTGAAATCTTACTTTCATTTAAGCACTATTGTAATTTCATTGCAGTCCGTACTAAACTCGTAAGATTTTTATTCATTTACTTCTCGTCCTTATATTTTTCTTTAGCTCTGGGAAATTAAGATATACGTTAACTGCTCCGAATCTACTTGAAAATTGCTTTTAGTCCGCTTTCTTCCATAAAACTCAGTCTTTACTTAATGTTCTCGCATCATCTTGTCTTATCAGTTTAAGGAAATCTCAACGAATTACTAAAATTGCTCGCTATTTTCTCTAAAGCTAAAATGTTTTATACTCTTTGTTAAAAATTAGTTTTAGGGCTGGATATACAGGGTGGTCCTAAACTATATGTCAAAAATGTAAAGGCAGGTAGAGGGGACCTAAATAAGCAGATTTCGTATAGGAATGTGTGTGCGGTAATGACACATTAAAGCGCTAGCTTGTAAAGCAGTATGAATCACAGGAAACTGAAAAGACAAGTAAAGACAAAAGAAAACAAAAATTTATTAATAGTTTACAAGAGGTGCCCGAAAGAGCGGCCACCAACAGCGATACAAGATTCACAGCGACGGCGCATGGATCGGCGTACATTAGAAAAGACGTCAGGCATGTCGATCACATGTCCAGCAGCAACAGACAAGCGGGCAACAAGATCTTCTTCAGATGTGACGGGACTCTCGTACACCAGGCTTTTAATATGACCCCCAAAACAAAAAATCCAAGCAGGTTAAATCAGGAGGACGCGGTGGCCAGGGACCTGGACCGCCCCGTCCTATAAAATGCTGGCCGTAGACAGCGTCCAGGTGATTCCTGACGTTTCGACTGAAGTGAGCTGGGGCTCCATCGTGCTGGAACCACATTCGTCTGCGAACAGCTGGAGGAACATCGACCAGAAATTCAGGTAAGAACTCCTGTATGAAGATGTTGTATGTGTGGCCAGTTAAACGACTAGGTAGAATGTACGGTCCTACTAAGTTATTGTGCACAATGCCTGCCCAAACATTAATGGAAAACCTTTCTTGGTAGGCGTGTGCTATTGTGCCATGTGGGTTACTATGAGCCCACAGGTGAGAATTATGGATGTTAAACATACCCGACCGCGTAAAGGTAGCCTCATCAGTAAATAAAACATCTGCAGGGAAGGTTTGATTGGCTGCAGTCTGCTGTAGGTACCAACGAGCAAAGTTGAGACGTGGAAGATAATCGTCAGGGGTCATTGCCTGCACTCTCTGTAAATGATACGGATGTATTCCGTCTTCATGTAACGTCCTCAAAACATTTTGATGGCTCACACCCAACGCACGTCCTACAGCTCTCGAGCTTGTCGAAGGATTATCCTCTACTGTGTTCAGTATTCTTTCTTCCACTGCAGGAGTTCTGCGATATCTTCCAAAGCCAGTTCCACGCCTGGAAGCATAAAATGATCCATTCGTGCGTAACTCCCGATGCAGACGCTCGAATGTTCGACGATCCGGCTGATTCCTATCCGGGAATCGCTCCCTGTACATCCTTTGAGCAGCTAATCCATTTCCTTGTGCAGCCCCATACATGAAATGCATGTCGGCCAGCTCCGCATTGGTGAAACGATGCATGCTGCTCGAGATCCGTGCGGGAAATGATGAATCCAGCTAGCGAAGCGCTTTTATACGCCGCAGTCATCAGCGCTCTCTACCGGCTCAAGGCGGCATTACCACACACACAATCCTATACGAAATCTGCTTATTTAGGTCCCCTCTACCTGCCTTTACATTTTTGACATATAGTTTAGGACCACCCTGTATATAGGTCGTGTTACTTGTAGAATCCACATTTTGATAGAAAAAGTAGAGAAAAGAACATACATATTGTAATGAAGATAAAGTGTGTAAAAAACTGAAAATGAACGAAAGCGAAATCTAAAATGAAATTTATTTTTATTAAGATAGCTCAAATATATCTTCCTTCAGCAAAAAATTTAGCCCATAAACATTTTTGAAAAAACGTTCGATAAACAATATTTTATATCGGGTGTTTCCAACCTGAGGTCGCGACCTAAATTACGAAGGGTTGACACTGGTTCGCGAGTTGGTTATGGATTGGTCCGATAATTGATATTAAAAAATGATTTTTTATTCGATTTTTATTACTGCATGCAATATTAGTGATGTAATGCATATTTTTTTTTATGCAATTGTAAAACAACACATTATAAACTTTTATTTATTGTGACCATTATCACCACTGAATTTTTATATAATATTTTCATTTAATAGCAAGTATCGTGTGAAAAATTGTATTAAATTTCAATGTCACATCAACTCAGCAGTGTTGATGAAGTAGTTAAAAACATCGATATAGAACAGATAAATTTCAAACGAAATATCGATTAAATCGCTGAAACATCGATATGCAAAACATGGAGTGGTGTCTTCCAGATTACATAAATATCGTCATTTACGGCCGCGAATATATAAGTTTGCTAACCGCTGGAAAATATTTTGTCATACACAGGAAATGTATTATTTAATTGTTTTTAACACTTAGAGATAAACTATCAGTGTCAAATAACTATATTCAGAAACGACACTTTAAGAAATTTGACAAATATTAATGAAATTTGACAAATATTAATGAAATTTGACAAATATTAATGAAATTTATATCAAAGCTAACGACAGAAAACAACGATTAAAATAGATCGTAATCACTGAAATGAACTTGAAACGAAATTATATTTCTAATACTAAAATTAATATTTTGCCTTAAAGTTGCATAGGTTTTAAAATAATATAATCAACAAAATGCATGTTGTTTTAATATAAAAGTAAACTTTAACGATATATATATATATATATATATATATTAATGAAAGTGAGTCCTTTTAATGAAAGTGAAACAATCTTTGACAAAAAAATCCTTGCCTTTCATAAAAGGCTCAAGTTAACTAACAAATCTCTTAACAAACCTTTCCTCTTTGCCACGGTAAAATTCCACAAAAACCCTCTAAAATTTCGTTTTATTACTCAAGTAAGCAATTCGTATGGATCCTCTGCTGCAAAAGCATTATTTCATTTATTAAAAAAAGTTGAAGACCAAATTAGAAGCCAAGAAAAAACCTGGTTCATAAATGATAATAATTCAATAATTAAATATCTGCAAGATAACCAGTTATGTAGCAGCGAATGCTATGGCTTTGAAAACCTATTCAATTCCATTGACATTTTATAGTGTTCCGAAATTATTTTTCACTACTTTGAAAAAACAGAATTTCTTTGGGCTGGAAGCATCCAACTGCAAAAACCTTCGCTCCTTTTGCCTCAAAAAAAACATCATAAAAATGTTTAGCAGGCTTTGTGTACAAACCCACGGAATTCCCACAGGAGCCAGTTACTCCAGTATTCTGGCAAACTTATACCTTCATTTTTACGAAAAAGCTTACCTTCAACAGCGAGTCACATTCGAATACATTATTAATGACCTCATAACACTCAATGGCACTAAGAATCTTGACAGCTACCCGCCAAACCTAAAACTAATTAAAACCAATACTGACAACAAGAGTGGTGTTTTCCTAGA
This sequence comes from Dysdera silvatica, assembly GCA_006491805.2. Taxonomy (NCBI): domain Eukaryota; kingdom Metazoa; phylum Arthropoda; class Arachnida; order Araneae; family Dysderidae; genus Dysdera; species Dysdera silvatica. The sequence continues at coordinate 8,107,758 of QLNU02014802.1, read as the reverse complement.
TTTAAATATCAGCATCAACGACAACTCTCTTACTGAAATTGACTTGTATGATAAAAGGCAAGACTTCAGATTTAAAGTGAATTTCCTCACAAACTGGGACTCCCAACATATCCAGAAAAGTCCACAGAAATATCATTTGTTCGAAATGTTCTCGAAATGTTCTCGAGTAACAATAACCTCAAATTAAAAAACTTTCAGACACTAATGTCGAATGCATTTACAATGATGTTCCACATTACTTCACCAAGAATCTGGTATATAATTTTGTTAAAAAACTTTCTTGTTCCTAACCCCTCCACTTCATTTCATTTTCCACATACCTTTAACTTTCTCAGTCCCTATTTCCACTATTATCATCCATTATAATCTATCCTTCGCTTGGTTTTTTACCACAAAAGCACCATTTAAAGTTTAAGTCCTAGTGGACAAAAGGCAACTTTTCTAGCAAAAAGAACCCCAGTGCTTTGGTGTTTTCTCCTACACCCAAGACATGGCAAATCTTATTTCTTTTATCAACTTTCTTACTTCTAATCCTTCAGTACTTTTTCTTAAATACTTCTTGTCACCTCTGGATTGTTTTTCTTACATTTTTATTTATTATACTAACAAGTTTATCTCTGTAATGTAGGTAAGTGTTTTGATATCAGGTTTGAGAATTATAGTAAGCTTTTTCTAGCTGTTGTATGCATATTTATTGAGTTCTCTATGTTCAACAACGTTTTTTTATTTACGATTTTTATAATTATATTTGTGTGTATATATATATTTATGGTGCATATCTGGTTTATATGTGTATATATACTGTGTATATTTTGAGTGTGTATATATATACGTGTGTGTGTGTATTTGTGTGTATATATATGTGTGTGTGTGATATGTGTGTATACGTATCTGTGTATATGTATGGGTATGTATATGTATATATGTATGGGTATGTATATGTATATATGTATGGGTATGTATAATCCAAGACATAGAAAATTCAACTGTGAGCTAGTAAAGGAAGCCATTGAAAATAACAAGAGCCTTAGGGTTGTTAAAGGAAGTTTATCTGTTGGGAAGAAACACATCATTGCATTAAAAGGAGAGGATGGCACCGTAACAAGAAATAGGGAAGAAATACTTAGAAGAGTTGAAGAATTCTACAAAAAACTATATGAAAGTAACAGTGAATTAAACGAAGACATTGAAATAGTCGAAGGAATAGCTCCTAAAATCTTAAAAGAAGAAGTTTCATTTGCAATAAAAAGCATGAAGAAAGGAAGAGCCCCTGGTGATGATGGTATTACATTAGATATCCTAAAAGAAGCTGGAGAATATGTAGAAGACATACTTGCAAAATTCTTTACCAAATGTCTTAACAGCGGTAACATACCAAACCAATGGGATTCTGCAACAGTAATTCTTTTGCATAAAAAAGGTGATAAAGAGGATTTGAAAAATTACCGACCAATTAGCTTGTTACCTGCTATTTATAAAATCTTCACAAAAGTTCTAACACATCGCCTGCAGAAAAAATTAGATGCAGCTCAACCAAGAGAACAAGCTGGATTTCGAAGTGGATTCAGTACAGTGGACCATATTCAAGTATTAAGAGAATTAATTGAAAGAACACATGAATATGAACTTCCATTGTGTGTTGCATTTATTGACTATGAGAAGGCCTTTGACTCTATAAAAACATCAGCAGTCATCAACTCTTTAAGATCAACAGACATTGAGGATGTGTACATTGACATGGTGAAACGTGTGTATAAAAATGCAAGTGCAAAATTTCGGTTACATAAAGATACCAAAACTATCAAACTTGGCAAAGGGGTGAGGCAGGGAGATACCATTTCTCCAAAACTTTTTACTTCTGCTTTACAGATGATTTTTCAACAGATAAATTGGAATGAAAAGAATAGCGTAAAATGGTGAATATTTAAATCATCTGCGCTTTGCTGATGACATTATGTTTTCAACGGACCCATTAAGACTCAAGACTGATAGTGCAAGAGCTCTCAAATAGAAGTGAAAGTTGGACTCAAGATGAACCTACAAAAATAAGATCATGTCCAGCTGATTTCAATGGATGGCAGCATTATGAAAGAACTCAACAGACGTATTAAACTCGGCTGGAGTGATTTGGAAGAAACAGTTTTATCCTGAAGGGGAAATTGCCTTTATGTCTAAAAAGAAAAGTCTTCAACCAGTGTGTATTGCCAGTCCTCTCTTATGGATCAGAGACATGGAGTCTAACAGTTGGAGCAATACGAAAGTTACAGACAACACAAAGGAGCATGGAGAGGTGCATGCTTGGAATAACTAGGAGAGATCGGAAAAGGAACACTTGGGTGAGAGAGCAAACTAGAGTAGAGGGCGTCATTGTTAAAGTAAAAAGGCTGAAACGGCGATGGGATGGGCATATTGCAAGAAGATCTGATCAACGATGGACAACAGAAATTTTTGAACTGGATTCCAAGAGACCACCGAAGACCTAGAAAACGTCCTCAAACTAGATGGGTGGATGAAATAAGAAAACAGGTTGTGGTGACATGGAAGCGAATTGCTCGGGATAGACTTGTGTGGAAAGCATTTGGAGAGACCTTCATCCAGCAGTGGATAGATAATGGTTGAATATGATGATGATGATATATATATATGTAAGGGTGTGCATGTTTATGCATATGCGCATATATATGTCTTTATTTTGATTGCACACTTCTGGGTCTATTATGAGTGCAAAGAAACAATTTGTTTATTTTGAATATATAAGTTTATTTAAACTTAAACTTATATATTTTTACTAGTTAATAATTAAGTGTTTATCTTGAGTGTGACATATTCATGTAAAACTTTTTACAATTTTTGGTATAATTAATGAATTTTCTCACTTCATCATCTTCTCTATTCATGTTAATTGAACCTTTACACTTTAATCACTTTCAATACCTCTATCTACTTGTTGTAAGTTTGCTTTTGGGCCACTTACAACAATTGAGATTGTTCTCAGTATTAATAAAGAGACCCTTCTAAATTACTAAAATATTGTTAAACTAATTATATTCTGGGTTTATACTGTTTTTAGCTAAGTTTTGGTCAATGCTGGTTTATTCAGTATTAATCACTAATCTTAATTGTTGTAGTCAGAAAAAGCAAACCAATAACAGGGATTTTGTGCGGTCCTTGATGAAGAACAAAATTCTTGGTATTGTTTAATCTTCTACTCCTCTTCACCTTTTACTACTACATGTCAATTTTTATTCTGAGATGTTTCTACTACTTAAATTTACTTGGGTTTACTACCTTGTGTGATATTACTTTACAACTTTAACTTTGTCCAAGTTAATATACATTTAGATATGTGTATTCATGTATATTGTATTAGAAGGTACTACATGTCACAATCATACTACAATTTTGCTATATATATATATAAAATGACGAGATTTGTCCAACGACGGATGAAAAATTTATCATATAACCAGCATAATTTTAAATTAATAAAATGATGATTAGTTCAAATGACGGTATCCAAGGAAGCAAATCCATGCACGAATCTCGAACTTTTATTAAAAAGGCAGTTAAAATTATTTGTCTTTCTTGAGATTTTAGACTTAATATATAAGTACATCTCTTACAGGGCAAATGACAATTAATTAAAATTCTTGCTCTGTCCTAAATTTACACTGTGCACATTTCGTTTAAATACATTCTGCTTAGCAATTGCTAAATAACTGAAGGTTGTAACCACACAGAGACTCCATTATGCGCCCAGTCGTAAAAAATGGAATAAGGGGAGTGCTTTTATGCAAGTCCTTTTCTCTGTGTAAACAGCAATATTTTACGATCTGTTTTTCGAAGAAAATCAGAATCAATAAAGGATAAAAATAAAATCGCGTTTTAAGTTTTGGAAGATTATGGTGTAAATGTTTACATATTTTGATTCACAGCAAATATTGGTTACAGAATATATTTGAAGACATTATTTGAGTATGTATGATCGTAGATGAGTAGTTAAATGGCTCAAATCCAGGCAAACTGTCATCAACGTCGCAACTGCAGCAGCCTTTGTCCAAACGCATTTTTTATGAAAAAAATCTGCTGAATCTGAAGGAACTGCTTTGAGTAGGTATAGAGGTAGCCATGACAGGAGCATAATAGCTCAGAATGACAAATATGTCGCCTCTTTAGTGAAAAATAGCAGTGTCTTCCAGTTAGCCAGAGATCTTGTAACTGCCAGAGGCACTCATGTCTCGGCAAGAATAATTTCTCGTCGCCAAAATTAAATTTGCTTGGATGCATAGACATTTGTCAGATGTTTTCTGTTAACAGAATACCGTCGTCAGGAAAGATTGCAGATGTGCAAAGAGCATCTTCAACGCACCCATCAAATTTGGTCAAAAAGAATATTCTCGGATGAATCCTGGTTCAAAAGCAGTCAAGTTTGGTAATGGATGTCGGCTGACGTGGTGAGAACTAGGAATCCTTTACCATCAGCAGAACGTCCATGCAGTTGGATTTTATTGTCTAGGAGCCATGGTGTGGTAGAGAATTTTGCATACTGGTGTAACGTTTCTTTACGCCTTTGCTACAAGTCCCGTTTCGATAATAGGTTATTATACAGACATTCTCCAAGGTCATGTTCGTCTTTTTCGTGGCGTAATGAGTTAAGTCTTTTTGTGCATGGACCACAATGGTTGTCCATACAGAACGTCCAGGTGTCTGAAATACTGGAGGGTAAAGATATTCGCCGCATGACATAAACTACTTATTCTCCATGATGTTCAAATCAATTTTTCACGTAAATCTTCCTAATTACATCAACCAAAAAATTCCTTTTACCCCTTGAATAATTTCCGCAAATTCATTGTTCACTCTTCAACTTTCAACAACATTCTTCTTATATACACATTTTAATCTTGACGCTTTAAATTTTTGCCCTAAATGCTAGACTGTGTCAAATAACATTATTGCGAATATTCACTGTAACAAATAAAATATTCCTGTCAAAATTGGTTTGCCTTATCCGGAAAAGGTAGAATAATATTATTAAGAGTTGCTTTGTTTGATAAAGGATGATCTATGCTGTCTTTGCGCCATAAAAATCCACCAACTAGCTAACTAACCAACTAACTGTATTATTAAGTTTTCCTAACTTTAAACGCAATTCAGGAAATAGTTCTTAATAAAAGTGATTTGCTTTAAGCGTATTTGCATTTTTGAGGTTATATTATGCACTTTATGAACAGCGTAATGATCGAGTCTTAGTATTTTATCTGAAATTAAAAAAGACTGTCAGTTTAAAAAAAAGCATGTTTACAGAACAACTTGGTTCGTTTTTGTTCCATAAATAGCAGAAATAATTTTCAAGCCTTTAATTTGTGTATTCAAATATTCGTGAAAAATAAAATGCATATATCACTCGACTCGTCTCTTACTTTAAGGTATAAATTGCGAGCCTTAAAATGAATTTTCACTTGCTGCTCTCCAATATTTATAATCATATTTTACTCCTTAATTTAATCTCTCCTTTGTAACAATATAAAATTGAACACTGTATTTATGCACGGTGTCTCAGCAACGGGGTTGTAAACATCTAGGAGGGTTAGGGTATACCTAGACGAACAATATTTGTCATAGAACCTAGGGTCGCAAACCACTCACAATGCCAGTTCTAAAACCGTCCAGCATGCACAAATAGTGACAACCAGTGTATGTGAAGCGGAAAATGGGATGTCCTAATCATCTATACACTTGAGCAGCTGACTTGAGTTTTATTTGGTGCTTTTCATGAACTGGTTGTAAATATTTGTGCATGCTGAACGGTTTTAGAACTAGTTTGTGAGTGGTTTGTGACCCTAGGTTTTATGACAAATATTGTTTGTCTAGGTGTACCCTACCTCTCCTAGATGTTTGCAACCCTGGTGCTGAGACACCCTGTATATATATATATATACAGGGTGTCTCATCATACATGCAAGTATATATATAGCTTTAAGCTGCATTAATTAGCACTGGAGGACCAATTATTGTTTGTTTTGACTATTAAGTACCTCTTTTCTCTTAATTCCTTTCTGTAAGTAATAGCTCGCTAACTATTCATTTTAATATATATATACACTGAAGTGTGTCAGGGCGATTTATCGCCCGCTAAGAATTATATTAAATTACCTTTACCAAAATAGGCTTACATTATGTAACTAATTGTTAATTCAAAACTTGGGGCTCAAAGCGAAATTACACTGGGTCTTTCGCCATACCAGATGGGAACTATCATATGAATTGGTCAACATGTGAAAATTACTGTTTTGCTGTGTCGCCCCCTGCTCGTTTGTATTTCGGAAAACCATCCATTGTCCTGTTCAATTGGTTATGAGAACGCAGAGCAAAGAATCGCTTTTGAAAGGAACATTACACATGACCTTTACGATCAATCGATCACCGGGCACCAAAGAACAGGAGGGGGGGGGGCGAGGTTTGACGTTTAACTTTAATTATCTTCATGTGGAATGAACATTTTATTTATACTTTTAATTAGGATTTTTATTATTGTGTGTAATGTAGTTATTTATGTGGTGCAACTAGTTAGCTATATGGTTCATGATCATGGAATCTGTAAATTGGGGCTTGGCATTTATCGCGTATTCTCCCCCACTCCTTTTCTTTCTAATTATATTAAACTAAATTATATATATATATATATACGCACACACGCTGAAATGCCAGAAAAACTGGTACAGGCGTGCGTATGCAAATAACGGAGCTTTGCAACCAATCAGCTTCACATTATGCGGCCTAAGCACTTACATAAGACAAGAGATGTCTGGCAAAGGTGTTAGATCGGTTCCTGCCGCTACAATGGCACGTTATCAAGATTTAAGTGATTTTGAACGTGGCGTTATAGTCGGCACAAGAGAGATGGGACATAGCATCTCCGAGATAGCAACAAAATTTGGATTTTCGCGTACGACCATTTCACGGGTATACCGTGAATATCAGGAATCCGGTAAAACATAAAATCTTCGACAGCTGTGAGGTCGGAAAAAGACCTTGAAAAAAACGGGACCTTCGACGACTGACGAGAATCGTTAAACGAGATAGACGTGCAACACTTCCTCAAATTGCCGCGGATTTCAATTGGACGATCCCTTGCTTCTGAAGCAAAACTTCAAGAATTGGAAGAAGAACTTGACAAGATCAAATGGGACATTGTAGGACTCAGTGAAGTTAGAAGAAAAGGTGAAGAGTTGGTGGAACTTAAAAGTGGACATTTGTTTTATTATAGAGGAACGGAAACTGGAAGAACAAGTGGTGTTGGCTTCTTAATCAACAAAAGAATTAAAGACTACCTTCTTGAAGTCGAAAGCACGTCAGATCGAGCAGCGAGGCTCGTTGTTCAACTAACCCAGCGATACCAACTTCAGATAGTACAGGCATATGCACCAACATCAAGCCATACCGACGAGGAGGTTGAGGAATTCTATGAAGAAATCAAACAGCTACATACCAAGGGGAAACAACACATCAAGCTCATCATGGGAGATTTTAATGCAAGAATTGGACAACAGGAACAAGGAGAGACATCGGTTGGTAAATACGGATACGGGGAAAGGAATGAACGTGGCGATCAACTCATAGAATTTGCCGAAGCTGAAAATCTTAGCATCATGAATTCATTTTTTAAGAAGAAACTACAAAGAAAATGGACATGGAAACACCCCAATGGAGGAACCAGCGAAATTGACTATATACTGGCAAACAAGAAATCAATTATTGAAGATTGCAGCGTACTGAACAGATTTAATACTGGAAGTGATCATCGAATGGTGAGATGTAAAATGCACTTAAATACTAAACTAGAAAGGCAGAAGCTCATTAGGAAACAAGTATGTAAGAGGGTGGATTTAAAGAAATTAAAAGAAAATACCGAGGCATTCAAGTTGGAATTAAAAAATCGCTTTTCTGCACTGGAAGGACTTATTGAAGAAGTTGACATCTCAGAAGCAAATGAAAACATTGTTAAGACAATAATTGAAACTGCTGGGGAAATTGGTGGTGTAATATGTAAAAAGCAGAATAGCAAATTATCTGAGAAGACGAAACAACTCATGAAAAGGCGAAGACTTATGAAGGTGGACAATCAAAATACCAGTCGCAAGATCGAGTATGTAGAACTTTGCAAAACTTTGCGCAAAAACATGAAAGAAGATATAAGAAAATTCAATTGTGAGTTAGTAAGGAAGGCCATTGAAAGCAACAAGAGCCTTAGGGTTGTTAAAGGGAGTTTGTCTATTGGGAAGAAACACATCATTGCATTAAAAGGAGAGGATGGCACTGTAACAAGAAATAGGGAAGAAATACTTAGAAGAGTTGAAGAATTCTACAGAAAGCTGTATGAGGGAAACA
>QLNU02014802.1:8058962-8094203 GCA_006491805.2 Dysdera silvatica | reverse complement strand
AGTGGCGCCGACTTCATGGGTTCGAGACACTTTTTGAACCCTCAATAATTTTGTTGTGGGTTCCTCGAACCCATAATATTTTTGCTCGTGGGGAAAATACGCATACAGAAATATATGCACAAAGTTTTTCGTCATCAATTCTTCAAGATTTTCATTATTTCTACCCTGTTCACTGCACCTTTTATAAAAGCAAATTTTTCGTTTTGTCTTGTTTTGCAGAAAATACAAATATAGTCTCTAGCTCTACATACAGAGATGTAATGTAAAGACATAATGAAAACGAAAATATGTTGCCCAGTAAGTTGACCCACCCAATCTTTCAACAGCTGGAGGATCCACAGTTTTCTTTACTTTTTACTTTGTTTTGCCTCTCAAGCGTCCCTGGAGCACCTGAGGAATCTAGCTTTTATTTCAGTCAACTTCTTTTTAAAGAGAGATGGAGGTGCGGAAAACCAGGACATATCTGCGTATTTTTGCAGCCACCATAAAACTATAAAGGTGTACACATTTAGCGGTAGTAAATAATCATCTAGAGAAAAAATATTTTTCTATAATTAACTATAATTTGCTTCATTTTAACATTTCAGATGTCTTATTGTACCAGATAATCTGATAATGAAATTTAAATTACACTCAAATGCTCTGAAAAAACTCCGGTCAATTTTCTATCAAAATTTTCTAAATCCCTAATAATTTTTCAAATCGGCGCCTCTGGTTGGCACCCTTTTATCTTAAACATTACTTTTTTTTTGGTTAAATTAGCATATGCTTTAAAAAACAGGAGAAAACATATTAAAAGTTGACATTTTTGAGTCATTACTGAATGGAAGTGGATTATAATCAATATACGTTGTCCTGAATTGGAATTCTCTTATGCTAGTATTTTCTTTTTTTTTTTAAAATTATTTTTATCTTCCTCGGATGAGGTTTCGCTATGCGAAATGAAATGTACGCTTTAGATTGATGAAAAAGCAGTTTTGATAGGTTATCTATAAATGTATTGCGGTTTCTATATTCCGGTTCTAATACTGCAGAATTGTTTTTTTGTATATCATTTAAAGCTCCGCTTACAGTGTTCTTGTCTTAAAATACAAAACTACGCAGATACCACCAACTTTCCCAATGTCATGGAGCACAATAAAGCAGGAAAGAAGACAATGCTCTTTTGCTAACAGAATTTTTTTGAGCTTCAATTCTGGTTATTGTTTGCGCTTCTAGGATAGCAAGGCACTATATAGGGACCTGCGGTTTTAAGAGGAACCTGTACCTTTGTTGCCAGGGGAAACAAAACTACAGTGAACAGAAAAACAACGCTGGTTTCACGATACTTTTGGGAGTCAAACTCGGGTTAACGGCACGACAGACGGGTACATTACAATTATGGCACCGTAGGGCAAAGGATAACATATTCCCAGAGGAATTTGCACTTAGCCTAGGATAGGGGTTGGTAACTCGTGGCACGCGTGTTATACTTAGCACGCGGACTACTTTTTGATGGCACGCGGAGGGATTTTAAAATAAAACTCATTGTAAGGAATTCCCTCTCTGACAATGAGTTTTTTATTCTCTAAACCAACTAATTATATATTTGTATCCTCTTAAATTACTTATTAATCTGTATCCTCTTAAATTACTTGTTAATTTGTATCCTCTTGAATTACTTATTAATTTGTGTATCCTCTTAAATTATTTATTAATTTGTGTATCTTCTTAAATCACTTATCAATTTTGTGTATCCTCTTAAATTCTTATAAATTTGTATCCCTTAAACGGTGTGAATTTGTATCCTCTTAAATTACTTATTAATTTGTATCTATTGGTACTAAATTTGTATCCCCTTAGTACTTATTAATTTAATTCCTGTATTAATTAATATAATAATTTTCATTGGCAGCTAGACAACAAATAAACTTTCACAATTTGGGTGATTGAGGCTAGCGCGAGGGAAGATTGCGCTATTATTTTTTCACAACACCTTTAAAGATTGCTGACTCTTTCTAGAGCGGTCCCAAGATTATAGTGAACAGTTGGTCGGTGAACATTGTTTTATTTTTGCATTCTTGGGAATCGAATACCGATTTATATTACGCTAAGCACGCGCATTATTACAGTATCACCGCAGAATCAATTCCGATCATTATTTCCGATTCAATCCGATCATTTCTTCCGATTAAATCCGACCATTATTTCCGATTAAATCCAATCATTATTTCCGCTTAAATCCGATCATTATTTCCGATTAAATCCCATCGTTATTTTCGATTATATCCGATCATTATTTTCGATTAAATCCGATCACTGTTTCCAATTAAACCCGATCATTAATTCCGATCATGCTATTACTCAGTACTTGAAATGTATGTTTACAAGAGAACACAATTACTGACTAGGGATTATTATAACTGGCAAAATTTTGTCACTCGTCCAATGCGCAAGAAAAGATTCTGCAACGTTTCGAAAACTATTCGTTCCTTTATCAAATGAAGTGACGTTCAGCAATCTTTTCTGATACGTTGGACCAATGAAAAAATTTTATTAGCTACCAAATATACCCTTCTTATTGGGTTTGTTTAGATTTTCAAATCTCTTTTGGTTTAATACTTTATTCACATATCTAGAGTTATCAAGTGCATTTGTAAATTTTTTAATTCATATCATTAACAAGCCAACATTTTTATTCGGTTTGTCATTTTATTTCCACAGTTCAATACCCATATTTTTTATTTTTTAGAAATTACTTTTATACTCCTTTTCTATCAGTTTGTGTCTTATTGTTCTTTTTTACATTGCGTTCCAAGATTCCTCTCTTTTTAGACTTGTATATCTGTCCATGGTACAGGCTTACCATCAGAATAAATTTCTTCGCAATAAATTTTTACATGTATTCCATCCATCAATTCCTCATATTCTTAACTTTCGGATTTTCTGACACATCTCGTCTTCAATAAAATCAGATAACTTTGATTCTTAGTATTAATATTTTAGCTGGAGTGAATATATTGAATGGAATTATAATCAACAAAATGAATATTTGATTGTAATCAACAAAATTTATATCTGATTGTAATCAACAAAATTTATACCTGATTGAACCAACAAATTTTACATCTGATTGAACTAACAAAATATATAAGTGTAATCAACAAAATGTTATTTAGTTGCAATCAAAAAAATATATAAGTAATTGTTATCAATAAAATGTGTATCTTTGTAATCAATAAAATATGTATCTAATTGTAATCAATAAAATATGTGTATAATTGTAATCAATAAAATGTGTATCTAGTTGTAATTAATAAAATATGTATCTAATTGTAATTAACGTTATACACATATGCACATATGATCATAATCGACGAAATATATATTTAATTGTAATTAAGAAAATATATGTCTAAATGTAATCACCAAAACGTATATTAATATAAAAAAATACTTCGTAAATTTTGTTTCGTTTTGTGTAAGCATTTTGGCATTAATTTTTAACGTTCTTCGGTTATATAAATTATGTGTGATTCTTTCCTACTATATTTCCTGCTTGATTTCGTGACTAAGTACTCGCGGGCGACATGCGAATAACGACAAAAGTAAAAGTAAAGAGATTTTTTCTAACGTAGATTGCAACTGAAACACAATTAATACTAATAATTTAAAATCACGTATTTTGCGAATACTTATTTTCACTAAAAGTACAAAAAAATGTACGGCCAAAAAATGTAAAATAACCATCGTGGAAGACATCATTAAGGTGTGAACAAAAGTAGTTGTGCTCAATACAACCTGCATTCAGATTTCGTGCATATAAAAGGATGGATATAAAGCATGTGGATTTGTTTCTATTGCCCCTAAACATCATATGCCACTAAAATATGCAATAGTCCATTTAAGAGTTAACTGAATGAACTACTGCGTGTTTCCGTTAAAAAAAAGTAATTGCGTTACATAAATACATTATATAAATATGCACGAAGTGCCAGAAAGGCTGGAAGGATTATCTCCAAATCCCAGAACACGCCACCATTCCCCTGCATTATGCGAAACCTTCCGTAATTGAAGTACACTTAAAGGCAGATATTTCATAAATTTCTTGCCATGAAATTCGCAGTAAAAAAGGCAGTATGCTACTGTTCTGTCGACTTTGAAATATTGATAGTCAATGCAAGGAAGGAGGGTCAATTTATCACCAAAATTCACAGGAAATATGGATTTCATATACAACCTATTTTAAAGGTATACCATGACCATAAGCGGATTTAGGGGAGGAACCCGGGGCGCCATTTCTCTTGTTAATTGTAATTTTATATCATTATCCTCTCTTTTGCCATTTATCAATTGAATTTTCAAAAGAATAATAATAATGTAAATAAATAAACATATTTGCTTATTCAGAAATAAATGGAAAGTTTTTGCTAGGTGAATTTGAGCGATTGTTAGAAAATGGATGATTTCAATCCTTTCAAAAAAATTCAGTTTTCAGGGGGCGGGTAGATTTTGAGAGGGCAGGGAAACACAAAGAGATTTATTTCCTAAGCTATACAGTGTTCAACATAGCAACGAGGCCACCTTATGGGAATTGGAGGGGTGACCCCCAGTTCGTGGAAACGTTCCTTTTGGCGATGTTCCTCCCATTTGGGGGGATATCTCCAAAAGTACCTTTTCCACTAAGAAGCCGCTAATGAGGGGAGATATTTTGCCACTGTAACACGCACTTGTTAACGCTATTCTGGGATTATAGCACAATAATCGTTTCCCAAGGCAGTAAACAAATTTTGAAATCGACACCACATCGTCTGAGAGAAAAATCCGATGAAACTTATAGGTCATAACAATAAAACCAGTTCCTGACTGAACAATGTCAATAAAGTCACTCAATTCTATACGTATAGTAGACCCTTGCATTTGTAAGTAGTAGGTACCTATTTTGTGCGCTCTGTACTTATGATGAAAAAAATATATTTATGTATATACAAAATTTTTAAATAAAGGTAATGTGAAATTATTATAGACAAAGAGTGATGCATATAATATTATATAATTAAACTAAACAGATATAAAATAGATGCCTTAAAAATGAAAAGGCAAACTTCATTGCAAGCGTTTCTTCAGAGTAGAAGAGTTAAATCGAGTGATCAAATAGATTCTAATGATCTTTCAACTGAAGATTCAAACAAGGAATTACCACAGGAAAACCGCAAGAAATTGAGTACTTTACAAGCAAATAGCTCACTAGCTGAGGTATGTTCTTTCGATTTTGCTTTTGTTATAAAAGTAGGCTATATGTATACACGGGCGGACTAGACCACCCGCCCCCGGGCTGATGCGCCCTCGTGGGCGATAGAACTCGAGCCCTCCGAAAATCCATGGTATGCGCCCTTTGAGAAGACCGAGTCCGCCCCTAGTTCGACTTTATTTATTTTTACAAATATTTTTAAGCAGTTTAAAAATTGCATTGAGCACCCTAATATGTATCATCATTTTTGTAATTTAATTTTTATATAAATGTGATTTTTTTTTAATTTTTAAAAATTAGTCATGAACGACAATTTTTAAATTGTCAAATGTCAAAAAATCAAAATTTTCAGTAAACTGTTATCGTGATTAATCTGTAAATATTTCCATTGTGGAAAGATTGAAAATGTTTGTGTTTTCTCAATAACTGCTTTTAATTAATTAAAAATTGCGATGAAATGAAAATTATGTAGCTAAATTTTTTGAGAAGCGTTGTTGGGTTACCACCATGCTTTATAATTTGGAAACATGTTACTCTCAAAACAGAAATATAATTTTTTGCTTTAATTTCCCATTTAATCATTTAAATTTTGGTGGGTATCAAACAAAAAAAAAAAAAAAAAGTTACAATGTTTTTTCGAAAATAGAATTTTTTGTAAAATCAAGTAACTCTCACATAATAAGGGAGTTTATAAATTAATATTAACCTATATAATATTAAATTAATATTTGTATTATATATCGCTTATAATAAGGGATATGACCACGGGTGCCATTAGCGGGGGAAAAAGGGGATCTATATTATATAAATATATTATATAGTTAATGTAACTAATTAATTAAAATAATTAATACAATATATATATATATATATATATATATATAAAAGAAATCAAACAGCTACATACCAAGGGGAAACAACATATCAAGCTCATCATGGGGGATTTCAATGCAAGAATTGGACAACAGGAACAAGGAGAGACATCGGTTGGTAAATACGGATATGGGGAAAGGAATGAACGTGGCGATCAACTCATCGAATTTGCAGAAGCTGAAAACCTTAGCATCATGAATTCATTTTTTAAGAAGAAACCGCAAAGAAAATGGACATGGAAACACCCAAATGGGGGAACTAGTGAAATTGACTATATCCTGGCAAACAAGAAATCAATTATTGAAGATTGCAGTGTACTGAACAGATTTAATACTGGAAGTGATCATCGAATGGTGAGATGTAAAGTGCACTTAAATACTAAATTAGAACGACAGAAGCTCATTAGGAAACAAGTAAGTAAGAGGGTGGATCTAATGAAACTGAAAGTAAATACCGAGGCATTCAAGTTGGAATTAAAAAATCGCTTTTCTGCACTGGAAGGACTTATTGATGAAAGTGATATCTCAGAAGCAAATGAAAACATTGTTAAGACAATAGTTGAAACTGCTGGGGAAATTGGTGGTGTAACCTGTAAAAAGCACAATAGCAAATTATCTGAGAAGACGAAACAGCTCATGAAAAGGCGAAGAGATATGAAGGTGGACAATCGAAATACCAGTTCCAGGATTGAGTACATAGAACTTTGTAAAACTCTGCGCAAAAGCATGAAAGAAGACATAAGAAAATTCAACTGTGAGCTAGTAAGGAAAGCCATTGAAAATAACAAGAGCCTTAGGGTTGTTAAAGGAAGTTTATCTGTTGGGAAGAAACACATCATTGCATTAAAAGGAGAGGATGGCACCGTAACAAGAAATAGGGAAGAAATACTTAGAAGAGTTGAAGAATTCTACAAAAAACTATATGAAAGTAACAGTGGATTAAACGAAGACACTGAAATAGTCGAAGGAACAGCTCCTAAAATCTTAAAAGAAGAAGTTTCATTTGCAATAAAAAGTATGAAGAAAGGAAGAGCCCCTGGCGATGATGGTATTACATTAGATATCCTAAAAGAAGCTGGAGAATATGTAGAAGACATACTTGCAAAATTCTTTACCAAATGTCTTAACAGCGGTAACATACCAAACCAATGGGATTCTGCAACAGTAATTCTTTTGCATAAAAAAGGTGATAAAGAGGATTTGAAAAATTACCGACCAATTAGCTTGTTACCTGCTATTTATAAAATCTTCACAAAAGTGCTAACACATCGCCTGCAGAAAAAATTAGATGCAGCTCAACCAAGAGAACAAGCTGGATTTCGAAGTGGATTCAGTACAGTGGACCATATTCAAGTATTAAGAGAATTAATTGAAAGAACACATGAATATGAACTTCCATTGTGTGTTGCATTTATTGACTATGAGAAGGCCTTTGACTCTATTAAAACATCAGCAGTCATCAACTCTTTAAGATCAACAGACATTGAGGATGTGTACATTGACATGGTGAAACGTGTGTATAAAAATGCAAGTGCAAAATTTCGGTTACATAAAGATACCAAAACTATCAAACTTGGCAAAGGGGTGAGGCAGGGAGATACCATTTCTCCAAAACTTTTTACTTCAGCTTTACAGATGATTTTTCAGCTGATAAATTGGAATAACAAGGGAATAAAAATAAATGGTGAATATTTAAATCATTTGCGGTTTGCTGATGACATTGTTATTTTTTCAACGAACCCATCAGAACTCCAAGACATGGTACAGGAGCTCTCAACTAGAAGTAAAGAAGTTGGACTCAAGATGAACCTACAAAAAACTAAGATCATGTTCAATAATTTTGTAGAGGAAACAAAAATACAAGTTGACAACATTGAGCTAGAAATTGCTGATTCATATATTTACCTTGGCCAGCTGATTTCAATGGATGGCAACATTATGAAAGAACTCAACAGACGTATTAAACTTGGCTGGAGTGCATTTGGAAGAAACAGTTTTATCCTGAAGGGGAAATTGCCTTTGTGTCTAAAAAGAAAGGTCTTCAACCAGTGTGTGTGTTTTGCTGATGCTACTTAGTTCCTGAGTCAGAAATCATTTGTTTGTGTTGCTTGTTTTTTTTCTGAATCAACTATTATTTAACGTCTGTTTCTTTGACAGGGAATTAAATGGTGAGTGTGTTATTTTTGCACTTACTTTTGACCGGAAGAAATAACGTCAACAATATTAAAGTCGAGATCTCTTATAACGAAGTTTCTAAAAGTCGCAAAAATTTTCATTACACGTAAATATTGATATATCCGTAAAGATTTGAAAAATAAATCTTTCTAGACGAATGTAAACACAATACGTATATATCATGCGGAATTTTAATTAAATGGTATACTTAAAAGGAATGGAAATTAAAATAGATATGGACATGTTTCAGCAAAACCAAAATATAATATTCTTAAATGGAGGGCTTCTAGTGGTTTAAAACCAACAAGTTATATAAATATCATACTATTGTTTCTTTCCATCTTTCTGAACTGTACTCTTTCGAAAATTGGTTTCTACTCAAGTGTATTATAAACGAATTAGTATAAACATACTATATATTTAGCCTAACCTGGAATACGTTCAATACTGAAAATGTGAACCTTATTACTGCATTGTGAATTTTTTAAATTAATGTCATCCATTGGTCTGTTTTTAAAAGTATTTTAAAAGCGTTTTAGAGCGCAGATAACAGGGATGCTACTCAAACTAAATTGCTACTGTAACTACTTGGAGATATTGGCGAACGCAGGGGGGGGTGTTAATGGAGCTTATAACCCCATTGCAATGGAAGCCTAAGACATATGTGTGTATATATATATATATATATATATATATATATATATATATATATATATATATTGATATGAACATATGAATTTATGGAGTTGATATACATATGAATTTATGGAGTTGATATACATATGAATTTATGAGTTGATATACATATGAATTTATGGAGTTGATATACATATGAATTTATGGAGTTGATATACATACAGAATGTATGGAGTTGATATGCATATGAATATATGGACATATTTATATGAAACGTATAAATATATGGAGTTGTAGCTCTGTAATATCCCATTTAGCCCCAGTAACCCCAAAAGCAGAATGTTTTGCAACAAGCTTTGAGCTAATCAAAAATGTTCTGAGGGAAATATATGTGTGTATATATAAATGCATTATATACATTTCTAAATTCTATAAATCATAAATTCCCTTTTTCATAGAAATGCAGAAACATTTCTCGGACTGATTACTTTTTTTTCTTTATCAATTTAAAAAAAAAATTATCCACCCTGCGTTTGTTCTGTAATGTACTATAATAATAAATTTTTATTCAACCCGATATACAATATTTCGTGATACATAGCTTGAGCAGTATAAAAATTATAGAAATGTAAGAGAAGATCTATATTAAATTATTTTAAGTTTTGAGGTTAGAAATGGAAGAGAATATAAAGCCGAAGCTTGTTCCGAGATTCTCCTCCAGAATGCGGTGATGTTGACAAGAGAGAGGGTAAATTTTCATATTTCTGAATTATGCTTATTTTAAAGAGTTCAGTTGTTGTATATCTTTGGCAGAAGGACGTGAAAACCATTGTAATAACTTAAGAACAGACTGAGCGTCGTTTTTACGAATTAATGAGCAAGAAGTATTATTGTTATTTGGGATTTTTCATGGGCCTCATTTGAGAAAATTGCGGCACACATCTGGATAAAGCTTACGAAATTATGTTTATCAAGATTCAAGACAGAAGTGTATCTGAGAGTCAACATATCTTATCTGAAATTTTGATTCAAAAAATGTTAGTACTTCGCACTTTTAGCACATTCTACTTTATGGTCCGTAACACTCCTCCCCTTCTCTTATGTAATTTCTGCATTTGCTTTTGGTTGGAATTTTCGCGCTCAGAAAAAGAAGAAAACATCTATTGTCTACAAATAAATAATTCAATTGGTATGTGTTTTTCAAATAATTTTGTACTCTGTGCGTGTTAAAAGTATAATTTAGTTTAAGGTGCGACTCATTTGCAGCGAGTCCACATTTCCAATTCAAGAGTCGCTACTGGTCGCCTATATCTATTTTATGCTATTCGCTCGCAGTGTATATATTACCGGAGAATATGGAATCTGAAGTAAAATGATGATAAAATGCTTTGCAAAATTTGGTTATTTATGGGTTGCTCTTTTTTTTTTTTTAAAGAACAAAATTCTGGAATACTGCAGTCTAGTTTTAGTTTATTTATCTCTATTTACTTCAAATTTTATTCGTAAATCAAACACAAAAGACAGTAATATTCAGCATAAAATTGGCCTTATCTGCGAGTAAAATAATATTTTTATTTTCCTTTAGATTTTTCACTGAATAGAAAAGCTCCACAAAGCACTTTGTGAAATAAGGTCCAGAGCATCAAACGATTTTGAGATTCTCAGAAATGACCTTATTCTATCTAAAAAAATTACTTTTTATTTTATTTTTTGGCTTCTATTTTATTAGTTTGAGCTTATATTTCGTCAACCTTTTATCTAAACAATAATAGTAAAGTTTACTTCATTGTAAAAAACATATTATTTTTAATTTTTTATAAGTAAATGATTCCAATAAAATGACTAACAGTTGGCATTTACGTAGCAAGAAAGAATACAGCATATTATTTTTTTCTTCGAGCCTTTGCAGGGGGCGGACTGGGTCTTCTCAAAGGACTCATATCTTGGATTATCCGAAGGCTCGAGTCATGTAACACATGAGGGCGCAAGTCCTACCGTCCATGAAGCGCACCGGTCAGGGGACCGGTTGACCGGAGACCCAGTCCGCCCCTGAGCCTGTATTAATTCATAACTAGCTGGAAAAAGTACAATATCTCAATATAATTTATTATTCAAGCTGGAAAAATCCTTACATCGGATAATAAATCTGAGGGAAAATATGGACGTCATCAATACTTTATTTCATGTTAAATACTCAGGATGGACGAGGAGGGGCAGCAGGGGCGTCAGTCCGGGGAGCCCCGGATGAAGTCTTGGGGCACGCGCTGGCAAGGACCTAAGCTGGGGGGGCAGTCCTGCTGCCAAAAGATCTTTGATACGATATTCTTGCTTTTTTATTTAAAAACGAAAACAAAATAATGTAATCCCGAGAATTCTCCCGGTTATGGTCTTTTGTGCCGGTACATGTATGCAGTGATCTTGCAAAATAATTAAATTATAAGTAAGTGGAAAAAAAGCTTTTTTATTTCGTACTTTTGAACCCCCTTCCAAAAAAAAAAGAAAAAAATATCTATGTCACTACCCGGGAAAGGGGTCGTGTGGCCCGCTGTAGTGAGACTGGGGGCCAGCGTAAACTCTGGGGCCGCTGTAAATGCCTATACCTGTTATTTGTAAATAAATTAAAATTTTTTGACAGAGAAAAATTTTTTAACCTGACAACTATTGAACCGTTATGTATGATTGATTATGTTTCATGAAATTAATTTATTTTGAACATTTAAACATATACATAAATATAGCATATATTCTAATATCATTAAATCAATATTTTACAGTAACATTTAAATGGTAATACGCATTATCTACATGATTCGAGACCCCATCTACTTAGAAAGGATTTTCTCATTCATTACTTTACAAACTCAGTGCGAGATACACCACCAAGCACGGAACCAAGAGATCCATCTTACCACAAAAATTAGATACTGCATCAGGCAGGAGATCTAAACCATCTCCAGAACTTTCTTGGCTACCATTTAAAGTATCGTAATTGTCCTCACGTGTAAATGCCCAGAATTTCGAATGTCATAAATAACGTAAATTTTGCAGTCTACAGAAGCAAAATGTAATTTTTTCTTTATCACTAAATGTCTAAAAATTTGAATTCGAAGTGATAGAACTGCAAAATACGATTTAAATAGTATATTAATTACCTGGAAGAGATCTTTAGAACAAAATATAACTTCCTACTCTCCAACGAGTCTAATCTAATCTCCAGTTATTTTTCATTTAAGCTCGAGAAAATCAACGCAACATTAGAAAAATTGTATGTAACAGATATTTCATCAGAAACAATATAGCATTTAGGGTGAATAAAATTATTTTTATTATTATTATTATTTATATTGTCCATTTAATAAGCATATAATATTTCGTTATTCAGGATGTTCATACAATCTCAAGTGAATAAAGCACCTTGCCACCAGGATTATCAGAAAAAGTCGTTTGTTGGCGCGGTCCTGAACAACTTGCCTCTCTTCCACTCGCCAATTGGGCACATGTAGCTTTTTTGAAGAATATGATCGGAAACTGATAATTAATGGGAGCAAGAGCTCTTACGCCGGGAATAAATATATATTATATGTTAAATATGGGTTTCTTAAGTTTTAGCAATTTCTTTTTATAAGGCCATGATGCCTTTCATGGAATAATAAGGTCATGATATCTTCCATGGAATATATAAGGCCATGATGTCTTTCATGGAATAAGGCCATAATGTCTTTCATGGAATAAGGCCATAATTTCTTTCATGGAACAATAAGACCATGATGCCTCTCATGGAATAATAAGGTCATGATGTCTTTTATGGAAGAATAAGGACATGATGTATTTTATGGAATAAGGTCATAATGTCTTTCATGGAAAAATAAGGCCATGATGCCTTTCATGGAATAATAAAGTCATGAAGCCTTTCATGGAATAATAAGGCCATGATGTCTTTCATGGAATAAGACCACGATGTCTTTTATAGAATAAGGCTATGATGTCTTTCATGAAATAAAACTACGATGTCTTTTCTGAAACAAGGCTATTGTGGCTTTTACTAAAAATTCAGCGTTAAATGTTTAGTCTACTCCAGTTATTTAACAAATGCGTCGTTATCATCAGCGTAATATGAGAATACCGAAAGGACAATTATCCCTTACACCGTTATTGTTGAGCCAGCCGTACCCCTTATCTACTTTACATCGGAAGATCCTATCTCTGGCTGAGGATATCCAGAAACAGTTCCCACCTTATCTGGAGATTCCAACTAAGATATAAGATCGTGGTAGTAGATATGAACTAGTATGTCAAGGTAATATCCGTTCCAACGGGATACAAAAGAAGTAAATAGCTGTTGCTACTGTTACAATATTGAGAATTTCCTCATAAAAATACACGAAAATGTAGGGAGATGTATCTAAAACCTTCTACACTATATCATACACTGCTGATGAAATCCATCATTTTTTAACAGTGAAGCGCATCCATTAAGTAGAGCTCGTTCGCGAGGGATCAAAAACCAGGAACCGGGAAATTTCCAAAAAAATATATTACAAAGATTTGAAAACTGTGCTTTTGGTGTGCTCATTGTATTTTATTTCAAACAAAAAAAATCCTTATTTTCTGGATTGCGGTTTTAGTTCATTTTATTTGCTTCAAAAAGTTGTTCGTAAATCCACAGTAAAAAATACCAATATCATAAATAAAATTGATTTTATCTGTAGGTAAAGCAATAGCTTCAGCTTTCCTTTAAACTCTCCAACCGAATAAAAAATTTTATACAAAGCACTTTATGAAATAAGATGCAGAGTATTGGAGACTCTTGAATTTCACCAAAATGACCATATTTTATTAAAAAGGTAATATTTTATATTTTCATAGGCATAGGCTTTTGTTTTACTAATTTACCTTTACACTTCCAACCTTTTTACACAACTAATAAACTAACCTACTTAATTCTTAAGAAATATTACTTTTAATTTAGTATAAATGCGAGTCCGATAATACTGTGAAGTACGGTATGACACATTTGTATTTAGCCTGTATTTATCGAAAAAAACATGGTTTTTGTTTTGGCATAATAATTAAACGAAATACAGGGTAATCGGTTTTAGCAAACGACACATTTAAGAATTCCGAAATCAATGAGTAAGAAATAGTAAGATTTCTTAAAATGATGCAGAAAATTCTAAAGAAATCAAAATTTTGAAAATTAAGATTAAAAGAAGTGATCAACTGTGTCTTTTTAACCAAGGCAAACACTCTGAAGCAAGGTTTCTTAACACTATAACAAACAGTTATTTTGACACTGGCGTAAGGTTTAAAAACACGACGTTTCGGGAGCCAACTGCTCCCTTTGTCAAGTGAAGGCAGAATGAAGAGTTCGTGAAAGTCCTAAGCTTATATACCCGCATGTTGGGAATCCCCATCTGACGCCATTTGGTGCGGAGCATTTCCAGCTGGGGAAACCCCAATCGGGGAAACCCTCGCCGGGAAAGCCCCCGCACCCGACGATGTCAGATGAACACCCCCAACTCGAGGTTTTGCAAAAATCCTGTAAGGTTCTGGTAGAGGTTTTGCGATGTTTATTGCACGACTCCTCAAACCGTAGGTTTCCCATGATTCCAGAAAAAGTCTACTCCCCAGATTCGTCACATTCTGATGTAATATTTTCATCGAATGCCAATCTGGTTCGTGACCCTCCCTGAAGACATGTTCAGCCAACTGGTTTGAATCGTCTCCCCTAGCTACCGCACGCATATGCTCCTTCCCTCGTAGACGTATCGATCTTCCCGTCTGTCCAACATACACCTTGTCACAGTCTCCACACGGTATTTGGTAAATAGCACCAGATTTTTCCTCCTCAGGGACGCGATCCTTAACTTTAAGTAATAGATCACGCAGGGTGTAGACAGGTTTGTAGTAGGTCTTAACATTCAACAACTTTCTTAACACTGAAACCGAAGAATTTTTAAGAAATCGGTTGTACTAATGACTAAGTATTTAATCTAAATAATTTACGACTGAGACTTACATTGAACACAGGTATTAGAAATTGAAGCAAACTGCAGTTCATATCTTGAGATAATCTAAATATAATTTATTGTGGTACTCACAAATGTTACAGGTTCTTTTAGATCCCATGTTATTTTGATTACACTGTTCAACAAAAATGGTTTTGGTACACAAGAAAAACAAACTAATTCTAATAGTAATTTTCATTCTAAATTCAAATGCGTTATTAGGTTTTCCTCTATCACGCAGGGATAGTGCCACAGAAATTAGATTTCGAAAGATTGTATACTAACATGCATTTTTGACATTATATATACTATATATCGGTTAAAAGTGACAGTCGATGGTTTTCTTGTGCATTTAGCACCTGGAATATCCCTTTTAATTGTTTAATAATAATCATTGAGCATAGTATGGTTCCACTTTCCTTAATAGCGTTTTTCCATGATCACAATATCTTGATGAAATTGCAAGTCATGTTCGTCATAGACGGCACCGAGTTCCTCAGGGAAAAAATCCAAATAGGAGGGCAAGAAGTGAATTTAAAATAACATATTTCGCCACATATTTACAAATGGATGCAATAGTTCACATACGATGCTATGATAGTCGTCTGTTTGATATTTCCTGAAAATTTTACGGTAATACTTTTGAATGATCTTCATGCTGTTCTTTCAACTTGGCTTAATAGGGCTTCGATTTTTTTGTCCTGACACAAGTCTCTTATTTGAGGGCTGACAGAAGTACCTTCTTTAATTTTTGTACTGCATATTTTGGGAAACTTTTCGTTCAAATAAGTAAGCCTAGCACCAGTTTTCTCCATAGCTTTTACAAAAGTTTTAAAAAGCTCTAGTTTTATATGAAGTAGTGGTAATAAAACTAAACCATTTTCAGAAATAACCAATAGGATACATTCTGCATTTTTATGCTCAGGAGTAAATGATTTACGGTTTGGCTATTTCTTCTTGATGAAATGATTTTCTTTATCTGAAATACCCCACTCGCACAAGAAAAGACAAAATTTAGTATAATGAAGTTGTAAACCAAGTGCTATGACTTTTAATTTACCAGGGATTTTCCAGTTATAATTATCATACAGAATTTTTTCCAAAAGGAATTTCATATTTTCATATATAATAATTTTCTATTAGTAGAATAAGTTACAGACACAGAAGGAAATTCGTTTCCATCGTGCAAAAGAACACCTACAATACTGGTCTTGGTAGAGTCAATGAAGAACCGCCACGCTATTGTTTTATGGACATTACCAAAAGCGTCCATTACAGAGCTTACATTGCTAAAACACACAAACTCATCTTCCGGAAAATACAAACTTTTAAACTCTTGCTGGCGGTTACGAAGGAAAAACATACTTTAGTATCTCGCTGAAGTAGATTCCACCCCTTTAACCTTGATCCCAAAAGTTCAGCCTGAATTTTGGACAAATTCAAGTCCCGAACAAAGACTTTTAAATCATTCTGAGATTAAATCAGATGTGGTTAAAAAGAAGAGGTATTTTCTTCAAAATCAGACTAAGGTTGCTTTTCGTGATAATCAGCTACATCGCCTTCTGAGTCTTCATCTTCTATAGTTGCGCTAATTGGAGGCTGTGGTATAGACAAATCCACACCGTGAGGAACTGGTCTGATAGCAGATGGTAAATTTGGATACATAACTTTGTGTTTGGAATAATTTGTTATTTATTTTATATTTTTAAACAAAAATAACAGTCTGATGAATAGTCTTTGGACACTATCTAAACCATGGGAATTGTAAAACTCATATGACAGGAAGCTTTTACCCAATCAATTAGTCGCTTCACACAAGTTAAACAGCAAATCGAAGGTGCCCAGTTCTTATCTAAGTCACCTACTTTAGAGCCAAAATATAGTTCTTAATATTTTCTCTATCAATGGAATATAACACAAAACTTGGTAAAATAACACAATGGGCACAGTTTTTGAACTCTATGTTTTAATATAGCTTTAAATTGTATTCTCTAAGGCTTTGAGTAATCTTCGAAGAAGCTTACAGAATACTAGAACTATTGAGACCAAAATAATAATAAACAAAATTTTCACATACTGTCACACTATCTAAAGTCACGTACAATTGACTAAAACCAAATGAGTTTAATAAAATTATTAAAAATACACTTAAAGAAAAAAGTAAACAACCAAACACAAACAATAATCTAAAATGGAGAAATCTAGTGTAACTTAATGTGTAGGAAATTAGTCCATGCCGGATGTAATTTTGTGGTAATAGCCATGTCATTGACCAAATTATTATTGTTTTGGTGAATGATGAAAGTTTCGAAAAAATTTAAATCAGCCGGAGTAGGTTGGTTTAAAGATTATTTTTACATGATCAAAATTGAATTTATGGCCATAAGACCAACAATGATCAGCTACGGATGATTTTGAAAATTTTTGTTTTTTGACATACGCGTCATGTTCTTTTATAATGCAATTAAGCGCACGGTCAATGTAAGATTTAGGGTAGGAATAAGGGCTTTCATAAATGCCCTATAAATTTTGGTCCGGAATGATACCTTTTAATTTAGATACGCCAATTTTATTGATTGGGGAGAAAGTAACTTTGAAATTAAACCCAGAAAGAATGGAGGCAATTTTTGCACCGGCGTTAGGGATGTACGGCAGGCAAATAGTCTGTAAAATGGTTCTGTAATTGGAGAGAGAGGCAAGTGTCAGGTTTTTTGATAGAAAATTTTCTAACAGCTCAATCAATAATAATTGGATTAAAACCCCGGAAAATGGCGATATTTCTGATATACTTAAGTTCTATTAGTCTATCTTCTTCAGTAGAAAAATTCTAAAAGCACGGAATACGTACCAGTAAAAAGTGCTTATTTTCTGACATAATGGATGCGCTGAAGTGAAATGTGGAGGTAAGGGGATAGAGCATAGATTGTGATAAACACTTAAAAGGAAGCTCGAATCAGGTTTTGTAATTAAAACATGCAGAAAAGGCAGTTTGTTATCAACCTCATATTCATGCGAAAATTGAACGTGGTGATTGAAAGAATTAAGAGTATTTGTAAGAAGTAAGAAGTTAGTGTTATTATATTCAGGAATGGCGAAAATATCATCCATCTATCGGATCCAGATTTTAAACCGGATTTGTTCTAAAATTTTTTCTTCTACGTAATGTAAACAGATGTCTGAAAGAATGGGTGATAAGGGGTTACCCATAGCGAGACCGTCAGTATGTTGAAACAATTATTTTGAAACGAAAAACATGTTTGTGTGATAAAAATTTCGGTAAGGTGGGCGAGTTCTTACCTCAAAATTACATCCGGCATGGACTAATTTCCTACACATTGTTACACTAGATTTCTCGATTTTAGATTATTTTTTGTGTTTGGTTGTTTACTTTTTTTTCTTTAAGTGTATTTTTAATAATTTTATTAAACTCATTTGGTTTCAGTCAATTGTACGTGACTTTAGATGGCGTGACAGTGTTTGAAAATTTTGTTTATTATTAGTTCAGTCTTAATAGTTCCAGTATTATGTAACCTTCTTTGAAGAGGGCTAAAAGCCTTCAAAAAAAGTTTTAAAGCTATATTAAAACATATAGTTCAAAATCTGTTCCATTTGTATTATTTTACCGGGTTTTGTGCTATATTCAGCACGGTGAGACGTCTTACTTCCAATGAAGTATAAATTTCTTAACTGAGTGATGCCTGCTTTCCGATCACCTTTCCGACATCAATCTGGTAATCATTATTTAAATAAGAGACAAAAAACAACGTTCTAAAAGCGTTTGGTAAATTTTGGGAGGAGTGGCCGCACTACAAAAACCACGTAGTACTTGACGTCCTACTTTTGGAAGTCAACATTTCACTTCATAACTCAACTCTAGTTACATCCGCGAATCAACCTCGTTTGTTGACGATATTCCACGTGTTCACTCCCGAAGAAGGGCGAACTTTTATCGCCCGAAACGCGTAGCTTGAACTCAATCTTGACATAAATACGCTTCTAAAACGTTGTTTTTTGTGTCTTATTTATATTGCGTATTGTTTCGTCGAATATTTCCACGTAATCATTATTTGTCTGCCTACTATAAATGTAAATGGCTAATAAACTAGTAAATCAATACACTATTTACATAATACATATACTATTAATAATAATAAATAAATATATATATAATTTAGAAAAAATAACGTAAGCCATTTCGATCAAATAGGTCAAGTTTGCCATATATTTAAAATTAAAACACTTCATCATTCAGAACTGTAGGTATTAGGAAAATATTGACTCCAAGTTTGAATTCAAAGTGAAAAAATGCATAAGAAACAACTACATTCTTCCATATGCCAAAATCCTTTTTGAATGGTGTTATTTTACTGAAATTCAATTGGTAATTTATTACGTTATTTATTAAATGTCTAGCAAATTAAAATCCAAATACTATTTTATTTATGTTACATGAACATGTGTTACTGATATAGATTTCATTTTCAAATTTTTTGGATTTTAAATTCCAAAACGTATTTAGCGAAAATCTGGATATATCCAGTATTTTCGTTGTTTCCACGGTCTTCGTTATACCCGATAATACTGTGTTTGCTAGATAATTTAAAAGAATTTTCATTTATTTAGCAATATTTTCGGTTTTCTTACGTAGAAAATGATTGATTACTTGCTATTTCTATCATATAATCTTATTATATTGTGCCTTTAAAAAGTATCGCCTCACCTCGTTCGGAATGATAGTTCCCGAGACAAAAATACTCTTTTCAGATCAAACAAATCTGGCCATCACTGAAAGCCAGAAACGGTACAAGATTTGGTCAGACTTCGTTTTTTTAACCTTCGTTGTCCACTATCGGACTTGTTCTGTCCAACCTAATCAAATAATACCCAGGCGTTGGATTTGGTGTTTTTTCTTTGATCCCCTTTCTTACACTGTGCTAAAGAAAACCAACCAACTTGGCTTAGTATTTGCGTAGCTCGAAAAAATCCAATATATCATTCCTTTTTTAAGGGCCTATGCAATCTATGACGAGCTGCCAAAAGGCTTATTATGGGTTAATAATCCTAAGAAGAAATATTAAATATAGATATTTTATGTATTTAATGTTGCCGAGCCTTACTTTTTATTTGTATGTGAATTAAGATTTTATTAAAGCAAAATACTTCGGAACTTAAAGCTCTTTTGCCATTATTCATAAGTTAGCGGGCTTACTATTATTATTAATTATTATTATTATTCAATGAATTATTATTATTATTCAATGAATTATATTATTATTATTATTATTATTATTATTATTATTATTATTATTCAATGAATTATTATTATTATTATTATTATTATTATTATTATTATTATTATATTATTATTATTATTAATTTAATTTCGACGATTAAAATTTCATAATAGACACTCAGTTTCGTTCAATCAGTTAATTGATATTTTGAAGTAATACACTAAACGGTAATTCACCAAAATTTTCGATCCTATTCATTATTCCTATCCATTAATTTTAACAGACGCGAATAAAATAAATGAATTTATAAAACAATAAAAGTAAATGAGCCAGATCATGAATTTTTCTTCCTCTAGAAATAAAAAAAAATTGAGTAAACATTGAATTTATCTTTAATATTCTTGCTGTTTTAAACGTTAATTTGCTTTTATTTATAAAATAGGTTTAAACAAAATAAAAATTTCAGTCGCTTGCTTAAAAATTGTTCTTTTTTTTTTTTGAAAACTGAAAGTGCAAAATCATGGTGAAGAATACAAATGAACCGATAAGCTAATTATGTAAGTTCAGTGTTTTGAAACTGATTTAAATTAAACAACCCTGATGAAAATGATATATAATTACCAACATAAGTTATTAATATTTGCTTCTAGTTTGATATTTTATTATATAGAGTAGAAATTGTTTATAACGACAGGGGTTAAAACGATCAACGGCATATAACGACAGAATTTTTAAAATAAGTTTGGTTTCCTCTTCCATTCCATATACTAAATGTATTGTTAGAACGACATTGTATATAACGAGAAACCTGCTATAACGATGGCAATTTTGTAATCTACGTAGATTCTAAGTAGAGAAATCCGCATCAGATATAAAGACTCTACTTGATAGCCAAACATCGGTATCGTGTGGGTTCCATCCAATGCTGGGATCACATTGTCTTGTTAAAATAAGAAGAGAAGTCAGATGCATATTTCGGTCAAATGCACTGAACTTCGTTTTTTTCGACAAACCTTTAATGCTAAATTCATAGCAAACTGTGAAGGTGTTTGAATTCTTTGTGTATAGTAAGTAGGTACAAATTAGGAGAAAAAGACTTTTCTCCTAAACAAAAAACATCTCTAGTTTGTGCTTATTTACACGTGTCGAAAATTATTAAGTAAAAATAAATTCCTCCATGAAAACTCACAAAAACTTGCCCCGGTGGCTTTGTGTGTTGACCATTATTTGGCAATTGTGTTATCCCTGAGAAGGGTAATAATATCTTACATAATAAATATTATTTGTTATGTTTGATTTCTATATTATATGCTTTATGTAGCATTTTCTACAATTTTTTAGTTTGTATATAAAGACAAAAAAGTAATATGTATTTATTGTGGCTGCAAACATAATTTAAATTATATGGTAATTAAATTCATTATTATTAAGTACATTTTCATTCAATTTTTGAACCAAAAGCTTAACGGGACTTAGGGGTTTCAAAACATGAAAAACCGGCAATATATACCACTTTCTAAAATGCAAATTGTGAATTAAATATCAAATACACCAACTTCATTTTCAATATGAAGATAATAGATATATTAATGTTTAATTATATGTTAAAAAAACGAAACAAAAATATGTTTTTTTAAGTAAACAACTTCATACACCTTTTTTACTTTATACTAAACATGTATGTTATTTGCGCGCATAATATTGAGGTTTCTTTTGATTGTAACATAATAATAATGACACCATTCTACAGAGAAAGACTTGTACTTTAATATGTAAATCGAACAAGTATGTCATAAAGTAAAATATTTTTTCATTAATTATTTTAAAACCAACGAATGGAAGAAAGAGAAAATTTTTCAAGACATATATAGACAAAACTAATTAAATTTTTATTCGATTAACACAATTCTATGTCATTTTATGCTAAGTAGTAGTTCGAATGCTCCTACCAAATTTTATCAGAATATGTTAGATGGTTTCAAACTTATCATACGCGAAACATGGAAATTTCAAGTTTTGAGAAAAAACACTTCGAAAATTGCTGAACACAAAATTTAGGGAAATATTGCATGCACTTACCTTTCCTTACCATTATAAGTGTTTTGGAATATCTCGCGTTCTATTTCACGGAAACCAATAATTTTGGTATAGAAATTTCCAGGAAAAACTGAGCTTTCCGATAAAATAATAAAAAAATCAATTTTTGGAAAATTTGAAACTCCTAAGTGCCCTAAGTTCTATAAAAACAATTTATAAAAGTCCAAAGTGTATCACTATACTACGATTTAAAAAGATATCGTTTATAACATCCGAGTTTACACTGTCCCTTGGAGGTCGTCACAACCAATTTTTACTCTATAACAATATAATATATATCTTTTCTCACTGTCTATCAATATTAGTTTTTATATACGTGTTTATTTATACGTGTACACTACGCAAAAAGCAAAAGTTAAACATAATAATAGAATTAAGAAATATATATACACATATAATATTACAAACATGATACGCAGATGACGTGCAACTTTTACAATTCCAAATTACCACATCCTATATACTTGTATTAAAATTAACGTCCAAGTAGTACGTTGCCTAAAATCCATGCCACTGACTCTGTGGGTTTGAGTAAACATGGTGGTTTATAAATACATGATTGGTTGACGCCAACCGCTTGTATTTATTGCCTATTGAGAAACGTTTAAAAATATTTAGCTTTCAGTTGATAGCAGAAAACAACCAATAATTGGCCCAGGAAACAGCAAAATATATTAGAATTTGACAGCAATAAGTAAATAACTTCAATTTTTATGCGAAATAAATCAAATAAATTACGACTGTTATATTAGAAGCAAATACATTAGAATTCTGAGAAGTCATTAAGAAATATATAATTAAACATAATAATAATAATCATCATCATCATAAATAAAATAGACGAATATTCTTTGAAAGTTGGCAATCTAGCATAATAGACATTATAACGCTTTAGATGAATTCCCCGATCTACCTGCAGAATGGGTAACGCTAAAATATAATATTCCAGTATTTCTATAATTTCAACCATTTCGTACCGAATATGAAGCTGTGATAACTTCGAAACGTTTGCTTTGCTTTCAACTTCTTTAATTGTTTAGTTATTAATGGCTGCTTCTCAGAATTCTAATCTATTCAATTTTTTGTGGTTTAAAAATCAAAAATATTCAAAATTGATTGCCCCAACTCACATTTCTGCTAGGGTGATTTCAATCAGTTCCCCTACCCAATATTCACAAACAATATACTCAGTTTTATGTATGCTAAATAAAATCTCATGATGTTGTTATCATAAATATGCTATTATGGAGAAGTAATATGAGAAAGAGAGGATTTGAATTCATTTAGGTTGTACGTTCTGTAACATCACGAAATTATTGGAAGTACATATTCAATTGAATGGATGATTGAAAAAAAGATAAGATTCTAGTCAAGCTTGTTTCTGGAAATTCAAAAAAACTGTTTTACTACTAAATCGTTAAATATAGAAAAAAAAACCTACTTTAATTAGTCAATTCTATATTTTGAAAAGGGTTATTTAATAGCAGAGTACGAAAGTCCTCTATTTATTAGATAACTAAATATTAGTATTGAAAAGTATAGGAATATTATCCTTTTCCCACTCACCCATTCAATTGAACTATCTGTCCTTATACTCGCACACTTATGCTTATTTACAAATATTCTGTCACATGTCTTCCATTTTTATCAATGTCCATTTTCATTATCAGCGTGTAAGGAGCAGTTTTTGATTTCTGAACAGTATGTTCATTTTACACCAATATCATAATAAATATATTCGATAAAAAATTTTCTAAATCCTTATGGACATCACAAAATGATCGTCTTGAGAAAAAAGGCCTTAGTTAAATGACGATTAAAATACTGACGTTCGTTTTTTAATTCTTCATCCTTTCTTACATTTTTGTCTTACTTTCATATATTTGTTGCATTTTAATAAAGTACATTACTCAAAAAGAACGGTTTTTACATAATGAAAACAAGAGGGGGAAATTTTAAATAATATTGAACAGAAAAAGAAATACACACACTGCTTCAGAAAACATAGGGAAGTCTCTATTCATACAATGGCACATTCCTTCTGTGAAAGAAATGGAAAAAAATGTAGAAAGAGATTTATTGCGAACAAGAAGATAACTTTCTTTGATAGAACTATTCTTTTACATTGTGAAAATTTTTGAATTCTCTAAAGCCCTTTTCAAATATGATTAAGTGAATCTTTAATAGGTGAAAAAAGTTTATTCCCTGGCCATTCATTAGTACAATCCATTGTACAATGAGCAAAAGTTAATTACCCTTCTTTGGAAATTCATTCGTCAACAGAATTCCCTTACTTCTTCCGAATATTGTTTCTAGTTCTTATTGATACTTTTTAAATTTCCTCCAATACTTTAGTTTCATCGTAAAAGATGAAATTGAAGCTTAAAGAGCAGAAATGAATGTGAGCTTTGTTTCTTAGAAATAATTCTTTTGTTTTTTTAGAAATAATATTAATTTTCACAAAGTATGCTACTTTAGATAATTCTACCTAAAATTTGTAAACGAGGGTTTTAAAATTACTAAGACCCGTTTTTTCATTTTATGAAATATTCAGTAAAAACTATTGCGCTTGAGAGAAATCCTTTGCTCTCCTCTCCAATTAAATTTTGTTTGATATCATTTTAGCTTATTCAAAGAAACAAAGTAAATTCGCATGTGGGGTCGAGTAAAAATTTACTTTGTATTAAAATTCACGATGAATTACTGTAAAAATTCGTTTATTAATTTATAACCCGTAAAATATTATTGCAATAATTAATATTGAATATTATATTTGATTTTATTTAACCATGGCCATTGGCGGTCAGGAAACGCCATCGTACCCGTTGCTCCTATTAGGTTATTTGATATCACCAGACTATTTTTTTTTCTGTATTTCTTTTATTTGCATGTCCTCAACTTTACTGTTTATGAATGTCCTCAACTCTGCTATTTATGAATGTCCTCAACTTTGCTATTTATGAATGTCCTCAACTTTACTGTTTATGAATGTCCTCAACTCTGCTATTTATGAATGTCCTCAACTTTGCTATTTATGAATGTCCTCAACTCTCGCGTTAAAGCCCTAGAAAGCGCAGTGTGGTGCTAAAAAAATCGTTCTTTTGTCTTTTGAGGGGCGATGGATTGGTAAACTTGGACCGTCGCTTGGCTACTCCGTTCGCTCGATTTATCAAGTCTAGATTTCTTCCTGTGGGAATCTGCTAGGTCAGCCTTCCTAGTTGTATCTGGTGATGAATTTGGCGGTTGCGGAGAAAGATTGCTAACGACATATTTTTGGACTCCATTATCAAAAGGCCTACTTTTCGGTGATGTTGAGGAATGCGTTCGTGGGTAATAAGTAAAAAAAAAGGTATTTATTGGAGATTGAAGAATGAATCGCTACATAAAGACATATTTATTTAGGTCTCGTTACCTTAGAGACTAAGTAAGCCGCAGCTGAATGCGGGGAATTACATTTGTTTGTTTATGCTTGATATTTACGTTTTTTGTTGAGCAAAGAGATTATGTTTTAAGCTTAAGAGGTAGAGCTAGGCTGATGTGTTGACGACCCAAAAGTTTTCTTGTAATTACTTTCTGACGCGGTGGCTGGACCTTCAAAAGGCCGACCGGATATTTGGTGAGCATTTTTATTGTTCCGACCCAAGAGAAGGGTGAAATTGGTTTGATGGACGTAAACATTAAGCTGTCTTGATTAGCAGTTTTCGCCAATAAAATGTTAATATATTGAAGAGGGTTTGAAATTGGATAATATCCTTTGTGCTATTATACCAAGTTTTTCTAAGTGGTAGCTGCAAGTTTAATAAGCAGTTCTTAGAAGTGGTTTGAATGAGTGCGTCTTCAGATTAATCGCAAGAAAGCATTTTGGAGGGGGGAAAAGGGAAGAACAAAAGCAATGCAGAAAAGGCAATTATAAACGACCCAGGGATATGTGAAAGGCCTTGTATACAAAACGCCCACGGTCTCCAACGAGGGTCTTGCCGCCAGACTTGCTGCCGCTGCTGCAACTCTTTGAGAAATATTTGGCATTTTTGCAAATGCACTTTAATCAATACGTCGACGCTATCAGGTATATATTATTTTCATCAGAATTGTACTATTGTTATCAGTAGCACTTTTAAGAATTTCATGTAAAATGAGGCAAGTAAAAGTATTTAATTTTCTGAGCAATTCCATTATAAGTGCTTAAACACGACAGCTATGGACATAAACCGTTTGACAAAAAACTCATATTTTAGTGAACTCCACATAATACTTTTCCCTATGCCTTAGATTAACTCAATATAGTACTGTTATGTTTATAATAATTAATATTACGCGATCACTCGAGGTGCCCTTCTCAAACGGCTTCGTCTTATTACAGCTCATTCATAAACATAGGTGCCCTGCGGTGGCGCAGTGTGGTAACGCGTTCTCCTAGTGCGCCGCTAATCCGGGTTCGACTCCCAGCAGTGCAAAGAACGCTTACTCAGAGATCTCATAAAGATCGCACTGCTCACTGTAGTCCGGGGTTTGGTTCCCTAGGCCTTAAGAGGTTCGGATTCCTCGGAAAACAGTAGGTCCCGGCGCAGCATGACCACTGTAGTCTTTGAGCCGTAAAACCAAAAAGCAACCAACCAACCTAAACATAGGCGTAGGCAGAAAGTCCGTAAGGGGGTTATAGGCTCAATGGGGGTTACAGAGCTACAACTCACATATTCCTATGTTAAATATACAAAATTTCATTGCAATGAGGCTTACAAAAACCATCAACACCCCCTTGCGTACGCCAATGTTTATAAACACAAACGAGAAACTATAAACATATGGTGAAGCTAAATGAAGGACTGCGGAGGCAACTGATCTCTCATTTGTCTGGAGCTACCTAAAGAAAAGGAGGGCGCCTAAAATATTAAGGTAACATTTGTCAAATGCACAGCGAGTAACAGTGAGTTAATCCAAAACTAAAATGACATTTTAATGAATTTTTAAAATATGAACTACGATAAATGCACATTTAGTGGCCAAAAATTTAGAGACCAACTTGGATGGAGTTCGTTAATATCTACGGAGAAATGTAATAACAAGAAATTACACACAAACAAAAGGCTGGGTTTCACGGAGAACCAGTTATCATTACAGTTAGCCTGGACATGGCTAAGGCGAAGTAGTTAACTGATTTGAATAAGTTTGATTATGGGCCAAGGAGTGCCGATAAAGAATTTCAGAAACTGCTAACATTCTAGCCTTTTCTCGTACGAGAGTATCCCAGGTTGTTTAGGAAATTGGCAGTTGAGCCAAGAAATTCAAGCAATAAGAGGAGCTGTGGTCTGGACAATTACTTGTGTGAAAGAGTTTACTAAGTGAAACATACATTGTAAATAGCAACCAGAAAGGGCACACATGTAACAAACGATAGCTAAATATAATGCAGTTACATCGCAAAGCATATCCGAATGCCAACACGAAGGACCTTGCTAGGTATTGATTTCCAGAGCAGGAGACCGTCAAGAGCGTGTTAGGTGCCACTTCAAAACTGGAAAGTGCGCTTTCTATTTGCCTAGGAGCATCGAAATTGGACAGTTGACGATTGGAAAATATTTTCTTGGTCCGTCAAGTCTCGGTTTGTTCACTATCATGATGATGGCAGTATTAAGTATGGCGTAGCAACACGAATCATGAACTCGTCCTCTCTACTGGCAACCCTTCAAGCTGGGTGATAATGGAATAATGGTCTGGGAATATTTTCCTGGGCTACACTTGGCCCTCAGTACTTCCGAAAAGACCATAAATGACCAAGCGCCTATCTTAGTGTTTATGACGACCAAGTGCTCTTGTTCATAACTACAGTATTTTCTGATTTAGATGGCATTTTTAATAGCTGATACTGTGCTCAATGCTGGTCTCAGATTTGTTTGTTCGTATGAGCATGTTCTAAGTTCCAATGCTTCAGAGATCAGTGCAGTCGCTTGACTTCAACAAGTTGAACATTTGTTTGACGAAGCGGGAAAGGCCCATTTGAAGCTTAGAAACGTCACCATCCCAATTTGACGAACTGCATAGCTGCCATTATGTCGCGTGTGCTAAATATTTCTTCGCAACATATCAATGATTTTAATTCCAAGCCCAAAATAGTATCGTTATGCTGAAGCTAAAGATCGACGAACTTGATATAGTATGTTTTCCTTACTAATTGATTGGACATGTTACGCATTTTAAATTTTGTAGCTGTAAAAGTAATAGAAATATTTGTAGTGAATTTATAAGAAAGGAAACGGCAATGAATAAATTGAAATTCAGAAAATAAACCCCAAATATATGAACATGATAATCTACCTGCTCAGTGAAATCATAAATAGTTTAAGTTCTGCACTCCGTTTACCAAAAGTTTACTGAACTATATGTATTAGCAATATCTGATGTAGCCATATTGTAATTTTTCAAATATTTCATAAAAAAGGAAAATATTAATACACCCAAAGGATGCGATTTGGATGAATAATTATTATGTCTTTTTAATAAATAGAATTTACAAAAAGCATAAAAAAAAAAAAAAAGGAAAAATACGCCTGTATCAGACGGAAGTGAAATTAATGTTCTTTGTGTTTTATAGTGTTTTATTTTTACTGTAAGTAAATTAATTCAAATCATGCATGCAATGTATGTTAATATCATTTCATGTAATGAATATATTTCTGTATTAAACACATGTGGCGCTTTGGTCGCTGGCACAGAGGTAGTTGGAAGCGGTATTACTCTATATCGATGGTTAGGATTTTATTGAGTGCTTATATAAGTAATCTGGCAACAGTGAAATATTACTTTTAACCAGTGAAGGTATAAAAGAGTACGCAGTTCATCTTACACTCTCTTGCTTTTGCTTGCACATTTTGTTGCTTGTCACGTTGGCAGTGACTATTATTTTACTTTTTGAAAGTTCGCTGTTAAGGCCGTTTTGATGTCTTGCAGTACGTACAATTTCGCTACGCAGTTTATCGTCAAATGGACATAACCAGATTGATTCTGAATGTTCGAGTGATGTCGTTTCTTGCTAAATAATTGTTACGTGAGTACATTCTGGCGAGCAAATCTTTAAATGATTATTTTGTTACGTCATTAAAGTTAATATTGTTTTCGTTGCACCGATGTCTCACCAATAACGCTTACACCTAATGAACATTTGGATTGAAGGCTGCCGATAACAAACCGACATTTTTCTTAATATGGCTGTGAGTATTATGTACTTGCATTGGGAAAGTTCAATGACCACCGCACGATGGTGATTCCTTTTTGATACTACCATAATGGTGTACGTGTCACTCAGTAGCTATGCACATATAAGTTACCATTCGTCAGTAGTGTACAAATAAATGTAGATGATTCGAAAAATGCGTCTTCTGAAAATTTTGGGAGCATGTTATTAAATAAGCGTTTTTAATGAACAACTCTTGAACACAGTTTGTGGCTCTGAATTTAACTTACAATCAGATATGTTAATTACCTCATTAAGTGGGCACATACCCCTTCCGGCTTAAAAAAAAATATTTTTTTATTTTTTTAAATGAAAGATCAAACCTTCTGAAAATTCTGATATCTTAAAATCGAAGTAGAACCCCAGTTATAAATAAATTACGGAAATAGTAATTTCGAAAATCGCTGTTAAAAGGATGCTGAAACGCAATGTTTACATTTAGTGTTTTCATGTTTAGCATTTAAAACAATAAAGAATTTTAAATAGGAAAAGTGACTGCACGTATTCGCTCGTACATACTAATTTAGGAATGGCAGCACGG
The DNA here is from genome assembly GCA_006491805.2 of Dysdera silvatica. Taxonomy (NCBI): domain Eukaryota; kingdom Metazoa; phylum Arthropoda; class Arachnida; order Araneae; family Dysderidae; genus Dysdera; species Dysdera silvatica. Next base: position 8,064,182 of record QLNU02014802.1, on the reverse strand, counting down.
AGAAAGAAGTAAACTACTTTACTCGTCTTATATTTTGTAAACAAATACTGTTTATCGTTTTGAATGTAGGCGCGTTTGCATGCTGTGCTATCTCAAATTTTATTTTACGTTCGTTTTTCAACCATTTTAATAATTTTTAGACAATTATGAATATGTTAAAAAATAATATTAATAATAAAGAAATGAGTTTCTAGTGTTCGACCTAAAATGTGGAAATTCCAAGGCAATATGTACATAAGAAATGTTGAAATGCCGTCCAGTAAAAAATGGGAAATGGTCTAAGAGAAAATTAAATCTTCTGCCGATGAGACCCTCTAAGGATATCGAATCATAAAGATTTGATGTTTGAAACTTTGGAACAATTCATTTCGCGTAAAACATGAGGTGGGTATATTAAGATTACTGAAGAAAACGTATGTGGATTGTCACTGAAATTTATATTGAACTGTTGTGCTTGTGGACCTATAGCTTGTATCCAAAGTTAAAATCTATTGGTTTTAAAAACAATGTAGCAGAAATAAACCTTCGTTTCTTGTATGCCATAAGATTCGTGGGCCAGGGATTATCTGGGATGAACATGTTTTGTGCAGTCGTGGATTTACTACCTACAAATACAGTAGCTTCTTACGAAAAACATGTTAAATATCTTGATATGGTCAAGACTTAGGTTGTGAAAAATTCAGCAAAGAAATCTACAAGAGAAGAAGTTGCACCTACTGGATTCTCGGATATGATAGTGAGGACGGAATTTAGAAGTATACTTTTTATCAACAACACGTATAGCGATTTGAGACAAAAGTGTAAAAGTAATTGACAAAGAAGTTACGTCCTCATTTTGTAAAACGTGTAAATCGGCATTGTGTACATACAGTGATTGTAGATAAGAGTCTAAAAATAATCGACAAAAAGTTATGTCCTCATTTTGTAAAAAGTCAAATTCGTGTGCGGAAGTTCATCAAGGCTCGAAAACTTTGCACGAAAAAGAATGCCAAAAAATCACAGTGCTTCATATGACAGTATGGAGATCGTTGGAATGTGTCGAATATTCAAGTGTGCAGAGAAATTGCAAAAATCTAAATATATGTCAAATATATCGGACATGGTGATGTAAAACATTTTGTCGATAAAGGAATTATTCCATATGTGTGAATATTAAAATAAAACAGGAGCTAGTTTAAGAAAAGTCCAAAATATTATGGGCAAGAAATTGGAGGGCGCCAAAACTTTTGATGGTAAAGGTAGATTAACCGATGAAGAAACAAACTTGGCTTATATTATGGTAATGCCAGAACAGAACACAGCGATAATTTAAATGGCATACTCAAATCAATATAGGCTATGTTTTTCCATACAGGTGCTGATGACAACAACCTAACACGTAAATTTTGTCCTCAAGGAAACGGATCATGGTATGATTACTAATGTGCTATTGCGGAAAATAAAGTATCTTCGTTCGCATCATCAGAATTTTTCACCTAAAGAGAATAAAACCAATTTTAAATGACCGTTCTCGTCCCAAATTGTTATCTTGTTGTTTAGGGGTGGGGAAATATAATATCCAAATGAACCGTTGAATTTATTAATTTGGAAGTTCTGCCTGAAGTCATCTGGTTCAGGTAGGCGAATCGTAAGCACTGCTACTAATGAAGCAATGTCAATTTAATGAGCGTGGGAAAGGGCGTTTGTTCACAATAGGAGCGTGTGGAATTAATTAATCCTGGCTTATATGCTGCACATGCCACGAAAATAATGGACGAAAAGTGAATATCATATTCTGTTCATCGTACCAAAAGTGCTATAAAAACTTGTCGTCAGGTGAAAAGTCAACAAAAGTTACAGAAAAATAAGACTACAGCATCTAAAAATGGCCCCACATACTTTGCTGGAGCATTCTGAATGGATTTATGAAGGTGTGTTATTCCATATAGATTATAACTTCAAAGTTGACGAATAATTTTTGGATAAACGTGTTTCTCTCAAGACTGTATATTTCACCCTTGTGCCCAAGATATTTACAACTTCATTTGTGCTATTGCAATGAAATTTGCCATGCTCTTGTAATGATATATGATCAACAAATTGATGAAAAATGTAAGAAATTAAACCTTTTTATATATTGAAAAAATAATGCACAAAAAACAAACATCGTACTTTGATCGCTGCGTCAAGTCTGCTGCGGAAACTTTTAATTAGGTGGAAAGCTAACAGAAGTTGCAAAAAATTAAAATTATAACATCCAAGGAAGGTTCCTCATACTCTTTTGTTGTATTCTAAACAGGTTTATGAAGGTAGGGTAATGCTAATAGAGAATAATTGCAATGATTACAAATATTTTTCTTTAAACGCGTTTTTCTCAAAAGAATTAATTTCTTTCGCGCATATTATTTACAAAAAGTTTTATACTAGGGTAATAAAAATTGGCACACCCTTGTAGCCATACATAATCAATAAAAAGAGATAAGAGATTAAATAATATTTCTATCTAGATGCATTTTAATATTGAAAAAATGGCAAATTTTAAAAGTTTTATTTTTTATTGTTTTAAAAAATATTAAGTATCATTATTTTCTTAAGATTTTTCGTTAGTTGAATGCTATACTCATTATTTATCATTTAGCACATTACTTTTGGTAATTAGATAATAACAACCAATTATATTATGCGCGCAAAATGGTATTAAAAATTTTAACGAGCAAAATCTAGTATAATATTTTGATTTATTATAAAAAATAACAATACATAAATACATTTTGTTAATGATTTTAGTAAGCTCATAATACAATAATCCTATGTGCAAATTTTTATTTTTGGATATGTGTTATTTTAAAAGTTATAGAATGTTGAACTTCAGCCTATCAGAAGGCATTTCGTAACACTTAAGGGGTATGTGCCCCCCTTAAATTAGAAATGTTGCTTAAATGTTTGTTTTCTGTCCTAAATTAACTCAACCATCGCTATTAAAAACTGGAAATTTATAAGCATCTTACATTTGCTATAAATAGAAAAAAAATAGAACGATAAAAAATTCTTAATTAAATTTTCTTAAGTTTTTAATTAAGTTAAAAAATCAGTGCGTAATCTTTTTCTACTTATATTTATCTTAAACACAGAAAAAAAATTTCTTAATTCTTGAAAATCTGAGCTCAATTAAGAATTTTATATTTCGTCGTAATTTGCTAGCTAATTGTCTGATAATTGACATTATAAAGCGTATACCACTCTGAACGTAGTAATAATAATCTTTAAAATTTAACGTAATATTATACGTCATTTTCTTATTTCTGTATCCGTAAATATAAAAACTGAAAAATTATACAAATACAAAATCAAATATACGATATATATATATATAAAATAAATACAAATGCAAATTATATGAAAAATTGAAAATAACTTCCATCTATCAAATCCTAAAGAAGATTACTTTTATACTCATTAAACATTTTATTCAATTGTATTTCAAACGGAACTCGTTAATGTGAACATACTTAACGTAAATTTGCTTAGAATGAATTGTTTCCTGAATACCTGTCGAATTGTATGGTAATTTTAATACAACTGGCTCAACAAACCTTAAAGACAAACGCTTTGACTTCGACAGCTGCGGAGAATACGATTGATTGTGAGAGTGGATAATTTTATATCAGACAAACGCTCCGTGCAATTCATGTCATACTTGAAGAACATGTAGCTTATACCCGTAAGCAACAATTCAACAAATCAGCCATTGCCAAACGTGCTTAGAATTTAGAACGTAAGTTTCTCTTCTCTAATGCCATCATTATCGCTAGATGTTCTTTTCCTCTGATCTTAACTCTCTTGTAGCTTTTCACATTTTTTAACATGGCCACTCGTGATACAATAATCCTAATGGCAGCATTAATTTCCACCTCGCTACAAAATCTATTTGATTCGCTTTAATAACTACCTTTTTACATAAATTTTCTAATATTTTTCTTCCCCTCTATTTTTAATTTTTTCTTTCATCACTTTCATTTTTGTTCTAATTTTTCTGCCTTATTTTACTTCTTTTTATCTTATTTGCACTTCTTTTATCTTTTTTTTTTCATTTTTAATCCTGTTTTTCATCCTTTCAATAGTTTTTTTTAATTCCTTTTTCTACTTATCATATTTTATTCCTGTTATTTTGTTTCTATTTCTCTAATCGTTTTCAATCATTTGTTCAATTTTAACATGTTATTTTAAATCCCCCTTCTCTTTCTTTCTCTGCCAATAGAGGGCGATACCTGTCCAATAATATATTATTTTCCTTATTTTTTCAGTTCTAGCTTTTTGCACAGACTGTAAACGCATATTCGTTCTGAAGAAGAAGGATATATCCTTCGAAACAATTGCAAATGTTTTTCGAATATAGAACCGTCATTTATTGTGTTTTTCTTACTAATTTACTACTAATAATGGTATTAATACAATCATATCCTCTTCCTATACCGCGAAATAGTTTTAATAACATGCTTTTGGCACTGTTCACACGTTCACGTTAATAAGCTTCGTCGTGAACAACATTTTGTAAGCAAATTCAATTTTTTTTTCGAAGCCAGGATTGTAACGTAAGTCAAGGTTTAACCACGTGGAAGTCGTACTAACTACTTACATGTAAATAGAATTTTGGATTCTTTTGATTGATTTCTTATGTAAAAGTTTCTTTTTTTTTATGTTTTTAATTGTACTTGTACTTATATAGCAGCTGCGGAATTATAATTAAATAGTACGATATAATCGGTTACAATACTGTGGTTTTAAGGCTTTATATTAGCATAATAATTAGTTTAATTATACAACAAATGAGGACTTAAAAACCTTTGTTTAAACTAGACCGGGCGCCATCTGTCTTTTAGTTTAATGCCCTTTCCTCAGCTGAAGATAAATTCAGCTAAGCAAAAATAGAAGAAAATTTTATTGTTTTTCTTATGCAGTTGAATTACGCTTACTAACCAAGAAAGCCATTTGATCTAGAATCAATCAATCAATCAGTCATTCCATCTATTAAAGTCGAACTCACTCCTCACGCATCAATCCTTTTCTTTTCAGTTCAGTCTTTCTTTAGAAAATTTCTGCTTTTTGCATCGCCATTGAATATATTTCTTTATCTGAGTCTAGACTCGCTTTGATTTATGATACATGGGCGTAATCTAATGTGATAGCAAAGTTAGGTTGTTTCTGAGAAATGTGCCCAGATTCCATTCGGATTTAAAGCTT
>QLNU02014802.1:8043850-8058862 GCA_006491805.2 Dysdera silvatica | reverse complement strand
CTTGATTTTCTATATTTTGATTTATATTTACATTATCTACTATTTCCTATTTATATATTTTTATCATATTGATTGCTGCTGCTTCATGCGCGCTCTTCATTGATAAACTTGTTTGTATTTTTATTTTATTGTTTACTATTGTTTTTTATTTGCTTTCATTTCTCACCAATCTATTTGCTTGATTTTCTACATTTTCATTTATATTTACATTATCTACTATTTTCCCATTTATATATATATAATCATGCTTCCGATGAAGCATTTACGTTTTTTTCAAAATGTAGAAGATCTTAAACTAGTCCTAATTCCTTTTATCTTCACACATTTCAGAATGCGACTAGAGGATCTGCGGTGGTGCAGTGGTCATACGTTCGTCTAGCGTGCCGTTAATGCGGGTTTGGTTCCCTACTAATGTCAAAATATTGTGTTTACCGGCAAAATGCTTACCGTAATTCGTGGATTGATTTCCTACGTTTCAAAAGGTTCGAATTCCTCGGAAAATTGTAGTTGCCAGTTCAACATGCCAATTGCTGTCTTTTCACCGTAAAAGAGATAAATAATAAAATTTGTGTCGAAGTTCATGAGAATGAAAGTCTAATAAAAAACACGAATTTTCAAACATTAAGTCATTAGAATTGCATGGAATATATATATATATATATATATATATATTAAAGAATATAATATACATATTACGATACAACATTATTAAATTATAAAGATAACCCTATAATGATTGTTTGTTTGGTTTTACGGCTCAAAGACTACAGTGGTCATGCTGCGCCGGGACCTACAGTTTTCCGAGGAATCCGAACCTCTTAAGGCCTGGGGAACCAAACCCCGGACTACAGTGAGCAGTGCGATCTTTTATGAGATCTCTGAGTAAGCGTTCTTTTTGCACTGCTGGGAGTCGAACCCGGATTAGCCGCGCAATAGGAGAACGCGTTACCACACTGCGCCACCCTTATAACGATTAAATAATGTCATGACATTAGAAATAAAAAGAACAGAGTTTCCTGTGTAAGGAAGTAAAATTTTATAAATTTTTCAATACCGGGCAATTTATATTATTTTATGATAATTCTAGAGCAATGAAATATACATAGAAATGCAATATTCAAGTTGAAATTTAAAACCGAAAATCCGACGACGGTATATTATGAATAATGTTTAACACTCACATTTAAGTTCAAACAAGAGCTGTTGTGAAATATTTCAGCTCAAACCAGAGCTTTTCTGCTAAATAAAAAAAAGGAGAGATATCAGTCGGGCCCCCAGATATCAACTGGGAATCACTCCGTAAGCACGGCAAGGCTATAACCAACTAATTCACGTGGACACGAATAGCATGATCCTCTTATTCGTATTTAAAGTTTACTATTATTATTACTATTTACTATTATTATTCTTCGCGGGGAAAACATAATTACGGAATATTGGTGAACCCATAAAGCAACTCAGAGAAACTTTTATGATCTTTGATGTGGGATTAAAAGTGAATAACCTTCGGTAAGGCTACAGTGACTTTACGAGTGGTTCAATATTTGGAAATTGTGTTATTCCTGCGAAGCAGCGCCGGATTTACACATACGCTCAGTAGACCAGAACTTGGGGCCTCTGCGGGGGGGGCATGGTCTTTAAGCATTATTATAAGCCTGTTTGTTTATAATTTTCAAATACATTTTCGTTATTGATGAAGCTAAATGTTAAAATAATGGTCAAAGAAAAACTCAGAATTTATAGACTAAATATTCCAAGTGCCATATTTTTAGGGGCTCATTCTATAATAACGTTGTAGGGCTCATTCTATCCTTACGGTATAGGGCCCATTTTATCCTTACTATCTAGGAGTACCCATTTTATCCTTATGACCTAAGAGGACCCATTTTATCCTTACGACCTAGGAGGACCAATTTTATCCTTACGACCTAGGAGGACCCATAAAAACCTTAATCCGGCACTGCTGCAAAGTGTAAGAATCTCCTATAAAAATATAATATAAATATTTTTATAGAAACAAGACATTTCTTATATATCTTCGTGATGGCCGTGAAATGCCAATTCTTGTTTTCCCAAATTCAGAACTGCGGTAGGCAGTTGCATGAAACGTCTGTTAAACTGCACATTTTCCTTGTGGTGCTTGATTCTCTTTTAATTTTCTTTTAAAGCATCTTTAATGATACTTAAATAAGACTCATATTTGCGAAAGGCACGAGTAGCGTTGTGGAAATCGTTGAATCTATTCTCATTTCATAGACTTGATTTAACACCAATAATTAAACAGGGCACGCAGAAAAATTTATTTAAATCATAACTGCCACAGAACCAGTCAGACCCCGAATACCATGACTTTTTGAATTTCGATTAAGCGCTTTCACACTGAGCTTGATTTTTTGCATCTGCAACTTTTCATCATATTTTTTTACACTTGTAACTTCGTTTACATTTAACATAGGAATCGATTTTTCACTATTTAAAAGTTTTTTCTCAGCATCCATCCATCTTGAAAATGGCTTTTCGAACATAATACACACACAGGGCTGTACAAAGGTTGTACATTGTATTATAAGGAAACCTTTCCTAATGCACTGCGCAAAACGAACATCGTTGAAAACTCGTGTGACGAGTGCTACAAACGCTAGATACAAATGAGTCTACAAAAAAGTCGCCAAATGATTGAAAGAGTAGCCAATGCAGAAGCTGCATGGAGTCAAAAAATGTTGATGCCTCAGTAAATTCTGTTTCGTCTGCTAGCAACCAGCTTACGTCATGGCAACGCTGTGTTACCAACTGTTTCTACGAAAGATCTGCGATGAGACAACTTAGTACAGCTTCCGGGAACTGTCTCACGTTGCCGAAATCTGAATTCCTCCCCCTCAAAAAATCCTCACTTCAGGAACTTCGTGTAAACGACACAATGCAATATTGGCCGTTGAATAAATGTAAGTTATTATCTCAAAGGTATAAACAAAAGAAGAGGAGTTTCAGCTGAGGTCAAAATAATATTTTGAATTTAACAAAAAAAAATAACAATGATCAAAATTTAACCGATAATTTTAGATAAAGCGTGGCTTCAATTGCCTCACTCGACAAGCCGCCACTGCTTGTTACAGCAATTTTCCATCCATTCTAAAAGGCGTACTTTTTACTAGATCAATCGACACAAATTTGCGTTCTTTACTTCTTGTATATAACACCGTTTTCGAAAAAAGTCCTAAATGCCACTGAAAGTAAGATTTGAAATTCATACAGAAAGTTTAATATTCATGTTCATGTTATGGTTTTGAAAGATAGCTAAATAATATTGGATATTATCATACGAGTTCAGAAAAATATTGTATTATTTTTAATAATACAATATTGTATTATTTTTAATTTTATGATGAGTCGACACATATATTGATCCTTTGTTAAACCCATGGTGATTTTCCTTTCAACGAAATGTGTAATTGGATGTCAAGTAGATGAAGTAGAATAAATTTTTTGAAAACAGAAAATGCGTCGAATATTTATGGCCATACATTAGTCATTGTAACGTTCAGTACAACTTGAAAGTGTTATTTTGTTTCGGACCATATTCTGAAGAAAAATAAAGTGTGACGACGTGGATTTACCTTGTCCTTTCTATGAAATGTCCACTTCTTTATCTTATTTATTTCATTTCCTCTGGAGAATAAGTGACCACAGGAGTTCATCATGCTAGTCATCAGCCATAGGCCTATAAGTTTTCGGACATCCCACAGCAGATGGCCAAGTTGTCAGCGCTTTCTCATGACCCATTTCTGGTCACCCAGAACTAATTTTAGTGACCAATTTCTGCTAGAAAATCCATTTCCTTCCTCCAATGATTGCCTTGGACAGAGATTTATTTACACTTCTTCGGAGAAAAACTTTACGAGCTCAGATAAAAGTTCAAAGATTAATAGCTTTGACGCAATTGAGAGAAAAATAACTTATCCGGAAGAGACGCTGATAATGAATCTAATCGTGTTAAGCACAGCAACGAAATGGAGTTTCCATAGACTGCTCTTATTATGCCATGAATATATGCCAGTGCAAGTGGGATAGAAAGCATCTGGCCGAATAATATGTTACGTTATGAGAAAATTGCTTATTTTTCTACTATTGACAAATACAGGAATTAAAGTAGTTCGTTGCAAGGAGAAATGATGGGCATATTTGCATATTTTTTTAATTAGTTTAAGTTTCACTAACGAAGGATTAATTCTTCTCATGATGTATTTTTTGTACAATGACAGTTGCTCCGGTTTTTTTTTTCAGGAAGTTATTTATTTCAGAGAAGACAGATCGGTTTATTTTCCTTCTAAAGAACATATTTTAAAAGATTTCATATGAAAAATTAATGTTTATCTATGTAGAGGCGGATTAAGCCTAGTGGGGGCCCCCTGGTGGTTAAAATTCCGTGGCCCTGAGACCCAAGCCTCAAAACAAAAAAAATTGTGTAAGGAACTGAGGATTTTTTTTTTCTTTTTTTGGAAAAATTTTAGAATTAAGTTTTTAGTGAGTTCCTTAAACCGGCAATATGTAACTAATAATAAACTCAACGTTTCAAGAAAAATCAGATATTTATTTAAAAAAATTTAATTGTAAGTTACTTGAGTGATTAAAAAACGTTTCTTTGTGAATTTGTGTGTTGATTTCTCTTTGACAAAGTCATCAATTACTTTTTGCAATATCTATTTCGTCCAAAATTTTTTGTTCTAGGTATAATATGGCCATGTTGTTCAATCTGTCTTCTCCTATCGTACTCCTTAAATAGTTTGAAAGCGTTTTAAAACTGGAAAAGATCTTTCACCTGTTGCATTTGATATTGGCATTGTTAAAAATATTTTCGAAATAATATCTACATTAGGAAAAGTTCCACTCTCTTTGTACACTTCGAACTATTATTCAATAGTATTTCTGGCTACTTATTTATCAACACTTCTGGTTATTTATTTATCAGTTTCTTACGTTCTTATTATTTCTCATGTTTTAATAACATATATTAATATTCTTTGCAAATGTTCTTGCAAACTTCCTTTATCATTTATAACTTTTTAATATCACTTGAGATATTATATCGGGCTTCCAAACATCAACTGGTTTTCTTCTTTAATCTATAAAATTATTATCTTTTATAACGTCTGAAAAATAGAATAAACAGTGCTTACAATCTGATTGGACACTTTACTTCCTAGTATGTTGTAACTGGTCACTTAAGAATTAAACGCTAACTCTATAAGGATTAGGTAACAAACTCCGGATGGGTGTTCTTCGATCAACGATGATCGATGCAAAATTAGGTTCAACGTTTAGTAATCTCTTAATATAGAACCAAGAGTGATTTGGTAAACAGCTCTGGTGGTTAACAAACACAGCTCTCTTCTTACCATGGTCAACCGAATCACAACTGTGATAATATTTTGCTGTTACGGCCCACACATTGATTCTAGGTCCACAAAGTTCGAAATTCCCGAAGCGTCAATTCGACTCAGTTTCTGGATCTGGTCAGGCTATTGGACTCCGGGACTCAAAACATTATAACGATTACTCTCGAGGAAAGTATAAAATACAATTCAAACAAATATATCTCTATATACATAGCTTAAAACTAACACTAATCCGGACTCTTAGATCCGGAACTATGACTGCACACTTTGGTGTCTGCTAACAAGGATGTGCCTCCTGAAGGAAAATTGGCTTGACTCCACTTAATGCTTTTCTGCGCCAAGGTACTTTCAAGCAAAGTCAACTCAGGAATCAATATCATTAAATATTTTCTAACTCAAAATAACACTAATCAGGTTCCTTGGGTTTCTCGATTCTTCTTCCCCAGAGATATGGGCGAATTGGCTCAGATACACTTTACGCCCACGTCGCCAAATTGTGCCGAAGTCAAGTTAACTCGAAACTCCATTAGTAACAGTTACTTCTAAGCTCATAAATCCATTAAACTTATTTCATTATTCGACTTAACATTTTGTTAAGGCGCAATTCCACCTCCCAGGACGTTCCGTCAGATTAACTTTATAAATCAGTTTACTTGGACTCAGTGTGTGATTACATTCAAGATTTCCAACAGAAAGTATTAGAATACGTAAAATTACATACACATTAAACTCGCAAACCCTCAATACTAAAACCTGACGTTAGTTAAAAGTGTAATTTAACTTAAAACTTCTTAAATACTAAAAGTCAGTCAAAAATACCTCACCGGACAAACAGGCAGTTCGTCACGGCAAACACAGTTCCTCGAAGTCGCAAGTCGCTCACAAGAAGGCAAGTTACTCCTTATGGCACGAAATGTTTTAGCAGCGTCAAGTAAGCACACGAAACTTTCCGCAGATATGCACCGCTTCCTTTAAGGCGCAAGGGCGGCAAGCAGTCATCCACCCAAAACGATTATTCCAAGCCGGCAGCTCGCTAACGTCGCAGGACACAAACAGCAAGAATAAGCAGGTAGGTATTACTGGTATCTGAGGCAAACGTCGATTAATTTCAGCTCTGCCGCCATTCAAGAGCGACCACACTTCCTTATGGTTCTAAATCGAGACCTCTATTTCAGTACTCCGGTTCCCGTAGGCGTCTACCCTCTAGCTGCCATCGCTCCCTACATAAATACAGGAAGTAAACTACAAACGCAACTGAGTACAATAAAGTGTCACATATGTTTAACATAACTTCTACACATAATACAAAACCCGAGGATGTCCCAGTTGGCTCAGAATTTAGCAACGATCATCTAATTTCAATTCTATGACGTTGCAATGTATATCGAAGCGATAACTACTCACTGATAAATACTTCAATAATAATGGTGCACCAATAATCCCATTGATTGCGTACCCCATAATACGCAAACACTTTCTTTCCTTTTCAAGTTTTATTTATTCTATAATAAGGATTATCTCTTTAAAATGATAATAACAGTAAAAATAATAATAGTTCAAAGGGAATTCTCGAAAATTTAATGCAATTGGAGCAGGACATGAACGCCCTCTCGTTCTCGAAGATTTATCCAGAAGCTTCGATTTTCGCGCGGAAATATTTTTTAAACAACGATCCAATGACGTCCAATAACCTTTCAGCATTCTAGCGCTCAAGTATGTGTATTTGTGTGTGTGTGTGTGTGTGTGTGTATAAACACATATACACAAGATAAGTATAACGGTACCTGCTTAGAGATAAAATCAAAGTCGTTCCTCTCCTCAGTTTTTTATAAGAAAAATGGCGTTGTTGAGAACAGGGTTTCCGCCATTACGATTTTATTTCATTTAATTCTAATTTCATTTATTTAATTATACATGATGAAACAACAGTTATGACTATAGCCCGGGTTATATGCACTAAAAAACCAGCAAAATATGCATGTAAATATGCACTAAAATCTCAAAATATGCACTAAAGAACCTCAATCTATCCATATACATTCACCTAAAATGAGTAAATATATATTTAAAATTTTTTAACGCTTGAAAACCTTATACCCCGTGTTTTAAAACAAATAGATTTATTATTAACCGCCGAGTAGAAAAATTTGATGTACATTAAATCACATGTTTTATACAGCATAAATTCTACGATTATATATACATATATATATTAATCTGTGTTTATCATTGTTCTAAACGGTTAAGCTTTATCTTCTATCATGTAATAGCATTTTTATGGCCAAAAGGAACCTTTTCAGAGCTACAAGAGGTATTGAACAGCAATTAAACATTTTTGCGGATTATCTATTACGAATAGTTTATCGATGATAGACCCATGTCTATCGCTGAAGGAAAATGATGTGGAATTTTAGAATAAGTGTTTGTTTTAATTTGACCTTCAATCAATTTCCAGTCAAACACAGTAATGCTCACCTTTGGTTTTCCTAACATGGATGGTGGCTATAATTCAGCTACGACAACATTTTGGCGTCCTAGGACGTAATTAAGCATGTAGGGCAGCGGTTCCCAACCTGGGGGTCGCGAACAGGTTTCTGTGGGTCGCCGCAACTATTTTTAGTTGCAATTATTTTTATAAGGAATTTCATACCAAATGTTTCCAACGCTTTTATATTCAACATGGCTACACACATTGCAATATTTTACTAATGGTTGTTAACTTTATATCTATAATATACATAATATATATAGTGTATAATATACATAATATACATAATTAATATAATATACATAATATGCCAAACTAATATAATATAATATACCATTAATATAATATATAATATATATGTAATTAATATAATATACATAAATAATGTAATATGTATAATTAATATAATATACATAATATATATAATCAATATAATATACATAATATATATAATTAATATAATTTTGTATTTAATGTGTTTTCTTTACTCTGTTAAAAATGCTTTTATTATGAAAATGTGGCAGCGGCGGACAAAGGGAGGTCGCGTATCTTTTGGTTTTCGTGCATTTACTAATCGAACAGCAACCTTTGGCAATGACCAAATGTGTGCTGATGACACATTTGTATTTATTTGCCCTCCCGTACTGCAACTCGGCGTTTCCCGATCATTTTGGATGGTTGACGATACAGAGAGCAGTTGTGAGTTTGAGGTTGATGGTGCAGGATGAGAGGAGTGCTCAGGTAACGTTTCGTTAAGACTAATATGCCTAGCTGTGGAACTTGAGCTTGACAAATAAACTCATTGTTGATCCGGAATCGTTAGTAGCTCATCAGTTACGGATGCTGGTGCAAAGTCGCTGTCAATGAGGGTTTCCAGATCATCAACTATTAAAGAAACCCGTTGTTTAGTGAGAACTGCCTAGCACATGTAGTTAGAGCTGCATGTCATCAATTTCGCAAATATCCTACTCAAGCTATATTTCATGCAGTTTGTCAAAATCAAATCAAAGGGAATTTATATTCAAAATTCCGCTGAAACGTTACAACAGAAAATCAATAGAAAAATATTGAAAAGCAAATTGCATAATTTTATCACCAATCAAACAACTTTGGAGCCCCTAACTTGTGTGGTTGGGGTTCCATACCATAATAAGGTTTTACTTGTGGAGGGGGGGGGGACACCAGGCCAGTATCACGGTTGTCCCAGCCTAACTACGCTACTGAATTCTAATAGTTAGGGCAAATCAGATCACCTATCCACTTTGCCCCATCAAAAATTATCCGTTTTGCCCCCAACGCCATTTTGACAAACGAAGTATTGACTGCGCCGAATCCTTAATAATAATGATGCAAACATATTATCTGAAGTAACAGACTTAATATCTGTTTCAGGCATATATGTCACAAAATTTAGTGTGAAATAGTTTTTATTATATTGATACTTAACTAACTTACGAAAATTTTAGCGAACATTCGAAAAAAATTTTTCTTAATTTATTCGCTGCGTATGTTTTTTCACTAGTGCTGAAGTAAGCGCAATTTATTGCTACGCACACCTTCAACGTTCTTGCACAGACCACTGTTGCCTTTTTTATTTGGATTATTAAATATTAAGCTGATCCGCTTTAATAATAATAATAATAAATTTTATTCAATCCCATACACAATATTTCGTGATGCATAGCTTGAGCAGTATAAAAATTATAGAAATGTAAGAGAAGATCTATATTAAGTTTTGAGGTCTGAAATGGAAGAGAATATAAAGCCGAAGCTTGTTACGAGATTCTTCTCCAGAATGCGGTGAGGTTGACGAGAGTAAAGGTAGATTTTCATATTTCCGAATTATGCTTATTTTAAAGAGTTCAGTTGTCGTGCATCTTTAGCAGAAGGACGTAAAAAACCTTGTAATGAGAAGAGACTTCGTTTTTACGAATTAATGAGTAAGAAGTATTAGTGCTTCTGAAACTGGCCAAACTCTTTCCTGTTGCCTTCAAAGTCACAATCTTTTGGGGTAGGGTGACAAAGAGAAAATTCCACTTATTGTTCCCTGTAAAATTGGACGTTTTTAATGAAATAATGCTATATAATCAGATGGGGTGCAAAGCACCCCGCGCGCCCCCCTCTTTCCTCTAATTGGCGCGCCTTCTCGCGAGTTAACTAGGGACCTCTCGAGTTCGGGGCCCCTTGAGATTCGGGGGCCCATGAAGGCCGCCAGGTCCACCAGCCGCTTAATCCGCCACTACATCTATGTTTTATTTCACATATCTACTGCTGAATGTGCATCTACGAGTAGATCTTCATCAGTTTGATGCATAGTCTATTTTTCACATATTTTCATTCGCTATTTCCGTCAAATGATTTATATGCACCATGCGTATCATCTAAATCTTTTTCCGATGGGCACAAGGCATAAAGTATTTATTCAATGCGATAAATTTATTTGCATACACTGCTATGTTTGTTTCTTGTCTTTCGTAGTCATGGTTCTTTGTGGTTCTCTGTTACCTTGAGAATTCTAGTCATTGCTTTGTGACTGTGAAATATTAAGCGAATTTATTTGCAAGTATTTTATAAAATCAATTCTACCTATTCTTCAGTAGATATCAGGGAAACAAATTAAAAATATATGAAACTAAAACAAAAATTGTATTTTTTAAAACAAAAAATAAAAAGTTGACAAATCCGAAGTACTTGAAATTATCCTTATTAATAACAAAATAATTGGAAATATTAGGGAAATTGACTTTCTATATGTGACTTTAACTGACTATTTGTCTTGGAATAAGCAGCTAAATAAAATTAGCGGGAAGATTAGCTCAGGATTATAAGAAGGTATTATAAAAAAAATTATCAAATGTTGTTCCTAAAAGTGAACTGATGAGTATATACTTTCCCTTTGTTTACAGCCACTTAATATACTGCAATAGCATCTGGGGTAATTTAAATAGCGGCAATATGAATATTATTAAATTATTGCAGTCTAAATTTTTAAGAATTATTGAGCAAAGAAATGTGTTAAATTGGAATGAAGTATTCGTTAAATATGGCTTGCTTCCAATCGTCTCAAATAATAAATTTTGTATACTGAAAATAATGTATGGAAGGATCAAAGAAAATACACATTTGGGTGTAATAAAAATTGAATATTGTAATAGTAATGTACATTTGAGAAGAAAAAAATCAAATAAAATTACCAAGGATTAGGATCAAATTAGTCACGATGGGAACTGAATACAAGGCAATCAAATACTGGAATGAAATTACTTGTGATATTAAAGACATAAATATTAAAAATTTATTTAAAAAATGTTATTTAAATTTCTGTCTGTTAGTATTACTGTTTTCTTGATTTGTTTAAAATTTATTCTTTCTGATTTATTCTTTTTTTGGAAGAATCTATTCTTTTTTTGGTTAAAATTTATTCTTTCTGAGGACTCGTCATTTGTTTGTAGAGCATCTACAGTTATGTATTTGTGATAGATTTTTTATATGCATACTATTTTTGCTTGTAATTCATGGCTTTTTTGCTATTTGTAACTATGACAAATAAACAATATTATTATTATATTAGTTCTAGTGGATAAGCGAAACTTCGGCAAACGTATCATGTTTACTAAATATTCCCGTTTATTTAAGGACATTTTATAAGTTTAGAGATCTATAATGGTTATTTTTGTTTGCTTTTTTAATTTTAATTTCATTTCATTTTGTTTCTAAGATCAATTATTTATTTTTCTTCATATGTTCGTGTTCATCCTGATTTCATGTTTTGTTTCTATTACAGCGTTGTTAAATTCTTTCTTTGAAAATTTTCTTCTCTAAAGAATTGCGACATTCTTTCACCCAGAAAGATAAATCTTCATCAAATGTAAGTTATTCAGTCATTAAGTATATTATTTAATAAACGGAAAGAGGCTTAGAGTTTCATTGATCAGTGGGGCTAGGGTATCCACATAATTTAAAATAAACTGCAATTTTACATGTATCATGAAACAAAAATGTACATAGAATACGCCTATGCCGCCTAATAATTTCAAAGACTCTACGCCTATACACACGGATATACACTACCTGGCTCCCCACCGAAAAAAAAAATATGGCATTTTGATATTTCGCGATACTACTTTTAGCACAAATTACAGCACGCAGTCTGCATGACATTGTTTCTATGAGTTTTTTGTAATACATAATGACTTATTTTTGAACACATTTGTGTTAATATTTCGCAAATGTCCTTGGCTGAGGAAGAAAGAGTTCTCTTTTAGTACTCTTTGGATTTTCTTTTTTTTTACTCTTCAGACTTGCTCTTTTTAGTATATCCCACTTAACATCAATTGAGTTTATGTAGTATATGCCACTTAACATCAATTAATTTCAGGTAATATATGTCACTTAACAACTATTGAGTTTAGATAGTATATCCCACTTAACATCAATCGAGTTTAGGTAGTATATCCCACTAACATCAATTAATTTCAGGTAGTATATGTGACTTAACAACTATTGAGTTTAGATAGTATATCCCACTTAACATCAGTTAAGTTCAGGATTATATGGAGGCCAATATAAGCATGCCAAAGATGATTTATTCTCGTCGAACCAATCTTTTGTCTGAGCTCGATGATCCTATGATTGTCATCCCGGAATAGACTAAATAGTTGTCTTTATGGGAGAAAAATATATTATGGGATGAGCTGTTCATCAGTTTTTCCAGACACTCAGATGGCTTCATTTTATTCCTAGGTAGCCTAAAAAACAACCAACAGAGGTAATCATCAAATCATAACACTGCTTCTTGGGGTCACACCCCATGTCTACTTTCGACTTATAGAGTGGGCACGATGCATGACCAGTCCAATGTGTCATGCTGTTCCTCTGTAACCCTCCGTGCATCACATTGGAAGCTAGTAAATCTGAAATGATCAGAACACATGATTTTTCCCCATTGCTCAGCGGGCCAATCCATGAGTTGTTTTGAAAAATTTAAGCCTTCTTAGCCCCGATTGACATAATTCATAATCGGGTTCCTTTTTGCAACACAGTCGCTTAATTCCAAGATTTCTTGTCTCATACTAGGAGAGGAAAGAGTGTTGATTCCCCGACTCGATTTTTCCTGATTCGCGCGATTTCATTAAACGTTTTAATGGCCTTCGGTCATGACTATTCGGGTCTGATTTATGTCATACATTTTCAGCCAAATTCATGTCGCACCCCCATTTTTGCACGATTAAATAGTCCGCTAGACAATTTTCAGTCTGGTGCCATTATTTTCAGCAATACCCGTGCAGGTTTCTCGTCTTTAGTGCGTCGGTAATTTATCCCTTTCTGAACTCTGTAATGTCGCCTTGTAACGATAAGCTGGATGCGTAATCGCCTTAAAATAATCTGCTGCATCCTTACCCAATTTAAAATTGCATATCAAGCAGAATTACATGAATTTTCAAAATTCTTAGCCAATTATTTCCACCTCTCTGTTTACAAGTTTAAATTCATATGACGAATTTTATTTTGGCTAGTCAGTGTACACACATAAAAAAGGGATAATTATGTTAAACAAGCGTGAAATATCAAGTGTTTTAATTTATCCTGAAATATAATGGAACAGTAAATTATGTAATATATATATACGGTAAATATTATGTAATATAAGTGGTAAATACCATGTAATATAAGTGGTAAATACCATGTAATATAAGTGGTAAATACCATGTAATATAAACGGTTCATGTCATGAAATATAAACGGTAAATAATATAGAAAGTAATGCCGTTTCTTTGTATAAATGGAAAGTAACGGCACGGCCACACATGTGGTAACTGAAAGCAAAATAGGGTAAGTAATATTTTGCATGCAATTAATCAATTAATTGTTTAATGCATCAATTCAATAAATTTCAATTACGTAATTTTTGTCATACGCAACATCGTTCAAAATACAATTTCAAAATACATGGTTGCATGAAAATATTGGACATGATTTAATTAAATGTTAGTAGGCATTTAATTAAATGACATTGAATATATGTAACGTATGTAGTTCTAAGAGAATACCGTTTGTATAACTAGCTTGGGAACCTAAAGCTACTACTCCCTTTCAACACTCTATTACATATTTCTACTTCTAAGTTTATAGTGTATTTGCTTTAAAATTCATGTATTACTATAACTTTATTCATAAAGACAAAAAATGTAGTAGTACTTCTGTTTAATTTTAAAGAATTTAAAGCCACAAACTTCAAATTAAACTCCTTAAAGATGTAAACTATCTCTCTATACTGCATAACCAAAGTATGTGGACTATGAGCGTAAATTTAAATTTCTTAACGAGCAAAGAATATTTTTCCCTCGTCAACAACACCTTGTAAATTATTGAAATTAGGGAACAGTATAAATTTACAAAACGGACGCATGACTCACTCATCCATGCAATACCCGCAATTCCAATATGGACAACCCGCAAAAATTCTGTGGGAATGAAACTGCGATGTCTTTGACATTTATATACGAATCAGGCTGGAATTATATAAATACAACGCCAATTTGATTTAAAAGAAATATTTGCTAATGCGGTTAATTCAGTTAAAGATATACAAGTACAGTTAATCTCAGGTATAGAGAAAGATAGGGAATTTTTTAGGGTTTAATAATTTATGCACCTATGCGTTTTCTGCTTCTAGGCGGTGGGTACTTAAACGGGGTGGACTGTACTTTGCTTCTTGTTTATCTTTACAAAATTTTATAACCGCATGCTCATGACCAGATTATAATGGATACAACGTCAACCTTGTCTGTCTATTACATCATAGTGGTCACATGTCCAAGAACCTTCGGGCCTCTTAGGCTTCGAGATATAGAGTGGGGAAATTATTTTTGTATAAATTATCATATTTAAATATTTTTCTCCTAGGGCATAAAAGAATAATAAATATAACACATATATCCACAAAAAACAATCAACATTTGGACATATTATTACGAAACAATGATTTTGGCAGGTAACTTGTTTCAATCTATTATTGTCTATATATTTCTAACAAGGAGAGTACACGAAATAAGAATCGAAAATGTGCTTAATTTCAATTCTCTAATAAAGCATGAATGTTTCAATAAGAAACTAAAAAAAAACATTTTT
>QLNU02014802.1:8031089-8041963 GCA_006491805.2 Dysdera silvatica | reverse complement strand
AACTATTGCGTGCAAATGCAATTTTTCTCAAGGTTAACACAATTTCGAAATGATGGACAAACCTAAGCTTCTGGGGCATGGTTTTGGTAATATTTTCGTGAAGAATGGAGATGGGTAACCTTTTCAACACGCTTTTTATAATTAACCAGAGTTTTTATGCATAAAGTAGACGAGGCACTGCGCTTTTGCGAAGCCTGGGAAGAGTAATAATATCTCATAAATATTATCCTTTATTAATATACGCAACTCACGTCAGATGTTTCTGTAGAAAATTTTATTTTATAAATGTTACAGCACTTGTTTTGTCCAAATGCTTCCTTCAGGTAAACTAACATCATACATTGCATACTGCTTTTAAACGCTTTTAACTGCTGCGTATGTTTTGACAAGATACTGTAGAAGCCTCCTTAATGCAAATGACATCATATTAAACGAAAATCGGTACATTATGTTGACACACGAAACAGCAAGTTTCACCAACTAATCATAGGGTCTCGTGTCGACCTTACTATATGCAATTTCCCCTGTCAACGCTCACTCACTTACTCATCGAAGCAACTGCATTCGAGCACCACGTTCACATTTATTTTATAATGTTGTATGAAAGTAAGTTATGTTCGTCCCAAAATAAACCTTAAACGTTTGGATTAAATAAATGAACTTAAATGGATGCCTTGGTGGTCCATGTGCATATTCAATACAATGGCACCACTGAGCTGGTAACGACGACCATTGAAAGACATTACTTGCCAAGCAGATCCCTTTAATTATCCAAAAAGTGTGAAAAATAATTAGCCATTCCAATTAAATTGTAAACTATATTTTTAAGCATTTTTTTTTAATATTATATTCTGTTTTTCACTAAAATTGTCCCGGGAAAAGAAAATCTGTCATGCCCTCAGACCTGAATAAAAGCTGTGAAATCTGGGGTTTAATTTCAATGATTGAAAAGTTATTAATGTTGCTTTGAAGAGAATAGAAAAAAAATAATTTTATGCATCATAATATAACGAAAATGAAGTGCAAGAAATTGTATAAATCATGATTTATTAAAATATTTCTCAGTAATAAAAATATGTAGTTTTACATGTGGAACAAACAGGAAGGACCTTTAATGAAACGATCTAAAGTAATGTAAGAAAATTTAAAATATAAATAAATAATTAGAAAGTGTTCCCGAAATTTTGAGTTTTAAAAGCTGACTTTGCAAAAATAAGTATTTTTTAGTAAAAGGAAAATCAATGATATTTGAAAGGAGTTGGATATAAATGTATAAACTTATATACATTGATTATCATTTGAAGTTACTCATACGTCAACATTATGGGAGTAGTTATATATTTAGTTAGTAGACAACTGGATAGCCATTGCCTGTTATACATATAAGCACCTAAATCTCCAGGCTTTCAGATCATGTTAACCTTCATCAACTTATCTATTTCGTTGCAATTACTAAACAGAATCAGAATTGCCTTTAGTGGGGGAAATTAGTAGCATAGCTAATTCGCTTCAATACACCTTTAAGTTCCTATTGATTTACTAACTTTAATCTACAAAGCAGTAACCTGCGCTGCAAATCGAATAAACAGGCACAGATACTGAACGCGAGTTGTATTTTGCTGGTATTAACATATAAATTAGAAATAGTTGAGGTCACTCGTACAAAATTGAATGAATTATTTGGTTCGAAACTACTACCAAATATAAGTTTTGTGCATAACGTTAACTAAAAGTCACGGTGAAATAAACTCTATAACAAAAAAATCGATGCACCAAGAAGGAGTTGTCCGATTGTAATGAAATTTCGTATGCAAAGACATTTTGACCGAACATGCAAATGATTAAAATTTGGTGTCCAATGAATGAATAGCGGGAACTCCAGCGCATCGGAACTGCGCATTCAGCAGGTGTATATAAGGAGCGATTCTCAATATGTGGTCAAAATTTCTGTTGCATTTTGACTGCGGATATCTTACGTCGACTGTAACAATGCCTCGCCGAAAGATTCGTGCTCATTACGAGCATATGTCAGAGTTTGAAAGAGGTCGTGCTATCGGATTGAAAGAGGCTGGTTGGACGAATCGAAGAATCGCTGGACATGTGGGTCGAAGCGATGCGGCGATTGGACGGTGCTGGCAAGAGTGGGTCAACAACGGCAGATGTCAGCGTCGGGACGGCAGCGGTCGACCTAGGGCCACAACAGAACGGGAAGACAGAGCAATTGTCACAGCACCGGATTCGTCGTTATCAACTATCAAAAGTGTGGACCGCACACATGTGTCCAACATGACCCTCTGTAGACGACTGAGAGAGCGGAATTTACGCTCGCGCCGACCGTTACGCCGCTTACCTCTCACGCCTTTACACCGTCAAGTCCATACTATCGCACGCCACACATGCCCACAACAGGGCGTTATGGTCTGTGGTGCCATCTCCTTTGATAGCCGGACCCCTTTGGTGGTCATTTCTGGCACACTTACAGCACAGCGGTACGTAGACGACATTCTACGACCGGTTGTGTTACCGTTCCTTTTGCGACACCCTGGACTTACGTTTCAACAAGACAATGCCCGGCCGCACACGGCACGTGTTGCTATGAATTGTCTTCAAGCTTGCCCAACACTTCCTTGGCAAGCTAGGTCTCCTGATCTCTCTCCCATAGAGCACATTTGGGACGCTATGGGAAGGCGATTGCAACCATCCAGGAATGTTGACGATTTAGCCCGACAGTTGGAGACAATTTGGCAAGAAATTCCGCAGGACACCATCCGGGATCTTTATCAGTCTATGCCACGCCGGGTGACAGCTTGCATCCAGGCCAGAGGTGGACCAACGCCTTATTGACTTCCTCCCTTTGTAACGGTCAAACTCTGCAATAAATCATTCAATTGTTCTGAAATTTTAATCGTTTCTTTTTCTATGTATGTTCTTCACATCCACCAATTTTTATCGCAATCGGACAACTCCTTCTTGGTGCGTCGATTTTTTTGTTATAGAGTGTATATAAGCCTGATTAATATTAACTAGTAATTTCAGAGCATCTTTGTCACCATATTAAGCAACAACTTTAATTTACAAAGCACTTTATCTGACGTGAATACACTTTCAACAGGAAATTTGCACAATTCTATTCTTAAACTTACCATCCCTTCGAGGGATGAGCTAAGAATATACAATCCTTTCTCTCTTACTTTTATACTTAGAAGCCTAGAAGCTAAAAGCAACACTAAAACTACTAAAACTTCGATTAATCCTCTTATCATGATATCTTTGTTTGAGAGATTACAAAACAATTGTACGAAGCTGTCGTAAGGTTCTTGTAATAAGATGGTTCTATTGCACTGAAATTAATTTCTTAACCAACTTTATTATATGTAGCTAATAATACTGTCCTTCTACAATCACTAATTGTGAGAATATCAGCTGTTTAAAGTGATTTATATATATATATAGCAAAGAAAAACCCAGGGCAAGATCTTAAGAAATAAGATCTTGCCCTGGGTTTTTCAATCTGGAAATTGGCAGCAATACTTTTTATCGTTTTACCTATAACTAAAACGAAACCTTATTTCTCAAATAGGAGCAAGTCAAACATATTTCTTTCGTAATCTCAATTCATTAATACCAAATATCTCCAGGACAAACTTGGGTCTGTCTCGTATTGTTACACTGGGCCCTAGAGTATGGAATACTTTACCAATGAAAATTAGATCAGCAAACTCCGTTACTCAATTTAAAAATTTACTTTATTCATTTATTACAAATATATGACAACTTATATATTTTAACACACAGTTTTCTACGCATAACACGTGGCAACTTACTTTTACTTTGTTTCAGCCTGCTGCCTCAATTGACACTTAGTGACACCCCGGGGCACGGTGACCTTTGTCAGACTTTGTCTTTTCTCGCTACAGCCCTGGCAGGATGCTCTTTATGTTTTTCTTTCAATGTGTATGTTATTGTAACAAATTTTATAATTGTATAATCATGTGTGCTGATATTAATGTTAATATTCAATGTGTATGGACTTCTTGCTAGAAATAAATGAATTTCAATTCAGTTCAGGAAACTGTAAGCCTCTACCACTTCGAGTATGAATAGGGCACCAATTAACGAGACAGGCAAAAGACGTTTACTTACATTCAGTTTATAGGTCTAATTTTAGATAGCTACAATTATAAAAATATTCATTCTTTATCTCAGATACATACATTTATGTGAAAAGATGAGTTGTATACTGCATAAAAAAAAATTTAAAAAACGAAATACACACAAACGCCGTTTAATGTGTGTTGGAGATATATTTTACAATTATATCGCTAGAAAAACAAGCGTCCACCTTCTTCAGAAATTTGTCCAAATTCCTGTAACAGGAAAGTATAAGTATAAATCTCATGTACAATTACGTATATGCACGTAATTTGAAACAGGTGGCCCCTCAATTTCTACACCGGTATTTCTAAAACCTCGTGTATTAAAAATAAGCTTTTATATGTTACCATAGCTTCTCCTAAATGCGAAAGTCCAATTTTCGAATTATATGGTTTTACGAAGTTTTGTTCCCGTAAAGCGTCCCATGGAAAAAATATCAATTAGCATTTAAAGACTTTAGAAATTATGGACATTTTTAGAGTCCGCACACGTTTATAAATTCAAAAACTCATTGTATTACATATTTTTAATTTAAATAATCTGACTTATGGGTCTCTCCTCCAGACTACAAAAATCTGACTATAAATTTTGCTGTCAAAAGTGAATATTTACCATAACATAGCCTGTTTTTCAAAGCGACTGTTTTTAGGAACTAACTTTGGAATAATTCGTTAAGTAAACCTTTCAAACAAAACGGAAGATGAGATGAAGAGACGCGCCATTTGTATTATACAAGCTCATCAAGAATTTGCAAAGCAAATTTCCCTTTCCAAATAACGTGCTGTTATATATATATATTTACACTGCTGAAAACTTCCACCTGTTGCTATGGAAGAGTTTGCAGTACCTTTACCTCGACAGTTTGATGCATGCAAATGAATCTCGTTCCAACCTCATTGGAAGGCAAGCCTGGGCAAACAACTAAATCTTGTGTTATATGTGAGTGGAAGTGGTCGACGAAACTACTCTTCAGTTATATCCTCCCGCATAAAAGCACCTACTAATAGGTGATGTTGTTGGTTCTGAACGACTTCCAAGTTTTCCTCATATGTTCTTCTCCTTTACGGTCAGATCATTTCCTTCTCGCTATGCAAATATCCTTCATGTTTCGAACTCTCCGCGCAGTTGAAAGGAGCTTTCATTGGATAGTTTAGAATTCGAATTTTGTGGTAGTTTAAAACTAATGCGAAGTATTTCCCCTCTGGTTACAGATACCGCAATTTGAATAAGCATTGCCAGAGTACAACTGTCATCACTAAAGGTGTTACCTTTCTAGAAGAGGCATATCTTGCTTTAAATTTGATTTTGTTCAACTACGAATTCGGCGCAAAATGAAGTTAATAATTATTTAGGACAGAACGCAGTTTTCGAAACATTGTTACAAACTCCTAGCTTATAACATAATTTATCAATGTCGTGTTTCTCTATGCAAATTTAAATAAGTTTGCTTTTAATGTGGACTTCCTAGTATCCATTTGAACTTACCAGATCTGTTTTTAATTATACATTTAACTGCATGTTTCAGAGTTGTTAAATTTGCCACGCTGCTAAATTTAACACTGTCAGTCTTAATCCAAAACTGCGAGATTTGTTGCGCTCAACATTAAATATTCAGAAAGGTGGATAATTATCACATCGTTAGAGCTTTTCCGTTTCTTTGGTGCCTTATGTTACTTTGGACTTTAACTAATGAGATCAGATTTCTTCCAAAGTCAAAAATAAAATGCGCTGAATTTTGTAAAAGACTAAGCCTATCATCAAGAAACAGTTAACGAAAGTTATTTATTTAATAAAAATACTACCAAATATCATAATTAATATGTCATACTATTCTTTTCGATACAAATTAGAATTTTCTATTTAGTTATAAGTTGTGTGCAAATTTTAATCAAAAAATTCTCATCGAACAAAAATATAGCAAACAATATGAAAAAAATGTAAGTACAGACATTCAGAAGATACTAAAGTTCGAGAAAAGGAGAGAATTATCTTCAGATTGGTAAGACAAAACGCAAAGAGAATATATATATTGATATATTTATAAAATTAAAAATTCAAGTACTTTATAAAGAAAATAAGTTTTGTAGGGGGTTTGAGTATATTTAATATATTTTGTGAAAGCATAATCTATAATTGTAGTTCCTCATAACGATTTGCTTAAAAACACCTACAAGGAAAGTACAAGAAATGAGAATCGAAAATGTTCTTCATTTTAGTTTTATAATAAAGTATGAACGTTTCAGTAAGAAACTAAGCAAAATTTTACCTAAACCCCCATGTTGAAGTTATAGCGTCATCAAATTTGGCGAGAAAAGGTTATTTTCAGCAAATTTTACTTGATGTGTTTTTTATTAACAGTAGGAATGGCGAGATATTTTTGAAGTGATGTCACCAAACTAGAATTAATAAACAATCCTTCATTCATGATAAAAATATTATTGATTTCATAAGAATTTATGCATGTATTTGCAAAAATATTTAGAACTTTATTATTAGTGGATAGATGTCTCGTTTTAGTTATATAAAAAGCGTTTATTTCGCTTTAAAAAAATAATATACGTACTTGGCTTTATTAAAAATATGCCTACTTGGCTTTATTAAAAATGTGTATGAAAATGAAAAAAGAAATGCAAAACATAAATTGGGTTTGAACAATGACTGCAGCTAGTAAACGAGGGATTTTAAAATTTTAATGTGTAGCATGAATTTTTGGAAAAAGTGAAACACCATTGTTTGACATTGCGAAATGTATTTGGTTTGAGAACTGGTTATGTGCTCTTATACCAAGCATATTTAATCACGTCACTGAACGTTGGAGCTGATAATTGGTTGTGTATTAATGATTAATGAATGTAATTTTGTTATGGTATTTCTTTCGTGTAAATTAACGTCATTAAAATGATGAAGTACAATATATCGTGTGACAGTTTTTGTGAAATATTTCCATTGCCTGAAAAAATACACATCGCAAGGTTGAATTAATGCGGTGGTACTTGCATGCATATATAATAATTCAAGGGATGGTTTTTCTTCCAAATTGATTTTTTCCCCTCGTTTTTCTGTCCTGTCCAGCAATTTAATAAAATTACGCCATATTGATCTATTAATTGGGGTTTTATTATTTCTTTTAGAAATGATTCATGAATATCTGTGGAAGATTTCCCACTTTTTGTGTATATAAGTACTACGTTTGGTGGTTGGCTGAATAATTTCTGCGAACACGAGAGCCAAAAGTACCTGTGTTTTCTTGGTGTACGAGTAAAAATTTTGCTAAGATTGTACCACTCTAAATTACGATGACGGATTGTACGGTATACGAATGCGAAATTGCATTACTATTCTCAACAACACTGTAAATGTGTTGTACGCCTTTCGGCGAAAGGGTGCGTAATGGTGTAAATTCTTTAGCAAAGCCCGTTTAATCGCTATTAAAAATACAAGTGTGCGAATAATCTTGCATTTTTTCATAGGCTTGAAGTGGAAATGCAATGGCTGCATTTTCTATTTGTTCGTCATTTTGTAATTTTACTTTCATAACGAGTTTAGTAATTTTTAGTCCAACTGTACCAAATTTCTTTTTAAAAGACGCCAAAAACTTATTAGATGCTATAAAATTTGAAAAAAATTTTTTTCGCAACATCAAGAGCTCAAATTTGTACATCAACTTCATGAACTAGACCTCTATTGGACCTGGGTTTTAAAAATTTCTCATGCATTTGTGTTTTAATAGTATTTAGCTATTGAATTCTGTTCCCCATATTAGCAAGGTATATTTTCATTCTATAAATTTGTGATAGTGTTAAATTGTCATTTCCAAAACGATCTTGAATTGAGTATAGACCGTCAACGTCCTAAAGCCATCCAGGAGTAAGCTACAACTTCTTTCATATATATTCTAGTGAATATGATGACGAACCACATATAAAATTTTCAGGTGTTGTTTTGTCGTATGAGAAATCTAATAATTTTCATTGTTATTAACAGGTTTTTCAAACGGTACGGATCAAGACTAAAATCGTTAATAACTTCGAAATTATCAGATTCGACAATGGTTTCAACAAAAGCAACAATTTCATTTGCTATATATTAATTTCCGTTTCAGATAAAATTACATTCATTAATACACAACCAATTTTCAGCTCCACCATTCAATGACATAATAAAATATGCTTCGTATAAGGGCACATCCCCTGTTTTCAAACCAAACACATTTCGTAATGTCAAACAAGTGTATTTCACTTTTTCCAAAAATTCATGTTACACATTAAATTGTGAAAATCCCTCATTTATTAGTTGCAGTCATTGTTCAAACCTAATTTGTTTTTTGTATTTTCTTGTTCATTTTCATACACATTTTTAATAAAGCTGAATAGGCATATTTTTAAAGCCAAGTATGTATATTATTTTTTTAAAGTGAAATGAACGCTTTTTATATAACTAAAACAAGACATCTATCCACTAATAATGAAGTTCTAAATATTTATGCAAATACATGCATAAATTCTTATGAAATCATAATCAATAATATTTTTATCGTGATTGAAGGGTTGTTCATAAATTCTCTTTTGGCAACATCGCTTCAAAACCATCTTGCCATTCCTGCGGTTAATAAAAAGCGCATCAAGTCAAATTTGACAAAAATAACCTTTTTTTTTGCCACATTTGATGAGAACTTTCCTCCCCACCATGGGGGGTGAAATAAAAATTTTTTAGTTTCTTATTATTATAAAACTAAAATTTTCGATTCTCACTTTGTGTACTCTCCTTGTTAGATGTTTGTTAGTAAACCAGTATTTAGCAAGATTATTAATTCTTTTTCACCCTACACAAAAGACAGAACGAAATATTGAAGCACAAACTGGAATGTCACACGAACCTGATACTGAAATATAGTATTTCACACTCACATTCTTGGTTTTTCTTTTCTTGGTGGGTACGATATTGAAGACATAATTTTCATTTGTACACACAGAAAGGCATCTTGCCTTGTTTTGCTACTGTTCTTGTCATAGGCATAGAGTTGTATGGGCCCGAGCCCTCCCCAATGTATTTTAATAAGAGTTTGAGCCCCCCAATAATTTAACAATATTAAAAAAAAAAAAAATGAATTTTAGTTTGCGAGAACTGTTTTGGTGTATTTTCATTCAAGAATTATTTTAGAAATTTTTATGTTCTTGTTACTTGAATATCTATCCAGTTTTTCCTCCAAACTTTACCACCCTTCCTTGTTGACTAACAGCTAGGGAAGCCATTAGATCTTCTGAGGGTTTAAGTCAATGTTTACGGCACTCTCCCCTCCCAATACACACCCGAGGGAGTCTCTGACAAAGGAGGCAAACTTTAACCATTTAACCGAAAAAGCACTACATGTGGGTGTTTGTTGCTATTGTATATCCTGAACTCCTCACTCACAAAGGAATGGAATTTTGACTAGAAAAAAGAGGCTAGCAAATGAGGATGCCTAATTGCGGCAGGTGCAAAGATGATATACAATTTCAAAAATACGTAGATGGTGGGAAATCTGGAAGAAGTCTTGTGAAATTTAAGAAAAATAAATAGCGTGTTAGATTTTTCTCACGCAGCTGAGGTAATATTGGCAATACAGAATGCGACGCCAGAGTTCGCTTTTGGAGTTGAGAGTGCGGAGCACATGTTGTCCCACATTTATACAGTACAATATATGTAAAATTACAATTTACTTTAAATTATTGGGTGGGTTCGGGGGCCAAAGAACCCATGTAAATCTACGCCTATGTCCACAAGAATAGAATAGAAAGTTTATTCAATTTGTGTAGAGTTTTTAGTCATACATTTATTCCTTAATATTTCTGTTACATTTATATTTTGGGAATTAAAATAATATTGACTGGTAATTAAGCAACGAAGTTGAGTTTCCAAAATTATTAGGGGGGCAAGCATATACTATATACATTTATATACTACAATGTATGTAAAATAGTAATTTATTTTAAATTGTTTGGGGCTCGGGCCCCACGGGCCCTTATAATTCTACGCCTATACGATTATATTAGAAATGGAGGAAATAAGTAACATACTACATAAATCATATTTAACAATTCGGTTACTTTGATTTAGTATTTTTAAAAATTACTGATGAATAAAATTTTGATTTCTTCAGTTAATAAAACACTTTTCTGTGTTATTGCCTCATTTGATGAAATTGTGATATTGGGCAGAATGAAGCTTGAGTTGATATGTAATTTAGTTAAGTGGATAAGTAAGTTTGGGTACTACGTGTTTTTTGATTGAAAATTGAAAATTGTGATAATCGGCATGTCTTTTAATTAGTTGTTATTTCTACTATGGGGATGTTTGAGTATTATGTAAACATATTTCTGAACATTTTATATCTCTTCCCTTCTTCATGCTTACATATGATTTCGGTTCTCTAATTTTTTGGTATAAAAAAATTATTTGTTTTATTAAAAAATTTTAAACTTTTTTTTTAAATTGTTATTGTTATAAAAAAAACCGAGAGTTTTCGGAATAAGAATGCAACGTGTGATAAAAATTATAATACGTATTTACATTTTTACTGTAATACGTATTAAGCACTTATTTATAAGTTTGTTATAATATTAAATGCTTTTTCATAAATACAGAATAACAACGCAAAATAATCACTGTTAATAGCTATTTTGGTGGTATTATAAAGTTTTTTGTTATTAATATTTCCTATGTTGTAAGCAAATGGTGTA
>QLNU02014802.1:8013698-8030989 GCA_006491805.2 Dysdera silvatica | reverse complement strand
ATCTTCGTAGCCAAAAAAACGGTTAATTTGCGAAAATGTTTCCCGATAACGTTTTAGAAAATTAATGGATTTCTAAGGATTTTTGATTATATTCGTTTAAAAATGACTTGAAAATATTATTTATTTCTGATGAAATTGCCGGGAAACCAGCTTATGGCTTACTAAAACTTTTGAAAGAATAAAAAGCTTCAAGTTACATTTTAAGAAATTCATAAGTTAGCAGAAATTGTGATGGCGATTCCAAGCTCTGGTCCTATAATCGAACGTTATTTTTAAGCCCTCCAGGGCATGTTATCCAGGAACGCAAGCAAAAGAAAGTCTATGAGGTTTAAGTTTACTAATAATTGAAAAGATATTATTGCTGGAACTGAAAGAAAACTCCTGCTTTATGATGTTTTTAACGTATTTATAAAAATAAATAAATATATATATATATATATATAGGAGAATGGAACTTGTGTATAAATAAACAACAAAACGAGGTAATTCAACCTTTCTTTAATAACCTAATCACACGACAAAAGTGATTTTTTTTATGCAAATTTCTTTTGTTTTTCAAATAAACGGCGTATGAGAAACTTATCCGTTGGTTTATTTGAAATTGTACTATTTAATAACTTAAGGTATTTAAAGGTATCCTACAATTAATTATATGGAACCAAGTAAGGTGAGTCCTGATGTGGTGTGCATATTTAAACCTTTCGAACAGTGGCGGTGCTGGACAAAAAAAATGAGGAGATACAAATTCCTACCTACGTGCAGTGGAGCTGTTTAAATTTGTTTTTATGATTAAAAAATAAAATCAGGTTATATTAGGGTGGCATGGTCCCCGGCCTTAGCCTAGAACCGCCACTGCTTTTAAACATCGATACCAATGCCAACAAATATTTATATTAACGTTAACTTCGTAACATGTACAGCACACCCAACGGAAATGGTCACGCGACGCCATTGATAAACACACACACACACACACACACACACACACACACATATATATATATATATGTGTGTGTGTGTGTGTGTTTGCTGATGACATTGTTATTTTTTCAACGAACCCATCAGAACTCCAAGACATGGTACAGGAGCTCTCAACTAGAAGTAAAGAAGTTGGACTCAAGATGAACCT
The DNA here is from genome assembly GCA_006491805.2 of Dysdera silvatica. Classification (NCBI taxonomy): domain Eukaryota; kingdom Metazoa; phylum Arthropoda; class Arachnida; order Araneae; family Dysderidae; genus Dysdera; species Dysdera silvatica. Next base: position 8,029,860 of record QLNU02014802.1, on the reverse strand, counting down.
ACAAAAAACTAAGATCATGTTCAATAATTTCGTAGAGGAAACAAAAATACAAGTTGACAACATTGAGCTAGAAATTGCTGATTCATATATTTACCTTGGCCAGCTGATTTCAATGGATGGCAACATTATGAAAGAACTCAACAGACGTATTAAACTTGGCTGGAGTGCATTTGGAAGAAACAGTTTTATCCTGAAGGGGAAATTGCCTTTGTGTCTAAAAAGAAAGGTCTTCAACCAGTGTGTATTGCCAGTCCTCTCTTATGGATCAGAGACATGGAGTCTAACAGTTGGAGCAATACGAAAGTTACAGACAACGCAAAGGAGCATGGAGAGGTGCATGCTTGGAATAACTAGGAGAGATCGAAAAAGAAACACTTGGGTGAGAGAGCAAACTAGAGTAGAGGACATCATTGTTAAAGTAAAAGGGCTGAAATGGCGATGGGCTGGGCATATTGCAAGAAGAACTGATCAACGATGGACAACAGAAATTCTGAACTGGATTCCAAGAGACCACCGAAGACCTAGAAAACGTCCTCAAACTAGATGGGTGGATGAAATAAGAAAACAGGTTGGGGTGACGTGGAAACGAATGGCCCAGGATAGACTTGTGTGGAAAGCATTTGGAGAGACCTTCATCCAGCAGTGGATAGATAATGGTTGAATATGATGATGATGATATATATATATATATATATATATATATATAAAAGGCCAAGTCTTCTATGAATGTTTTTTTAAAAGAAACAACAAGTTTAATGTAGAACCTATGCTGAAAATACATGGAAATGATTAATCATTTTGTTTAATATTACCGATGTAAATGTAATCGAATATAATCCATATTTACTTAATATAATTCTTAAATTCAAATCATGAGCCCAATGCCAGACGAAGCTATCTGTGAAGGGATACTCGTGTCGCTCCGTCAGACATAATGCTAATTGTAACCAATGGCGGACCCAGAAATCTTTCAATACGGGTGGATTTATTTCAGATTCCTCTTTGTAGCCAAGTTTCCTGTACTTTTCATTTTCCGTGATATAATCCCGGCCCAAGGGTTGGGGAGCGGTCGATCGCCCCATCATCCAACCTTGGATCTGCCAGTGATTGTAAATGGGAGAAGAATTCGTTTGAACTTTTACTTCAATTTCAAATATTTGAAATTCCTTACTTACAAGGAGTACTACCCAATATGTACGCGCCGATAGTAAATAAACTTTTGTCGCTGAAGGTACTTCAAAATGATGAATAATGATACCAGTTTTATCGGCAAACATCAACGTTAAGGTGCTTAAATAATTAGTTTACTTATTTCAACTTCACGTTGTAATGTGCACGTCCACCATTGACACCAAAGCGCAATCTCCAAACTTTGATACTGTAATGAAATATAACTTGAATTTCGAAGATAAATTAACATAACTATGCACAGGCAATAGAGACGGACCCACAAAATTGTTTCAGTGAGGTGTGGTGGTATGTATTAATCATTGCACATTTTGTTGAATTTTTTGTATTTTGCCCTGACACTGATTTTATTTATATTAATTTAATTATATTTTTGGGGGAGGTGCAGGGGCGCTCCTCTGTATCCCTCCTTGACATGTAACCCCGTTTACATGTATAGTTAGAATTTCTCGCCTTCCCCCCCCCCCGCCCCCCTTGACGACGAGGGAGAACTATTGACAACTCCAAAAAATACTACATCCATTGCTCAATCGCTTGACGTGCATGGATTCCGAATTTGGAAAAACTTCGTTCGACATTTTATGATTGTGTCCTAATGGAAAATTTGCCTATAAACCCTTATCAACGAAACAATGTCATCAAACTTCAATCACTTGTACATAATCAGTTTTCGTCACCAAAATTCGTAGATACGTTTTAAGTATGCCTGGTTTAAACATGGCTATATTGGAAACAGGCCTCCCACTTTCCAAAATCCTGTTCAATTTTGTTTCTTTAGTAAGGACATTATGTGTGATGAATGTGACGAATTTCATTTTGTAAACTGCGGATGGTGCAAGAAATATTTGTGTTTCACTCGTTTTTACTTTAATTATCATTATTGCCAAAACTATGTAGCTTTATCGCTACATAAAAATTTTCTCATATTTTGTCAGGCTTCTATCAATTTTGTACAGAAGTCGCAGTTTTTCTCATATTTTGTCAGGCTTTTATCAATTTTGTATAGAAGTCGCAGTTTTTCTCATTGTAAGCACTACTAATTACCGAGAAAATTGGTAGTCTGCGTTTACCATTTCAAAAGTGCTTTCAGCGCCACACTTATATTATTAATCGGCATGTATATACTGGGCATTGTTCCTTGTTTGTAATAATGATAATGGTATATTATCACTAACAAAAACTTGTAGTGGTCTCTGTAATTATAGAGGTGGTGACTGGGTTGCCACTTGTGGAAGGCTTCGATTGCAATGGTGTTACCATTCGGCAACAGGGCCGTCGCCATCAATTTAAATGTCGGCTGTTATGGGACCGATAATATGCGGGACCTCTACAAATATGATTGGTTATCGTTCTTTGATAGATTGAAGAACGATGGGGTGGCGATAGACTCCATAATATCGCCGATAGCTTACAAGTCAAATCAGAAGGAGTTTAGCTCCTGCGACAACTCACGTGGAATGTTACCCTGGAACCTTATCTCAGTTAAGTCAGGGATACCAAGAATCGAATGAACTATGTAGACAGCATTGTCACTCTGGGTTAAACAATTTATTCACAATCAAGTAGAAATATAAGTTAAATTGTTACGATTAAGAAATAACATTATCATTATGCGACATTACGAATGTCACTCAGTAGTAGCGTGACTATCTCGTTGGGAGTCCAAACGAAAGAGTACCATTGCCTGGTTTTCGCCTCATCGGATCTATACTCGCAATGATCTTATTGGCTGTTCACCCTTTTCATACGCAAATGTTCATTGGTTACCCCTTTAACACTAATTGATGATTTGCTGTTCCACTCAAGGGTTCGTGGTGTCACACTCGGAGGGTCGTAATCATCATGTCCAGTAGGGGTACTTATAAGCAGAAAATGCTTGTAAAAGAGTTAGACGAAACACGATTAAGTAATCTTTCCGCTGTAGCGTGTTGACTACTAAACTCAATCGTCGCCTGCAGCCAATGTCTTTTCCGTCGCCGGGAACAGAGCGAACTGCTGATGAGTCGGTCCATCTGGATTCTGGATGAGAAAAGCGTATGTGCGGGGAAACAAAATGGTGAACATTAAATCATGATTAAACCTTTTGGAAATGTGGGTTCATGTATCAATGATCGTTGATTCGTGAGTTCCTACAAAGCTATACTCCATACGTGTCGATGATTATGGACGTGAAAAGTGCTCGAAATAAGCAGACTAATTTTTTAAATACCTGAACGTTGACGGTTGCCGCAAAAATTGGTACCATTGTTCATTGTTTTGAAAGTACCTTCCGTGATAAAAGTTTCTTTACCATCGGCGTGTACATATTGGGTAGTGTCCCTTGTTAGAACAGGTCTGTTGACTTAAATTACTAAAAATTTAATTTCGCTGTTTATTTGGTTCAAATTTGGAACATAGCTACTTTCATGCAGCATGCAACTCTACCTACTAAGTTCTTTTTCTCATTTTATTAACGTGAAACTTGTATCATAAACTTGTGAGAACTTACCTTTTCTTCCTTGCGGTTGCGCAGTGTGGTAACGCGTTCGCTTAGTGCGCCGTTAACTCGGGTTCGACTCCCAATGGTGCAAAGAACGCTTACTCAGAGATCTCATACCGATGTCACTGCTCACTGTAGTCCAGGATTTGGTTCCCTAGACCTTAAAAAGTTCGTATTCCTCGAAAAACAGTAGGTCCCGGCACAGCATGACCATTGCAGACCTTGAGCCGTAAAACCACAAACAAACAAAAATTACTGTTCACATGTCGATAAACACAAACACATAGCATAGACACATTTTTTTTCTGTCCTTTTACTATAACCTGTTACCATAGTGAGAAAGTGAGAATGTAAAATTCAGCATTTTAGAAAATAATGCTTGCAATAAGGCCGTAGCCAATCAGGGGCTTGGAGAGCCGAGCCCTCCCCTCTGGAAAATAATTTTTTTCAAATTGTTTGTTTTGTGTAAAATGATACATGGGAATTAAATTGTTCTTTGACGCTGTAATGGTAATTTTCCATTACAAGTAAAATAACTAACCAACTGGGCATTCCAAGACGCACCCGTCGAGAAATGTAAATAGAAGCATTTGAGTTTGAATGTTTTATGTTCAGTGTGACGCCAGCTCAGTGTTGACGAACGAGCGAAGAGTAGCTAACTCTCTCTGGCCGTCAGTCGACATGTAAGCTCTCAGATTTTGCTGGCTGGTTCCAGTCGTGGTCTAGGATAGCCCTGGTTTTGTTGATTATGTCAGAACTTGTCTGTGTAGTTGCATGTTAATCATTGCTAGTTCAAATGTACGCCGAGAATGGTGTCGCTTGGTTTCTTCCGACGTATGTAAGATTTACCTCGCAGAAGTTCGTTGTATGCCGACTGTGAGTTGCCTCTTGGGAAATGAATCTACCGGAAGTCTTCGGAAGCCTGGACGATGTATCTTTACTTTCCTCTCATAGCGAAGGACTGGTAGCTGCTTGCGCCCGATAGTGGTTGACTACCTAAGCTAGCTGTACGTGTGTGGCTGAACTGTTCAACGGAGTGGATCGGTAGTGATGTTAGGCCAGTCTGTGGGTACGTTTGAAATGATAAGTACTTTGCTAATACGGGGTTTCTGATGAACTGTGTTTTATGGGCTTTCTAGTTTTTAGTTATTTACGTAATATGTCCTGAGTTAAAATATAAATATAAATGTTAACTTATGATATAGAAAATTGTACTGAATTTATATATGTATTCTCTGAGTTATTTTGACTAACCTTAAATTGTGTAGCCTTGCACGTTGAGAATAAAAATATAAAGTAAGGGTTCTTAGATACGTGTAACCAATTTTAACATAGGAAGATACGTAGTGTAATTTTAGGTATCTGTTGTGAGTCGGCTTGCCTAAGTCTAGTGAACGGCTTAACCCCTACTGCCGAACTCTTCGTATTTATTCGATTGGCTAAGGGCTTGGGAGCCCAGGTTAGGAGATTTGCTTAACTTTTAACTAATCGTAATATTTGTTAAGATATTATTACTTTATGAAAGTTCTAAGAGAATTTATTAATCGTTTTAGCCTCTTTCTCTAGGAGGGACTCCACGGTATGATAACCCGATATTGCTTAGAAGATACTATTGTTAGAAACAACATGACTATTGATGAGAATTGCCTTGCTGTATTTAGGGAATTTGTTTAATAAAAGTTGATGAATATGACAATTGATTGATTGATAATTTGTGTTTGATCGGCGACTCGGTGATTTCTGTTTGATCGGATATTGCCCGTAAATGATGACATGTATGTAATGTTTTATGACTACATAGAATGCTATAGTCAAGGTAAAAAAGCATCATAACGTTAAAATATATTCAAAATAGATTTCTGCGGTAAACCTTGCATATATATAGCATATTTTAAAGAGGTTTGAGTTTTTAACTCAAGGGCTTCTAAGGCTTTATAATAAGGATAAGGACGCGTATAAATTCTTGTTTATTTCTGTAAGTTTCAATACAAAATTTGCGTTAAGAAATATACTCATTAATTTTAATATATTAGCCTGCTTGTATACGAATTATAATTAAATATTAATAAAATACATAAAGAATTTTCCATCCCCCTGTAATCTTTGAGTTCCTACACCCCATAGAGATGTTACAGGTATTATTACCTCCGCGAGGGATAACACACAATTGCCGGGCAAATATGGTCAATAATAAGAAAGTTTCCAGGCGTGAGAATCTTTGTGAGTTTTATAGTAGAATTTGATATACTGAGAGTTTGTTACCTTATCGGGAGCTGATACCACATAGTTAACTAGAGCTTACACTTTGGAGTAGGGTGAGCTTTCCCCATCCGGATTCTCAAACTATGTCCCTCCGTTACATACAGAGAAAGAGAGCGTTGTTTCCCTGTCCTCATCTGGGTTCACGGGTCCAAGACACTCACAACGGAGGGACCCTGGTCTGAATCCAGGACGGGGAAAGGCCCTCTTTTCTCCAAAGCGAATAAGCTCTAGTTTGAGCTGTAATTACGGCAGGCAAAATTATAGCATAACTTACAGAGACCCTATAATAAATATCTAGCTACAGGTCTGGCTTGCAGAATATAGTGTTGCTCTTAAATAATAACCATTTGTCGAGTTCCACTTCTTATCACTTTTCAATTGCTGGTTGAACACCCTGTTCTGTACCACCCACCTACTAAGGAATATCGAAAAAGATATCATCCTGGTCGAATCTGCATTTTTTTCTGTTCATCTGCAGTCGGGAGATCAAGAGGCTCAAGATATCAGGAAATACCTCTCGTCTCATCAAGGGATGCCAATGGATGTTAACTGGAATATCAGGATAATATAGGAGATGTCACCCGTGCCATCAAGGAATATTAAGGCAGAGATATAACGTGCTGCCACTATTGCAGAATCGGATTTTTCCTCATATTTGAAGAATACGAAAATATTGAGGTATATAACTAAAACCCATTTCCCAAACTCCTTATCATGAACTGAGTTTATTTTAATACAGATAAGTGTATTCATTGGATTGTGCCTTTCTTCGAGGGATATAAAGCGATGAAACAAGAACCTTAAATAAAAAATATGACAATACTTTTGAATGTTTATTTCATATACGATAATCGTTTTATACTTTTAAAATAAAAATACCCTGGCCTATCCCAGCTTTTGTTTAGTTTATCTTCATTTGCTTCAAATTTTCATTCATAAATCAAAAATAACAGACAGTAATAGACAGAATAAAAAATTGATGTTATCTGCAAGAAAAGCAATAGCTTCAGTTTTCCTTTAAACTTTCTACTCGGATAAAAAGTTTGTACTTTACAAAGCACTTTGTGAAATAAAGTCTAGAGAAAAGAATGTTTTCGAATTTCATAAAAATGACCATATTCTATCTAAAAAATTTATTCTTTTATTTTCTGAGTCTTTCATTTAATATATTTTATTTATATTTTGTCTAAATTTTTTCTAAATATCAATAGTCAAATCCATTCCATTTCAAAGAAATATTCCCTTCAATTTGACAGACAAGCGATTTATATAAAAGCACTTTATAACTATTTGATAGAAATCTAGGAAGGTTATTAATTTATTTAGCAATATTTCCCATTTTATTATATATAACGAAGTTGATTACCTTTTATTTCTATCACATACATTTATTATAAAACACCTCTTTTCCAAATACTTGCCATCTCAAATTAGAATCATAGTTCCAATGGGAAAAAATATACTTTTTTACATCAAACAAATCTGATCAACACTGAAGAAAAGAAACTATTTAAGGGTTATTCGGAATTTGTTTCTTTAACCTCCATTGTCCATTATCGGACAGATTTATCCAACCTAATCAAATAATACACTGACGTTAGATTTGGTGTTCCTGCTTTGATTCCTTTCTTGTACAGTATTATATTGAAACCCTACCAACTTAATTTAATATTTGTGTGTGTCAAGAAATAATTCAATGGATCATTCGATTTCTACAGGCTTATACAGCCATAACAGGCTGGAAAAGACTTACATGGATAAGTAATTTTATACGAAATATAGAGAGTGCTTTATAATATTTAGTTTTTCTGAAAATTATAAAGCATAAGCACTTTACTGAACGTGGAATGCTCAAAACACTTATTTGTGACTGAATTTCATCGTTGTGAAGTATTGGTTAATGTTATAGATATCGAAGCATTATGAGATTTTGGTTATCCGACGAACCTTTCTAAGTAAGACGCTAGTGTCAACTTAAACGTTCCATCCTGCCCTATAACTCAGTTTCTTAAAGGAGGCCATATATCTACCTACAACAACGCTTTGATTTATAATGAATTCAGATAAATACACACACTAACATTTATTATAATATACATTCCTATGTAAATAATTGCATTCTATATAAATAATTGTATCTTAAGGAATCCAAAAGTGGTAAAATTGCGATAACTGTAAGACGTTATCTAATTGGTGGAAAGCCTCGCAACAAGCTTCTGCTTTCTGCTCTCCTCCATTTCTAACCTATTATTGTAAATATTCTCCAAATTAATTAAATTTCAATTTTAATTGTCTGAAAGATGTCGCAACAGATGTATTAATAACCACTGTATATCGGTTGAATAAAAAATTTCTTCTTAAAAAAAAATTCTTATGTTCACTGTTTACATTTTTGATACCTACGCTGTTGAACTAGAGCTTCATATATATAGAAGAAAAATAAGCAGCGCCTTCACTCAAAGTCGAATCCAGAACCTTTAGTTGGAAGTGGAGGACCTTAACCGTTCGAGCATGGTTATATATTTATTTAAAAATTAATTTATATCGAAAAATTTAAATTTCGACTATCGCATGCACTCATTATCATTTGAACCATATGTTCCATTAATATTTTAAGTCGCAATACAAATATTAATAACGTCATACCAACATTTCTGTAATTTTTTATTAAAATAAAATAAGGAAAATTAAGCAATCAAAGTATTTGTCTCCAACTAGAGATTTTCCCTCATATATTATAAATACAAACATAACTGCTTTTGGTACAATTTGCGCAATTAACACGAATGTGTTTAATAATTTACCTCGATGTTACCATTTGGCAATCGGCTCAAACAATTACTTATAGAAGATATACGTCAGAAGGCCCGTTGCAGCAAAGCATTCCATATCAATAAGAATTCTTCTGTCATAGTCAATGAACCAAAATCTACTCCCACTTTCGGTCAAGATTGGAAACGTTTAATAAAATTTTCGCATTAATTATTCATCCACAACTGTCAACACACTAGTCACGCAATAACAGCATCTCCAGTTTTCTAATATTTATTTTCTCATTTTGCATTCCTGACAAGAGACGGCCAAGTCCGTCAGAAACGTACGTTGAAATAAAACGTTTTAACAACATTACTTACGCTTATAACGTTGTTCTTTGCTTATAAATTAACTTATGTACTTATTTTTCTATCCGCTTATTTTATAGTTTTTATTTTCTTCGTGTTCTTTTTTTTTTAATTTCTAGTCTAATATTCTGCTTCAAACAAGCGTTGGGGATAATGAAAATAAAGGTACGAACATTAAAACATATTTCAATTGAAGAAAGCAAGTGTGGACTGCTACAATAAATATCCAAAAAGCCGTACTGCTGCAGAAATCTATATCCCTTTTGTCAAAAACTAGAGGAAAGTCTACAAAGAGATTTATTATGAAAACTTAGATAAATTTCTTTGAACGATCTATACTTTCATGTTATCAGAATTTATAATTTTTTTATTTCTTGTATTTTTCTTGATAAAAGTGATTGGATGAATATTTAAGAAAAGAAAAAATTGTCTCAAACCATTCACCTGCGTCATTTATTGTACACCGGGCAAATGTTAATTACTCTTCTCTATGACATCCATATTTCATCAGTTCTAATATATAAATGGGATTATATTTCTTCATACGAATTTTGCTCCGATTCTCTTTTAATAAACTTCTTAATTTCCTCAAATTTTTTAGACTTATTCAAAATGGAAAATCGTTAGAAAATGAAAGCATTAATTTTAAAAATTAGTGAGCGTGGTTTTAGAAATATGAACGTTAGTATTCTTCAAGTTATAGTTTAAAATATTTTAATTAAAATGTAATACAAATGTTGGTAATCAATTTCTAAAATCAGTTCTTGGATGGAGTGAAATATGTAAGAAATAAAAATAAAGTATCTTCTTAAATCGTTTTTTCTTTTTTGCAATTAAAATTGCTTTAGAAATCTTTCTGCAGTTCGTTCAAAGAAACAAAATTAATTTGGATTCTGTATAGAGGCAAAATTGACTTTGTATAGAAATCCGCAGAAAATTATTTGACAAATAAATATTATTGCCTTGATATATCAAAACTGTTTTGTTTATTAATGAAATTTAAAATTGATCATATTAGGCCTGACATAAATCACCTGCCTATATGTACTCTTTTGAAGAACTTATTAAAATAATAGTTGCAGATAAATATATATTTTGCACAATTTTATACCATGGCAACATTAGAAATATTGGAAATATTTTAATAGACTAATATATAAAGTAAACCAAGCAGTGAGTTGGTTGAATTTTAGAAAACAAAACCCGAATGTCAGCATATTGATCTGTCCAAGAAAATACCTAGTGAATTTACCTGTTTTAGTTTTTTTATAAAATAAACGACTTTGAAAATTTAATTATGTACATGAAAACCACCTTATGTAAATAGAGGGTGGTTATGATTTAATTATCCCTTTATTGCTCTCTGTACCTCGAATTAGTAAGAGGGATGGCACCACCTATTTTGACGCACAAGAGATGTTTGTTATGGGAAACAAAAAGGATGCATAACACATGTTGTGTTATGAGAAGAAGGATTCCGCCAAAAAAATTTAGTTCCAAATTTACCGATAGGTGAAAATGTCGGGCTTTAAAATAGGAAAACGTAGAAAAGCACAAAAAATGGAAAACTGAGCCAAATCTAAAATAAAATCTTCATTTCTTTTAAGTCGAGTCTTTGCAAAAATTAAAATAAACATACATAAATTTCCCCAGAAGTTTTATTTTAAAATAAAATTAAAATAATACACCAATGAGAGCTCTAAAGAAGGAGGCTTCAGTTATAACCACCCTGTATAATATGATTTTACATATATTTCTTTATTTTATAAAAGAGAATTACAGATAAATGAAAGTAATGCAATTTTTATTTGCATTTTGTGCATTGTTTGAAGAATTTAATTTTAAGGAAGACAAAAGAAAAGATTCCTGAAAAATGAAATTAAAATAGCATATTTTATCCTTTCATTTTTCATGTTAATAAATAAAACCTTCTTTAAGTAAGTATTTTACTTTTATTTCATTGGGTAATTACACTACGTTATAGAAAAAATACTTACTTTTTTTTTAAAGTAAGGAACAAATAAGAAAACGTGAGTGATAAAAAATGAAATATTTATCTAGTTTTGGTGAAAAATCAGAACATAAAAACCTGAAAGAGAAATGTTACTATAAACTGTTAAGAAAAATTGCATCGAAGAGTGTAACGATTTTATTCATTTAAACGTAGTATAAATATGTCGAACGTTAGAAACAAATTTTTCTGTAAATTTAAAATCATGTGATTATATAAAATATCGTTTTTGGAGCTAATTGTAATTTAAGAAAATAAACGAGTGGAAAAGAATTTTGAATCTATTTAATTTGTACAGATATCAATAAAATTTGAATTTTTACATATTATCAGTCTCTTTAATACATTTTTTTCAGTACTAATGAATTATAATGAATTAGCAATATCAGCAAACGGAAAAATTATAATCATAAATGATTTGTTATCAGCAGATATTAATTTTACAGATACTGCAAAAAAATTTATGCTTTCAATTACTTTAATTCTTTTATTTTGCAGAAAATCGGCATAGCTATGCAATTCACTATAATATTTACCTTAAAAGTTTGCCAGGCACATAGATAATTTCAAAATACTCGCGTTTAATTAAGTATTAACCGTCATTTGCTCTCTAATTTTCTAATAATTTGTACTAGTATATACAAGGTGCTTAAGACGCTACCGGTAATGGCAATATTTCAAATTTAAAGACTCATTATATGTCATTATTTCAGTATATTTAGTTTCTTAAGCCTATGAGCTGCTCAGGTATTATATTTAAAAAGTGCAAATATATATATCAACTTCCCAAACATCGAAATGATAGGCTTATATTTGAACGTACCGTAATCATTCTATGGGAAATGAATATAACATTTTCCTTCAGTTATGTTATTTTTAACATGCAGTCTATCTTAATAATTTTTATTCGCAGATTTTGTCTTTTTTTGAACTACGATTGAAATTTAAGAATAAGTTTAAGCCATGTTGGAGTTCAATTATAGTCATATAAAGTAAGAATAACTTTATTGTTTTCTTACGAGTTATATTTTCTTGCCTTTATGTAACTCTATATGCATTTAAGGGGGAGCCGTAGGATTATAATTATAGGGTACAATATAATATAATGTAGTATTGTTTGTTTAATGTGTTATACATTATTATAATAATTGATTTAATTATAAAACACAGAAAGGACTCAGTAAAATACCTTTGTTTAAAACTAACTGGGGCACCGTCTGCTTGCTATTAATAATTTCTAAATTGACGAGGAATTCAGCTAAGTAAAAATAGGAAATGATTTTGTTGTTTTTCTCATATATTTGAATTAGGCTTACTATCTAAGAAAGCTACTTCTTCCGGAATAAATCGATCATTCTATCTATTAAAGTCGATCTCGTCCCTCACACATCAATCCTTTTCCTTCCAATTCCGTCCCTTTCGGAAAATTTTTGATTTCTGCATCACCGCCCAGTTGATTTCTTTATCTGACTTTGGGGTTCGCTTTGATTTATGGTCTGCAGGTGTAACCCAATGGAATAGCGAATTCCGTTGTTTTAGAGGCTGTATCCTGGCTTTATTAGGGCTTGAAGCTTTCGTATATAAATTCAAAACTAAAAATATACTGAAACCTGAGTTGCCATATAAGTAATCACAAACAATCCCTTAAATCTCCCCGATTTTCTCGTTCAAGCAAATTCAAATAATATACACCTACTATGAAACTCTTTTAAAACTATTATCCACTCAATCCATCTCACTATTCCTACAGAAAAATTAGAACTCATTATTCTAGTAAGCCTTGGATTACCAGACATGTTATTCACTTAAACGCAAAGTTCGAAAACTCTCCACCAAATTTAAAAATAACCCATCTAACATAAATTTAAAAGCCAAGTTTCATCGATCTTATTATGAATTTAAACGTTCATATAAGAATGCGAAATTAGATTATCTCATTCCTACTTTACCTCATTATCTTAAGAATAAACCAGATAAATTTAGTAACTTCTTAAGACCCAAACCCTCCAAACAATTAACCTTACTAATCCAAAACAAATTGATTTCTGACCCCTTCACAATTGCTACAAGTTTTAATTCGGCATTCCAATCAGTCTTCTCAATAGATAATCACTCCACTAATTTACGACTTATATCTTCCATAACTACTTCTGTCCCTATTCGCTTTTCTAAACCAGGCTTAATAAAACTACTTAAACGCATTAAAATAAATGCTAACGGTCCTGATGGTATTCAAAATTTTTTGCTGAAGAAATTTCCAGAATCTATGTCTGAGTACCTTATTGTTTTATTCAATGTTTCACTCAATTCCTCTGAACTTGCTGATGATTGGAAGATTAATAAAATCATCCTAATTTACAAATCAGGTAGTCATAATAATCCGTTAAACTATAGATCTATTGTTATTCTCCTGCTCTCTCTATTGTCATTCTCCTGCAAACTTTTTGAACATATCATAGCTAAAGAGATACGACTTATACTTGACTCTAAAAATTCCTTTTAACCATCTCATCACTGATTTAGAGAGGGCTATTCAATAATTACCCAATTTATTAACTTTATGCAAGATTTGCCCTAATCCATTGACAATAATGCCCAAAGAGTTATAATATTTCTCGATTTCTCAAAAGCCTTCAACAAAGTATTTCATTCCAAATTAACCTACAAGCTGCACTAAATTGTTTTTGTTATACAAATCTTTTTATGGCTTGAAGCTTTTCTAAACAATCAAAAGAAGTATGTGCACATACTCAATACTAATTATGAGTTCTTATATATATGTTCAGGCACTCCTCAGGGTACCGTTTTATCTCTCCTTCTTTTCCTGATTTTTATTAATGACATTGCTTCATCTATTTCTGTTCCAATTCGACTATTTGCAGACGACTGCGTAATTTATAATTAAATATCATCACTAAATGATCATTGGCATTTACAATCTAACCTTGATCTCATTTTTGAATGGTGCACCAAGTGGTTCTTACCATTAAACTCATCTAAGATAGTTCTTTTGTCTATTCATAGGAACAATTTATTCAAAAGCTTATACCTTTGGGAACATTTTGATGCCCAATTTATTAACCTACGTTAAATAGAACTGAAAATATTCCACAAAACGTCCAATAGAAAAGAATAAACAAATCACTTTAAAATACATTTAAACAGCTGTTTTGTAATCGTTTTGATTTCATATTCTACGATTGAAGGGCATTTCTGTCTAGTTAAAAAATATTCATCTGCGGATTACACACAGGCCCTGTTAAGAACAAAAAAGGAGAAAACAATTTGACTTCCCTGTAATTCACTATTTGTTTACATTTGCAAATGTGGTTAGAATTTTTTTCGCCCTGAACATTGAATTCTATCATATAGCGGCATTGCCCTAAGTCGTCTGGCGCAGGGCTCAGGATAGCTCGTACAGGTGTCTATAAAGCCGCAACTGCCTTTAATAAAGACAGCAGTTAAAGACTAGAAACAATACGGAAGTTAGAATGTACTCCCAGGCATTATTCATGTCGAGCTGCGGTCAACAATGATTTGCAACACATCGAGAATGCAGATTACTAAGTTTCGCAGCACCTGTCTGGGATTACAGCGCCGCCTCCGGCGGCCACCCTTCCCAATGAAACCCTTGCAAAAAAAAGAAGAAGAAGTTTCGCAGCAGAGTCTTGTGACTCCAAATTCGAAGAAACAGTTATACCTTTGCAAAAGTACAGCCGATACAAAAAAGGTGGTTTATTGTATAAAGCTGGAGAGTTTCAATAAAGTAAGAGATAGTTTTACAGATTTTGAGGCTTTTATCTTTGTCGTTTTTCCCAAAACGTGAAATTTTAGTGTTTGTTGCATGATCACTAAAAAAGTATTCATCTAAATTTAACAAAATTTGGCAAGCATATTTGTACTACCAAGTAGCAAATACTGAATCACAAATCGTGTAAATGAGTTGAAAATTTTAGTATTTGTGCTGATACAAGCAACAATAATTACTTGGTTTTATGTATATTTAAAAAAAAATGTTAAAAAACAAATGACTTACATTTTTGTCTGATTTGTAGTTTGGCATCTACCTTGTGTTATTTGTTAATCATGGATGTCAAATTTACCCTTTTAGTTTTATATAAAAATTCAGAATCGTGCACCGAAGGAACATATATTGGTTCGTGCTGTACGTACAAGGGCCATTTAGTTGTTTAATTTAAAAAAAGATGGTTCAGTGTTTTTTATTTTTTTTGCCAGACCTTTAAAAATATGTATGTTTCACTAACATGTAAAATTTTACAATAATATCTTAATTATTTGTTTTAAAATGACCAGTTTTAAAAAAATATATATAAATCGCCTGTTTTTCCAATTTTGAAACCCCTACGTCGCCTTAAGAGCTTCAGATTCCTAGGAAAATTGTAGAGTCTGTCGCAGCATGACCCTTGCATCGTAAAAATAACACAAAAAATACTTTTGCGAAACCACACTGAGTTCAGTAATAAACACTGGACGAGTTGGTATCCCCATTAACCCATTTTCGGCCAACTTTGCGTTAATGCAACATTATTTTCGGGAATTTTTTTCTATTTCCTAATTAATTTTTTTTCCCCTAAAATTTTGGCATATCATATTCAGAAAGATTTGACCTTACTAAATATATGTTTTTGCAAATGGAGGGAAGTTAAACTTCTTGCTTTATAACCCTTCATTTTTACGTGTTTTGAGCTATTTTCAAGGACACATTTTTGAAAAAGTATATTAATTGCTGATTGACGAATATCAACGTTCTTTTCTTTTAAACATAATCTTTCAGATGTCAACAGTTTGTGAAAAATGGAAATTACAAAAAATGATAATTATAAATACGCAATATTGAAGAAAGAAAATGTTGCATTAACGCAATGTTGGCCGGCTTATAGCTGCACCCTTTTGGGGCAACCTTGAGTTTGGTTTGGTTTCTCCAAATTCTTTCTTTGAATGTTTACTTTGACTAGCATTATCGACAGCTAACAATAGTGACAATGCAATCTAACTTTTGCTACTTTGTTTCCTTTGTTCTATAAACATTTATATATTTCAGAATTTGACGTTTTCCAAGATTTTTACACTGTAATTTGT
>QLNU02014802.1:7994088-8013598 GCA_006491805.2 Dysdera silvatica | reverse complement strand
TTAGTGTGTTTCACATGAGTTTACAAAGGTGTAAATTTGAGACAGTATATGAAACACGAGTGAAATTAATACTTTAAGTTATTTTCAAGAAATTAATATTTTTATATTTATACCAGGTTTGTAAACGCCAGCTAAGAGAATTTAAATATTGTCTACATTTTCCGAACAAATTATACGTTAGGATTACTACCAAACAGATATGCAACAATTTTATTTAGCTTTTGATTCGCGTATGTAATTTCCCTTTTCACAAAATATATAGGCAAATAACAAAGAGATGAGGTGAGGAAATTTTTGAAAACGAAGGTAAAATATTGTTGATCGTATGATATTGAACATAAAGTTCAAGATAGACTGGAAATATTATTTTTCTGATCGAAGATAAATAAAAATAGAAAATAACGGAAGTGAATTTGCCATGTCCTTTCTAAGAAATTTTCTCTTCTTCTTATTTATTAATTTCGCCTCCTCTGGGGAATAGGTGACCACAGGAGGTCATCATGATGGTGGCCCGGCGTAGGCCCATTAAGTTTTCGGACACCCGACAGCAGATGGCTAAGCTGTCAGTTCTTTCCCACGACCCATTTCTGCCCACCCAGAACAAATGCTCGTGACCAACGTCTGCTCGACAATCCATTTCCTTCCTCAAATGATTGCGTAGGACAAAGATTTATTTATACTTCTACGAGGAAAAACTTTATGAGCTGAGGTAAGAGCTCAAAGATTAATGTCTTTGATGCAGTTGAGAGAAAAAACTATATCCGGAGGATGTTCATTATGGCGTTAATAGCGTTGAACACTAACCAATGGCGTTTCCATAGCCTGTTGTTATTATGATATGGGTTACTGACTGTCTGTGCATGTGAGATAAAACTATTCAGACGAATTGATACTCTGCGTTGTGCGAAAATTGTCCCATGCGTCTTCTGTTGATGAATGCTGTGGAAGAATGGCAATTTGATTTGGAGGACAGTACCGGAAATTATTTTCTTTAACAATACTTGTAAAAAGGGAAAAATAAAAATTTTATTTGGGGAAACAGGATGAGTTATATATCAGTTGACAAGCGAAAGTTACTTATATGGAAATAATATTCCTCTCTGCATGCAAATATATACTTCAACCTTTGATGTTTAGGGGCTTAATATTTTAAAAACGTTTGTTTAAAATATATTATTTGTTCCCCTGTACTTCAAATTTAACGATAATTACCTTATTGTAAATCAGAAATGTGTTGTTCTGTGTCTAAAAGTAAAACTAAAAATGCATATTTTTGCAAGAATATTTTAACGTGCGCAAATTTTTTTGATTGTTATTTATTTTATAGGAATATTTCTGTCTTCCACTGCATGGAGACTTTTCTGACTTTTATTGAATGAGAATTTTTCACATTTTTATCATATGTGAATTCTTCAGTCACTAAGAAATTCGTGATAAAAAATTTATATTATTAAAATATTTCCATGACAAATGGCTGATAAGATATTCAGAAACCCACATGTACAGCACAAAACAGAGCTTAATACAATCCATCAATGCAAGGGATTTGATGCCAGAATCAGACCCGTAACAACTCCGTATGAGAAAGAGCGTCATACTTACTAGATCACCGAGACACGAAAAATAATGCCTTTATCTTTGTATCTACGTGTTTTCCAGATATTTTTAACCTCCGCATGTATAACACAATTAAACCTCATTGTTAACATGGAAAGCATTCTGGGCAGTATTTATTTAATTCATGAAAAAATTTAATTAAAAAAGTCTTTCAGACCTCCATTACATAAAGCACAAATTAGACAAGTGCAAGCCACCATCACAAGATTCATTGAACTGAATAGAAGAAAGAAATGCATCGTCCTTTGGCCAGACTCAAACAAGCGATTCGAAAGAAATTCCGTGTGGACAAGTATTATTTATATGAGTCAGTTATTGCCTTAACACAACTTTCGTAATTATTCGTGTTTTATGGAAAAAATGGATTGACTTTGGTCTTTGTTGAATTTTGCCTTCTGCAGACATCCGATTCTATAAAAATATATTTTGTGCATCAGTATTATGACCGCTCTATGTAATGTGGCTTCCATGATATAGCTTTAATAGCAATTATTCTTTGGAAAGACTTATGTTCTTTCATCTCTCAAATAGAAAATATACATTTAATTTTTGCGTTTGAAAAATAAGTAATTTCTTTTGTTTTGCTATACATGACTATTACCTAAGACTAAACACCGCTTAACTTTCTATATATCCTGTTTTTTACATATTCGCATTAAGTGGTGAAAATATCTGAGACATCATAACTAATATCGATTTGTCCCACTATAGTTTTGATTACAGCCGATATTCCTCTGAGCATGAATCTAACAAATTGTTGATACCGTTGCTAAGAGATATTAACCTATGTTGACATAATGGCAGCAAAAATTGGTTCAAATTATATGGCAGCGTTTCCAAACTTTGAATGATTCTTTCCACGTAGTCCCACAAATGGCCAATGGGTTTGAGATCAGGTAAATGCTGACCATTGACGTGCTTGAAACTCGGAGACATGTCCTTCAAACAAATCTGAGACAAATCGAACACAGTGGCAGGCTGCATTCTCCCGCTGAAAATGCTCATCTGCATTAATGAAAACTGTAGCCATAAACCGGAGTACTTGTTGTCCAAGAAAATGTTCTCCAAACCCTTAGTCCATCACCACATATTTCAGAAGTTGTGAATAGGCGCGAAAAATTCATGGATTCGTGATGCTGGCGCCATATTCTGATCCTGTCACCAGCACGGAGAGGAAAGAACCGAGCTTAGTCGAATAAAGCAATCTTTTTCCTTTCATGAAGTGTCTAATTTTAATGTTCTTGTGCTCACAGAAGTCGCACTTTCAGGTTTTTCTGTGATGGCTAAGACATTCTTGATTTTCTCCTACTGTGCAAACCAAATCATGGAAAATTCAGTCACACTGTGCTTTCGGGTATGTTTTATGATGCGCCCGCATTGTATTGAGTTGCAATTTCTAGTGTTTGTTTTTCTATTACTGTTTACCATTCGTGTTAGTCCCCTAGTATTTCTTTCATTTAAAAACATTTTCCGACCACAGAGCTTCTTGTTTCTTAAAATATTCTGTCTTATCTTCCATTCGCTAAACTCCTTACATATTTTTGCACAAGAAAAACCGAAAATATGAGCACTTCCAGAAATGTTTCACCCGTTCCTTCTTGTACCTAGACTCCTGTTTCGTTAAAAGACGCCTAAATTTTGTATGTTTTCCATAAGCGTAGAGTTATATGGGCCCGTGGGGCTCGAGCTCCCCCAAATAATCTACTAATATTTTTTAAAAAAAAATTGCAATTTTAGTTTACGAAAATGCTTTTGATGAATTTTCATACAATATTTTTTTTGATCCTGATCACGCACTGGGGTTCTTCCTTCGAACCCGAACACTGAAATAATTGCTTCCCGTTGATGGCCAGCTGCAACGCTCTTTCTGCATCTAATGATTGTTCGAACGAATTCGCATAAACCCCCCACCTCCTGAGGGAACCCTGAGGAAGAAAGGAGTGGGTTTTGACAATCAAAAAAGAAAATAGCCATCCAGAGGTACCTAAGGCTAGTGGGGACATATGGTCATAGTCTTATTGTTATAGAAACACATGGAGCCCGAGCCCCAACCATCACCAACACACTCTCGGGGAAGATACGGAAAAAGGAAATATGTGCTTTGAACACTAAGCGAAAAATCATCATGTGATGATTCTGGAGTTGCCTGTGGTTGTATCTCTTGAACTGTTCACTCTCTCTTTCTATATACAAAGGAATGGGTTTCCCCTTGACGTAAGATATTACTGATTTGTTTCAATATTGCAATTTTGCTAAAAACCAGTCCCTATTTAACATTAGGTGGCTACATATCCCAATTAAACATATAATATAAAGTAGGGCCAAATTTTTAGCAAAGTACATGCATCAATGTAGAGTTTTTCAAAATTATTGAGGGTGGGGGAAGACATAAGCACAAAAATTATGTATATTTATATATTATAATACATGGAAATTTCAATTCATGGGGAGGGGCTTGGGCCCCACGGACCCATATAACTGAACGCTTATAAGGATATGTTCAATCAGGATATATAGCCATCTAATGGCTATAAATAATTTATACCACTCGCTTTATTTAAATAGGTATTTAGAAACAAAATGTGCATATTTACCCAAACCTCTCTTTCTCATGACATCTGTATAAAAAATGTCCAATGAAGACGTTATGGCCAGTTGTAAGTCTTCTCTATAATGTGTTTCTCTCTATCTCTATCTCTCTCTCTCTCTCTTCTCTGTGACATTTTTTTCTTTCTATAACCTTTTTAATAAATCCTGATTTTATTAAAATTATGTCCTGTCCCGTTGTTCAACAGTTCCCTTCCTGTGGTCAGAGCCATTTTTGAGTCATTTTTGGTCATTTTTTGAGTCATTTTGATTCATTTTGGTCAGAGCAATCTACAATAATTGATTTCTTGTTTGCCAGGATATAGTCAATTTCACTAGTTCCCCCATTTGGGTGTTTCCATGTCCATTTTCTTTGCGGTTTCTTCTTAAAAAATGAATTCATGATGCTAAGGTTTTCAGCTTCTGCAAATTCGATGAGTTGATCGCCACGTTCATTCCTTTCCCCATATCCGTATTTACCAACCGATGTCTCTCCTTGTTCCTGTTGTCCAATTCTTGCATTGAAATCCCCCATGATGAGCTTGATATGTTGTTTCCCTTTGGTGTGTAACTCTTTGATTTCTTCATAAAATTCTTCAACCTCTTCGTCGGTATGGCTTGATGTTGGTGCATATACCTGTACTATTTGAAGTTGGTATCGCTGGGTTAGTTGAACAACGAGCCTCGCTGCTCGATCTGATGTACTTTCAACTTCCAGAAGACAGTCTTTAATTCTTTTGTTGATTAAGAAGCCAACACCACTTGTTCTTCCAGTTTCCGTTCCTCTATAGTAAAACAAATGTCCGCTTTTCAGTTCCACCAACTCTTCACCTTTTCTTCTAACTTCACTGAGTCCTACAATGTCCCATTTGATCTTGTCTAGTTCCTCTTCCAATTCCTGAAGTTTTGCTTCAGAAGCAAGGGATCGTCCATTATACGTTGCCAAGGTCAATAACAAACGGCAGCCTGGGCCATTCCAGTGATTCTTAGCACCCCCTGCTTTCATGCCACACTGACCGCTGCCTTGATCAGGAGCACTCCAGCACCTGGAGACTAGGGGCCATGGTTTCTGGTGTGTCAACATAATGGAGGAATTAGCCATAATTTCACCACGCTGGCTAAACGGGTTGGTGAATTAGCCCTCCCCTTCCGCCTTTCTATCCGTGTAGCAAATATTAATTTGCCACATAAATAGAAAGCTCAGCCTGCACCACTTGAAGGCGGGGTAGGACACTAGGTTACTGGCCTGGCCGGTTCCACACATCGTCACATACGTTCAGCGTGTGGGTCTCCTTCCAGTTAGATACCAGCAACCCTTTTGCAGGCCACACACACACACACACACACATATATATCTATCGATATATACATAGTTTTAAACAAGTATCATGCGAAAGAGAAATATTTTTTAATTTTTCTTTTTATCAAATAAACCAAAGATCCTTGATATTGTCTTTGATATAAAAATAAAGACGATATAACATAATAAATGATCAGAGGAGGCACCTTTTTGTACCCCGTCAGGACGACCCTGCTAGTGGTTACCAATTGCAATTTTATTAATTTAAACTTTCAGTTACATTCTAATAAATAAGAATGTAATCAAAGCTATACTATTCCTAAGAAATAAAGTTACAGGGTCCTGAGGTGGTGTAGCAATAACACGCTCGTAACTAGCGTTCGTTTATCCTGGGTTCGATTCCCAACTGTGCCCCCCCCCCAAAAAAAAGACTCTCATCAACTAACTGTTACCGTAGTCTAAGGGTTGGTTCCATAAGACGTTCGGAGCCACGGAAAATTGTACTTCCCGGCGTCTTAAAATTCAAACAATTCAAAATTACGGAATACTTAAGTACAAAGTGATTTGAAGAATTCAGATAACTAAAGCTATTGACAATTAATTGATAAATCAATAACTGGTAGACTACTAGGACATCTATCTTCTCTTAGATGTTTTCACACGTCAGATAATGTTCATTTCATACGTTGATTTACCTTCGCGGTGTGAGGGATAATTTTTCAGTGATTGTTTCTTTTAAGTGTTTTGGCTTAACCGTCCGTTTATATGAATGATTTTCTTAAGGGCATGTTTTTGCCTTCCTTTGCGCATTTCTTGAAAGGTAAGGCATCAGCAAATTTGAACATTTATGCTTTTGTTGTTTTGTATCCTCTTATCTACATTTTAAGGGAATCTAAAATGGTTTGGTTGCGTGTTCATCGTTAAGGACGTTCTACCCTGTATGCCCAGTATGTTAACCATCTAGGGGGACTAAATGATTGCCCGAGGTTAGCCTATAAATGTATAACCAGATGTCTGTGTGTGACGGATTTTTTTTTCGTTCTAATTGTTGTAAATGTGTGCAAAATTGTTGCAACAATGAATAACTAACAATACGATCCAGTCTTTTCCAGGTAACGTAAATTATTTTAAACACAAAATAAATTTTCTGTCACCCTGGGTGTTAGTGTTAATAAAAGTTCAAGTGTTTGTATCAATTACGATATTAAACTGCTTTGAAATGTGCAGGCCGATATATATATTTGTATATGTCCAATATTTGCCATTTGTATTGTCTTCTTTCTTAAAACTGGAGTATACTAGAAAATAAGTATGAGCGCTTTTTTTTGAAAAAATACAATGAAAATAAACACAACCATTTTGATTAACCAAGATTTCGGTTTACGCGAAATTCGAAATAATCGCAGATTCAAATCGGTATAGGTACACCAACCCACCCCCGCCCCTCCAAACACATTATATATATTAAAATATATGAGTAAAATAATATAGCAAAAATAATATACACAGAGGGTATTTAAATGCATTTAATAGTGATTTGAATATAAATAAATTAAATATACATAGAATGAAAATCTACTTGTCTATGTATTCTATCTGATAGCCCTGTCTTTGAACTAATCATAATACATTTAGAATTTTCCACGATTACCAGGGCATTTTGTAAAGTCATATGTGGAATTTTGTCCCATTCCTCCTCCACATCTTTCCACGGTCCATCCAAGGTAGTGGGTCGGCGTTTTGAAAGAGATTGTTTTAAAAGTCCAAATGCACAATAAGCCATCGGTGCTACATCTGGAGACTGGGTAGGAATATGGCTAATTGGTGTTGACTTGATTCCAGTTTCTTGTCTCATTTTTTCTAGAAATGCGGTTGTACTTTTGGAGGTGTGGCTGCTCGCTTTGTCCTGATGGAGTTCCACATTTTAAAAATCAGTAGAATACAATTTTGGAATATCTCCTTTAAAAATAGGAGTCAGAACATTATTTTGATAATATGTAGAGTTGGTTTTTGTATTTTTTTTTCCAACTTTTCTTATTTTTAGTTTTCCGTTATAAGAGATGCCAGCGCTAACCATAAATCCTTTGCTGAAAATTTCTTTGCTCTCTTTGAACCAAACTTTTGAGTCTCTCAGGCCTCTTTCTCGATAATAAATAGATATTTTTTCTAAGATATTATTACCCTTCACAGGGATAACACAATTGCCAAATAATGGTCAACACAGAAAAGCCTCCGGGGCGAGATTTTTGTGAGTTTTTCGTGGGGGAATTTATTATACAATAATTTTTGCCACCCACGTTTATGTAGCTCAAACTAGAGCTTTTTTTATATATATATACTAGATATAACTATATATAAATTAGATTTATATATATAAACTAGAGCTTTTTATATATAGTTGGTCAAGATACCGCAGGCTAAACGCGGGGACCCTGGTTCGAATCCGGGATGAGGACGGCGTCTCTTTTTCTCCAAATATAAAAAAACTCTAGTTTGAGCTACTTAAACGTGGGTGGCAAAAATTATTGTATAATATTTTTTTATTACGATGGTTTAAATAAATCTATGCTTCGTAAATTGTAAAAATAATTTCCATCTATTTCCTGCTAAATGACTTTCACATAACGTTCTGCAGCTAGTCATCCGTTCAGCAACATGCCGAGGTAGCAGACGATAAACTGCACTTTTTTTGCTTTGATTAAATTCAAATCTTTATTAATTTATTTATTTATAGTTGAAGCTGATGTATGCAAAGATTCTGCAATAATTCTTTGAGGCTTTGGAAAAGTAACACCATAATAAAGTTGCAACTTGTCGCGCAGCGGCGCTATTTAATAACACTTGCCTAATGAATTTAATAATCATTCTAAACCGGGGAAGAAACAAAACGCGTTTGACAGGTTTCTACTGAAACGCCCTGAGGATCAAACTGGCGAAGGCGTAGCAGAAAAAAAAAAAAAAGAATACTAGTGGAGAAACATATTAAGTTAAGCAGAAGTGAAATATAGGAAAAAAATAATATAATTTTTTAGGAACATAGGCTAATCAGCAACGCCAATATTTGTTTATTTCCTTAGATCCCCCTTTACATATACTTATGTATGCACTGTATGTGGTTTTAGTTGGTTTGAATGCAATATTTGTTCATTATAAAAAAAAAATTGCAGTGGAACGAATCAATCTCATATCAATTAATTTCAGAGGAAAATGATTTTAAGATGCGAATATTTTGACTTACGAACTCGGTCACGGAATAAATTGAATTCGTATCTCACGGTACTACTATATATGGTATCCTTACTTAACGCAAACTTCTTGAGCGTTTTGTTTATGCTTCTAAAGAAATCTGTTCGCATTATTTAAAGTTGAGAGCAACACAAAACAGCAAATAAACTCAAAAGCTCTAACGCTGTGAAAATTATCCGACATTCAGTATACTTAACGTTGAACGAAATAAATGCCTTCAGCTTTGTGTTAAGACTGATAGTATTAAGTTTCGCAACGTGACAAATTTAACGACGATGTAACATGCAGTTAAATGTATGATCCAAAACATATCTGGTTCGTTCAAACAGATATTGTGATGTCCACATTGAAAGCAAACATATTTAAATTTGCATGCAGAAACACGACGTTGATAAATAATGGTATTAATTTAGAGTTTACAACCAAGTTTTAAAATTCGCACCCAGTCCTATATAATCATTAACCTTATTTGAGCCGAATTTTAAATCTATTAACGACAACGAATTTAAGGCATAATATTCCCTTTGTAGAAAAGCAGTTCCTTGAACAAGGACAGTTGTTCTTTAGCCATAACATTCAAATTACGATGCCACCAACTGCACAGAAATACTGTGCATTAATTCTAGACTCTCCTAAGATTCAAATTCTAAGCAATCCAATGAAAACTACTGTGGACTGGTCGGAGAATTTGAAACATGGCGAGTATTTGCATACCGAGAACGAAATGACCTGGTCGTTAAATTGAAGAACATTTGAGGAAAACTAGGAAGTCGTTGAGAATACACAACATCACCTATTAGTAAGCGCTTTTATGCGGGGTGGTAGAAATAGAGGGAAGTTTGGCCGGCCGCTTCCGTTCACATTAAACACAAGACGACGTTGTTTGCACGGTTTCTCCTTCCAATGAGATTTCAAAGAGATTCATTTGCATGCGTTAGACGGTCGAGATAAAGATATTGCAGACCCTTCTATATCAGTGTCTAGGACATGTCAACAGAATTTTACCTCATTAATTTATGATTATACGAGTTACTTTAAATGAAGATCCATTTACCTTTTCTTGATTTACTAAAACTTTCATAAGAGCGTAATTTGCAGGCGAAAATTTGTTTTACAAATTTCTGATGAAAATTAATAATAAAAGGGATGCACCTCGTCGCTTTATTTTCTATTCCATGTGAAGAATGCGCGTGATGAATATTCTGGAAACAAACATTCAAATAGAATATCTTCAAGAGACAAACTTATGATGTTTAACACATTTGACAATAAAACATATCGTGAGTTATTGGTTGTCAGGAGAACAAGTTCTCCAAGTTCAATGATTGATAAAATTATACATAATGAATATATAAGCAATATATGAGACTGACGAACATTGATTTAATTCTGTTCAAATCTTCAAAGAGCCTTTTTCGTAGGTAAATCATGACCATGGTTACTTAAGTGTTGGTTTGCTTCTGTTCAAGCTAGAAGTTTGCATGAAAAGGTTAGAAGTTTAGAATGAAAGCAAAGAGTAAGAAGAGTCGGAACCTTTCATACTGCAGGTTGTTATTGACTCTGAATTGAAATGCCATCGAATTAGAAATGCTTTAATTCAATGGCATTAAATTAGAAATGCTCTCTTAGCGTATACTTCAACTTCTTCTAACTCATTGATTACTTGGTAAATGAAAGAGCAAATCTCCAAAGAGAGTTTCCAGTATAAAATCACGGCTATTTTTATCAGTGTGTTGAGTTATTCTGGCTCAAGTTAGATGTTAGATCAGTGTGAAATATCAAGTGTGAAGAATAACTTGAACGTTTCATTGTACCAGAAAATTATTGATCTTGACTGTGTGGGCTGATGTGTCATTAAGTGAGAGTGACTTTTTCGGATATCTCTAACTTCTCTTATCTCGCATCGAGCGGCATAACAGTGTATTAGCGACAATCGCATGCTTCTAAAGCAAAGCTAAATCTTTAGCAGAATTGGTAATAATTAAATATAAAAAAGAATGCTGCGAAATCGGGGATAATTATCAAGAGTTTATAATAGAACTTAAATTCACGTCAACGCCTGTTTCTTTTATCAAAATGCATAAAGACTTAAATGATTCTTTTCTGAAGGTTGAAAAAATGTTGTCTCCTGTGATCCTGTAACTTCTTTTTTATTATTTTCTGCCGAATATTTTTCAAAATGTCTAAAATTTATTAATTATTAAAAACAAATAATTAGAATAATAATTAAAGAAAGATGAATAGAATTATGCAAAAGAAGAATTTGGAATTCATAAATTAAACCTGTTCATTCATGCTTTAAATCCGAGACCTTCTCCTAGCTGAGAAGATATTACACTCTTATTAAAAGCCTCTCAAACCATACAAATTGATTCTTTTGGAAAATTATGAATACCTGATATACGAGCAATGTTTATTAAGTATTTTTATAGTTTACTACAAGCTCATATGATCTCGGTTCTCGATTATAATGGAAATCATACTGCTTGATGAACCAAAGCCACTTATCTGCTACGTGCATTTTATTTAATTCAATGTAGATTATTTCTACAAAAGTCATAGTTTTTGATATCAAAATCTCTTACTTTTGTAGAAGTAATTTGGCCAAGTTTTTCAGTAAATACTTTAAATAAAAGAAATTAATTCACATTGCATTTGAAACAATGTTAAAGTACAATTTGCAGCTTGAAACAAAAGCCTATATGGAACTTCTTTAAATATATAACAGCATCCCTATCAGAGCAGCCTCATAGCTTAATGAGATGTGTTTAGAATTAATTATGTAATTCTCTTTCATTTTCGAAAAGATGACTTTGACTTATATATAAATAATCATAGTCTACTGCGACGTCTAAGGTAAGTCGGACTATGTTTTGCTGGGAATCCCAGCCATCTTAATTTTTATCATCAAGGTCTTTGGATATACAGGGAAAGATTCAGTACATAGCGAGATTTGGACATCATGCTAAGTAGTTTATCCAATGGACTTGCTTAACGATTGTTAGATATTAAAATATAGTTTAACTCATATTAACGGACACTTTTCAAACACGATGACGCCGTTTTTCTGGTCACATGGAAATTTCCTGGAAATAAATTCTTTCAAACTAATACTCCACCTTTTTGGTCATCCCACATTCTCAGACAAATTTTTCTGACCAGCAGTGTCCGCCAATGAAGGATTTTGGTGTATAAATAATCAATCTATAATAGACTAATCGAACTAACACCGCTTGTCTTGCCTTATTTCCCCTTTAATGGAAAACTTTGCATTACATATTATGCAGTAAAATATGAAAAAACGGTATTTTTTATAAATATTTTGTACCCCAAAACTTTATATATTAGACATTAATTATTTAATTTTTCAAACTTCTGCTGTCAAATATTGTGTTTACGGAGATATGATTTGTATATGTATAATCCATGAAAGGGTATACTCTATATGAAATGTTTATAAGCAGAAGGACACTAAAAAGGTTTCCCATTAATTTGGCGGTTACTTTTTTTTTATCAGTCAATAAGTGTAGCTTTAATTACAATAAACCTGGATGTTTGTAATATACGCTACTTTAGTAATGACGTTAACCTTCCACTCTCTTCATAACTAACGCGCTAACTAGTCCATAGAAGATAGTTTAAATAGCGAGAATTTTGCATTAAATTTATAACAAAATTAAAAAAAATAACATCAACGGAGTATAATCGCTTTATTAGAGGACATTTACATCAACTATGTACAATTTTTTGATAACCTTTGAAACGGCAGTAACAAAATAAGAGGTTTAAAGAAAGTTTTAATAGTGTTTATTTTTATTATTGTCTATGGAATGAGAGAAACGAAGAGGCAGAGAATGGAGGGAGGGGAAGAAGGAGAAATTTCTATGTTTACATTTTCGTCCGTACGAAAGATTTATTATTATATTATTGCATATATAGTGATGGGCCTTCAACCAAAGGAGGTAGGTGCGTCTCCTACTTTAGAGTTTGTATACGTTTATAATTACAGCAGAATTAAAAATAACCGAACTTCGATTAACCGATAACCGGGTTAAGCGAAATGATCTGCTGCAACACTTTTTTTAAATGATCCTCAATATTTTGATCAAAAATATTGATATTTGTTTTTTAATGTATTATATCTTTAAGAGAGGAACCAAGTATAAATGTATTTTGATCCGACTTTCTCGAATGGCCATAATCACCTTCTTCCTTCTCCGTAAGATCTTAGCAAAGAAGTCTGTATGAGAGAGAGATGAAGAGGAGATTTCCAAGTTCTTCGAACTATGGCATGACTGCCCCCTGATTTCCACCACTTTGCCAAATATCAGCCCACAAATTTTAAATTAAGCAAAAGTGGGTTGGAATCTCCTATTTAGGTCATTTAAGATTCGACTAGTATGTGTAATATGCGACACACAATTAAACTGAACTTGGATATGAAACTGATCTGTTCTAAAAGATATTAAAATTAGCTTTGGTCATGAAAAATTTAGGGCATTTAGTTCAAGAGTCAGAGTCATTCATTGCCACTTACGAAGAAATGTAACAGATCAGATAACCCGGGGTTGTTTTATGTGAACTCCCTTTCTACACAAGTCTTCAAATTATTTGGTTTGCTTTTATTTTTCATTCTTTCTTTTCTTCAAAGTTTTAGAGGTGAGCAGTTTCTTCGTTTTTAGTGTCCAGAAAAGTAAGAGGCATATATTATTAAGCGGTTTAACTTCAATAAAATTCGAATTTGTTGAGCGGATTGCTTTACGTTTTATTGAAGATTGCCAAGTATCTTCATCCGAGGACGTGCTTTTAACAAAACCATGGTAGACATCGCGAATAAAAAGCCTTTTGGTGGTAAGGAAATAGTTCAAACGAAAATATCCAACTATTTCCATAGCATCAAAATTAATATCTCATTAACACATTGCAATTCTTTTACAATTAATATAATAATTATAATAGTGGCATATAATTAAAGACAATTTCAGGTATAAGTGGTGTTTCTTTTCACCGAAAATGGAATTTTCGGATTATCTGAAATTTTGTTTCTCCGAAATAGGGCCGCCAAATTTATTTAATATAATCGGGGTTCTATTGTAATATTGTAATACATATTTTCTGTTAAGAGTACATTTCAACTGAAAGTGATTTGAGGTTTCCTGTAGCTTTTCAGTGAGTTAAAATCTGTTCACATAAAATAATCTATGGAATAACTTGAAATATAATAAGCAAGGACTTTCAATTAGCATTCCACGAAACTTACATTTAAATATAAGTTTAGAACACCACTATCTATTTCAATTTGCGAAGCAGTCGCAAATGCATTTGAAATATACATGTACATCAGCAGAGTGCAACACGTGTTTACTATCTCTAGCTATTTATTCAATTTCCGTCACAGACTATTGACGCATAGATTGAAGATAGCAAATTAATGGGAAACCAAAGGTATATTAGAGCGAATCGGTAATGGTACTAATTTACGTACTGAAGGCAATCCTGATTCTGTCTAGTAATTGCAAGGAAATGGATAATTTGATGAAGGTTAATAAGGTCTGGAAGCCTGGAGATTCGGTTGTCTAGCTGTATAACAGACAATGCCTGTCTATCTATTCACCAAATCTACATGTAACCACCTCCATGATTGTATTTTATGAGGAAGTATAACTCTCTTTAATTGTTAATTACTTTATTTAAGGTTATAAACCTGCAACTACAAAGAAATGCTGAGAATAGGGGAGAGGAAAGTACTCCGAAATATATTCGGGGCAGATAATGAAATTGGAGAATTAGGAAAAACAGGGAAATGTAACATTTATATGGAGAAACTGAGTTGGTGACAGAAATAAGTAAAAGAAACCTTGGGTGGCTCGAACATATAGAAAGGATGGAAGAATCTAGCACGGCTAAGAAAGTATTGAAAACCAATCCAATATGAAGAAGGAAAGTGGGACGACCTAGGAAAAGTTGGCTTGATATTGTATAAGAAGATCGGCGAATAATGGCGAAGAAAGGACTTGGATATAGAAGAATGGGCGACGATCGTTCAGAAGGCCCAGGTCCTGCAGGGACTGTACCGCCGAAGAAAACGAAGATGAAACTTATTACTAAGTCCTTTCATAAATATAAACAATTTATAATATTATAGAAATTCAAAATGGGAGATTTCCAATTTTTTATTTGGTTATATTTTTTTGTTGTTACTTAAATAATGTTCATTAAATTAACTTTTCGGTTAACTTGCGTTTCAGATTCAATTCCAAGGGCCTTCCCACGTCTGGGAATACCTTCAGTTATGCAATGCATTTAATCCATTTGTCCCGGCATCAATAAGCATTCGCACCAATGTTTCGTTTTCCCATGGAATCATGGGTATTTGTCATCCATGTTTACTGAGGTGGACCTTCTCTTATTCTCCTTCCCATCGGCAAGAAACCCCTCTTTTATTCTCTTTACACATATATACTCTCTAAATAACCTCAGATGAATTGTTTCTTCTGTAAAAATACTTAATTTCATTTGTGTGGAATATCATGCAATTTGCATTTATATCATTTGTTTATTTGCATCTAGTTATAAAATGAAGGTACATTTCGAATTTTGTCTATTACGTTCAACTCAAGATTTGTGGTACATCGATCCAGGACCTGGGAAAGTAAACAACAGAGATATACTTAAAGCCTGGTCTGAAAGAGTGAGGGAGGGAGGGAGTGTGTGAGTGCATGACAAACTTATTTTTGATGAGTATGCAACGAGTAGTTTGAAACCATTTTAAGAAAAAAGCAAAAGCTGCAAAACAGAAGAAACAGATCCGATATACGTTGTAAATAAGAAAAAACTGCTCACATAAAGGAACACAACGATGATTTATTTTGACGTTATATTCTGGTTTGGTGTCGATTTTATGATGCTGGAATAGGGGCAAAATAATATTATTCCCTCAACACCAAATTCAGTGAATTAGACCAAATAAGCCTTCTTATTTATTTAGTATATTCAGTGCAAATAGTAATTTTATAGAAGCCAGTGACCGCACGAAGCTTCTGTACATCTTGTTAGTTTATTCTTCCTGTTTGATTAGATGGCATTCCCCTTACAGTATGAATTTTGCGTGCACTTCTTAAAGCGAAATCAAAATTTCGATTCACTCCTCAACATGTTTCCCTATTGTGAACATCATGAAGTTTTGATTTATAGAAAAATAAGACACATACAAGAAATTGTATTACGTATTATGCATGTCATACTACGTGTAAAAAAATCACACTGTACTTAAGGTGAATTCTATTCTAGTTTCTGTATATAAAAAAAATTGAGTTTTGAAGTTGCATTCTTTTGTTTGATCTCGCTGAAATTTTTAGTACGTTGTGCCCCCGAACTTAGGAATAGCTTGAATATTTTACATACTAGGTCCAGTCTGAATATTTTATATACTAGGTCCAGTCTGAATATTTTATAAACTAGGCCTTTAGATATCGGGATTGAAACAAATAAGGCAAATTTCTTTCTACCATCCAGCAATATCAAATTTTCCATTAAATCAAGAACAAAAAATTATCTGTTCTCTCGGCGTGAGAAGAAGGATGCTGTTTGCATTAAGTATGTAAATAAGAGAGTAATGGAATTCATAGTTCATCTTTATTATTGCAAAATTTCATCGCCTTTTTCTACGAACGTCATCTTGTTTCCTTTCTTTTATTTTTTTTATTGCTTTCCACCTACGTCCAAGGCCAATTACATCCTTTTGGGTACCAAAAGCGCATTATACAATGCTCTTAACTCCTCCTCGGTTCAGGAGCCGATTAACTGCCCCTTGGTCCATCCAGTTTATTCGAAACGATAAGGAGCTAAAGGAGCAGAAGAGGTATGGCCCGATCATAAGAGCAAGAAAGGAAAGAGGGAGAGGATGATGAAAAATGAAAATCGTGCCTCATCTGGGAATTCCTCAGCCGCCTTTTTTCTTCCCCGGAGTAAGATTTCCCCTCGATTCTCATGCGCCAAAAGCTCGAGGAAAGGACATGACGTCAACAACGTAGAACGCTTCACGAACCGGAAGGTTCCTGAACAAACTTCCTTTGTCACGAAAGACTGCAGCACAATCACTAAAGACGAATGGGCCCACGCTCCTTGTCACGCGAACTTGAGATTTCGGTGGGTCTCCAAACACACCATTGCTGATTCATTTTGGAACGTGGCGACGAAGGTTGCTGTTGACGCCGATAATCGTGATGATGCATCGTGAAATTAAATATGAGCATGTTTTTAAGTTTTCTTTCTGTCGCACACAAATGAAAGAGTTTAGATTTTCGCCATTCTTTTTGTCCTGTGTTTTTACAAGAGGAATGGCTACAGGTTTTGTCAGATATAAGCTTTTCAAAAATAATCATATTATTTTGTTGTGGCCAGAATTACAAAATATATTATACATATTATATAAACAAGCAAAATATAAAATAATAGTATCAAGGTTGCAATTAATATAATCTAACAATGATATAACATGAAGTATGTGCAAGTTTTTATTATTCATGGAAATGAATTGTATCGGAAGTTGTATAAAAAGGGATATGTGCCATTCATACACATAACATGTCCCACTTTTTATAAATTCAGATTCAATTGAGCTTCATCGAACATATATTGATTAGCATATTTTAACAATGATGTGCATGTAATTTTAGAACTACTGGCAGACAACTTCTCTAAAATTACAAACCTGACGTTTTTAATGGACGTATGCTCTCAATAATCTGTCATAAAAATTATATTTAACAATATATCACAAATCCTGGTAAAAAAAATGGGCACAGTTTTTAGTAAAACTCCGCCCATTGTGTTTTTTGTTAAAATTTTTAATATATTTGGCACAGTCAGTCGCTTTACATCCATTCATCGATGTACCTATTTATTGCACATTTATGTAGTGTGGCATGAAATTTAGGCGAATTTCACTACCGGAAAATGGAAAAAGAACTCCAAGAAAGAAACGTTTGATATCAACAAAATTTATAAAGCATAATCACGGAATACAGAGAATCAAATGATGGAAAAAGTCGGGCCAAATCCAGTCATGGCAAAATTTGCAATGTTAACAGTAATACAATAATTTTTGCCACCCACGTATTAATTAGCTCAAACTAGAGCTTTATTCGTTTTGGAGAAAAAGAGACGCTTTCCCCATCCTGGATTCGAACCAGGGTCCCTCCGTTTAGCCCGGAGTGTCTTGGACCGCTAGACGAATGAGGACAGGAAACAACGCTCTCTTTCTCCGTATGTAAAGATGTTAAGGTATTATTACCCTCCGCAGGGATAACACAATTGCCAAATATGGTCAACACAAGAAAGCCTCCGGGGCGAGAATTTTGTGAGTTTTTTACGGAGGGACCCTGGTTCGAATCCAGGATGGGGAAAGCGTCTCTTTTTCTCCAAAATCAATAAGCTCTAGTTTGAGCTAATTAATACGTGGGTGGCAAAAATTATTGTATAATAAATTCCCCCACGAAAACTCACAAAAATCTCGCCCCGGAGGCTTTTCTGTGTTGACCATATTTGGCAATTGTGTTATCCCTGCGGAGGGTAATAATACCTTAACATCTTAACAGTAAGTTACAAAATTTAATTCCAAACGAAATAATTCGGGAGGTAAGTAATACAACAGTTTCTTTTAAATGGCTGTATATATTTTAAGTTTCACGATACAGAGAAATATCAGTTGCTCGTTATTAAAAATCCGAGAATTGAAAATAGTGTACTGCATTTTGTTTACTGTTAATATATAAAGGAGTGTACGTTTATTTTATTTTATTGAGAACGTTCTTTTTTTATTTAATTTTCCCATTAATATATAAGTGCTGATATGATATTTAATTATACGTATTTTTCAGGAATAATACTCATGCACTAATTTGTATGTTAATTTTCAGAGTAGTCGAAAGTTTAATTGACAGTTTCAAATGATTTAATTTTTCATGCTTGAAATAAGTCATGAAATGTTTTAGAGTAGCTTGAATATCCACATCAAGTTAATTAATTTCTGCAGAGAGTATATTTAATTAAAATCTGCAAAATTTAAGCTTAATTGGCACACACACACACACGCGCACACCCACACAAACAGATATATATATAAGGAATGAACGTGGCGATCAACTCATCGAATTTGCAGAAGCTGAAAATCTTAGCATCATGAATTCATTTTTTAAGAAGAAACTACAAAGAAAATGGACATGGAAACACCCCAATGGAGGAACCAGCGAAATTGACTATATCCTGGCAAACAAGAAATCAATTATTGAAGATTGCAGCGTACTGAACAGATTTAATACTGGAAGTGATCATCGAATGGTGAGATGTAAAGTGCGCTTAAATACTAAATTAGAAAGGCAGAAGCTCATTAGGAAACAAGTATGTAAAGGGTGGATTTAAAGAAACTGAAAGCAAATACCGAGGCTTTCAAGTTGGAAAAAGGACAATAGCAAATTATCTGAGAAGACGAAACAACTCATGAAAAGGCGAAGACTTATGAAGGTGGACAATCAAAATACCAGTTGCAGGATCGAGTATGTAGAACTTTGCAAAACTTTGCGCAAAAACATGAAAGAAGATATAAGAAAATTCAATTGTGAGTTAGTAAGGAAGGCCATTGAAAGCAACAAGAGCCTTAGGGTTGTTAAAGGGAGTTTGTCTATTGGGAAGAAACACATCATTGATTTAAAAGGAGAGGATGGACCTGTAACAAGAAATAGGGAAGAAATACTTAGAAGA
>QLNU02014802.1:7959632-7984152 GCA_006491805.2 Dysdera silvatica | reverse complement strand
AATGGCCCAGGATAGAATTGTGTGGAAAGCATTTGGAGACCTTCATCCAGCAGTGGATAGATAATGGTTGAATATGATGATGATGATGATATTAACTCTCATTGTTATTATCATGTAAAGTTGGAGGGGAAGGAAAGGAAAATACAATGGAATTGTTGAGTTTCAGATTTTGAATTTGGAATCTGCGAATTATAACCTTGACCATTTTCTTCATTTACGCTTTGTGTTGTATGTATGAGGCCATGTATGTGACGTTATATTATTTGACTTTATATTTTTTTATTATTATTCACTTTTATTTAACGAAATGTGAGAAAAGAATGAGAAGAGCAAGAGTTGACATATGCTAGTAGAAAACGGTTGCAAGAAATTTAGGAAAAAAAATAATACGTCTAAGTGTTTGGATTTTTATGTATTAGTTTGATTATTCTCTGTATTAGAATAATTTCTTCTTTTATGACTAAATATTAAGGAGCTTCGGTATTTATCTGGTCTTAATATTTATAATTGACTTTTGATCTAACCAGCTTACAAGATTCATAGAATCTATTATCATCAAAAATTTACCCAAGGTTAACCGATCGGAAGGATGGAGATTAAAGCGCAATCTAATTCAATGTTAATAAATCTGAATACAAGATCTATTACCCCAAGGGCTCGTTCTTTTACGGGCATCTAATATCAGAATTTGTTTTTTTTTAAAAATCATTAGTTTATTTCTGAAAAATATCCTATTAAACAAGTTTCCGCTACCCGATTTACGAACTAAAATTACACATTCGTTCTGTTTTACGAACAGAATTTCCTCACGTTCTTTTCGCAGGCTTTTTTGTGCTCCAAAATTTTCGAAATGAGAGGTATTGAATTTTATGAAATTGGTTACACTTTGAATTTCCTAAGTTGTAGGGAAGGGGTTGGGGTGAGATCAATTTGCATTAAATTTTGTATTAGTTTACACATTTCTGACAAAATGAAGAACAGCACATTAATTTCACGTTGAGAGAGTGAGGAAATTGTTTATGTTGGTTTATGGCCTCATTTAAGAAACTGCTGTTCAGGGCATGATAAAGCGAAATTTGACGCATGTGTTTTAAATTTAGAAGGCAAAGGCATGTGAGAGTTTTGGTACCGGAATTTATCGATGAGTTACAGTGTTAAACTTTAATTGTTATGTATGAGTTAAATCTATCCAGGAATCACTTCAGTTTTCTATTAGTAAGTAAAACATAATCAATCACAATTATTCATCCATAATTCGTTTGCAATTGTTTCGAGGGACATATCACTCCTCTTCAGGACAAATACGTAAGAGGAATGATATATCCTTCGAAAAAATAGAAAACGAATTTTGAATATATAACTATGATTGATTGTGTTTTTCTTACTAATATACTTGGCACAGTGTTTTTCGCCAACTGTGTTTCTACTTCAGTTGGCATTAGTAAAAGAAAGAGAATGGGAGAGGAGACTTATTTGTATACAGTGTGTATCGTATCTTGGCCGAGGGAACGTGCATATTTACAAACAATTTTTAAAGTCTTGTTTGTAATTAGAATTACTATTATTATTATATTAGTTTTTGTTTTCTTGATAGCTTTCCCATTTAGCAACAAATGCGGATTTGGGATCTTGCCGTCCTTAGACTGAGATATTTTGCCACCTGTGGTATGTAACGGGTCACTTAATAATTAAACGCTAACTCTATAAGGATTACGTTACACACACACACTCCGGATGGTTGTTCTTCGATCGACAATGAGCGATGCAAAATTAGGTTCAACGTTTATTAAACTCTTAATATACAACCAAGAGCGATGTGGCAAATAGTTCTGGTGGTTAACAAACACTATCTTAACACAGTTATATTAACACAGCTATCTTCTTACAACGGACGACCAAATCGCAACTCTGGTAATATTTTGCTGTTACGACCCACACATTGGTTCTAGGTCCACAAAGCTCAAAATTCCCGAAGCGTAAATTCGACTCAGTTGCTATTCGTTTTCAGGCCATTAGACTCCGGACTGAAACATATTATCACGATTATTATCGAGGGAAATATAATATAGAATTCAAACAAATATATCTCTATATACATAGAACACTAACCTAGACTCTTAGATTCGGAACTATGACTGCGCACTTTGGTATCTGCTAACAAGGACGCGTCTCCAGAAGAAAGGTTGGCTCGACTTCACTTAATGGCTTTCTGCGCCAAGGCGTTCTAAAGCAAAGTCAACTCAGGAATCAATATCATTAAATAATTTCTAACTCATAATAACAGTAGACAGGTTCCTTGGGTTTCTCGATTCTTCTTCCTCGGAGATGTGGACGAATTGGCTTGGATACACTTTACGCCCACGTCGCCAAATTGTGCCGAATCCAAGATAACTCAAAGCATAATTAGTAACAGTTACTTCTGAGCTCATAAATCTATTAAATTTATTTCATTATTCGACTTAGCATTTTCTTAAGACACAATTCCAACTCCCAGGACGTTCCGTCAGATTAATTTTATAAATCAGTTTACTTGAACTTAGTGTGCGATTACATTCAAGATTTCCAACAGAAAGAATTTTAATACATAAAATTACATACACATTAAACTCGGAAAACCCTCAACACAAAAACCTGACGTTAGTTGGAACTCTAATCTAACTTAAAAGTTCTTAAATACTAAAAGTCAGTCAAAAATACCTCACCGGGCAAATAGGCAGTTCATCTAGGCAAACACAGTTCCTCGAAGTCGCAAGTCGCTCACAAGAAGGCAAGTTACTCCTTATGACACGAAACGTTTCAGAAGCGTCAAGTAAGCACACGAAACTTTCCGCAGATATGCACCGCTTCCTTTAAGGCGCAAGGGCGGCAAGCAGTCATCCACCCAAAACGATTATTCCAAGCCGGCAGCTCGCTAACGTCGCAGGACACAAATAGCAAAAATAAGCAGGTAGGTATTACTGGTATCTGAGGCAAACGTCGATTAATTTCAGCTCTGCCGCCATTCAAGAGCGTTCACACGTCCTTACAGTTCTTCATCGAGACTTCTCTGTTGCAGGACTTCAGTTCCCGGAGGTGTCTGCCCCACAGCTGCCGCCGCTCGAAACATAAATACGGGAAGCAAACTACAAACGCAACTGAGTACAATAAAGTGTCACATATGTTTAACATAACTTCTACACATAATACAAAACCCGAGGATGTCCCAGTTGGCTCAGAATTTAGCAACGATCATCTAATTTCAATTCTATGACGTTGCAAGGAAAAGACATTCTACCACTAATCTTAGACAACGTAACTACAGGTTTTAACAGAGCGGACGCAAAAAGTTTTGCATATTTGTAGTATTCAAATGTCGCCATGCTTTAATTTCGAGTTTCATTTCCACTTACCTTTATATATCTTTGCTAACGTAGATTTTCAACACCACTTTATATCAAAACGAAGACAAGAAATAGACTAAATGACGAGGATGACATATGGTTAGCTCTAAAAACATACCAATTTGCCATAATAGGATCATATCTACAATAACCTAACCTTCTAGTTGAACTTCAAACAGTTAAAAGAATTATTGGATCTAATGTCAAACAACGAAGGCAATTACAATACCACGATAAAATTGCTGGGAAAATTTGGGACTGTCTTCCGAAACACACTATACTAAAATAGCACATAAGGAAGGTCAATGTAGCTTGCTTCTGATTTGTGACTGGACCCAATTACCTACAACCACACCTGCATCGAATTATCCTAATTCATCAACATGCCCCTTGTGTGAACTTGATTTAATGACGAGGAACTACATTCTTTTATGCCCAAGTCTACAAGTTACCATGAACAACAATTCCGTGAAAAATTTTTATTCTGTTTTTTATAATCTATCAAATCCATATGGGGCCGTTGAAATGTTAATGGCTGAAAACTTTGGAAGTATCATTTGACAAAAAAAAGGCTTTAACAAACATTCAGCTGTAAATTTTGAAGCTGTTTTCTCAGATTTAAACTCAACCATTGCGTATTAGGAAAACTACATATTAGAATTACATTTTGAAAAATTTATATTTGTTATCTTTTTACTCTGTTAAAAATGTTTTTTTTTATACAACTGTGGCGGTTAGGGAGCTGACTTACTTAACTACTATTAGATGATTGATTATGATTATGATTATGATTACTTAACTACTGTCAAATTGGGTCGCGACATGAAGAAATTTGGGAGAGACTAATGAAGACCCATTTTAGCCTGAATAAAGACAGCTCTGCGGCGTGTCATTATATTCAATTATTCACAAAACTGTTTCAGTGAAACAGTTTTGTGAATAGTCGTATAACAGTGTTTGAGTAAGTGTTTCACGTGATAGCTTCCATGCTAGCTACAGCGTTGTATCCCAACTTCATAACAATGCTGAGCAGAGGATAGAAAGTTTGAAAAGACCTATTATTCTCTAGAAAAAATATGTAAATATGATTATTTGTACAGAAATAAACCCCCTCTTTTATCTTGAAATGCGAAGCATGGAAAATTATTAACTAAATAATCGCTATGATGTGACATAAATACCAGATGGACACTATGCTTCCCATTGACTAAGCCCAGAGGCCCGGAGATTATGTTTGATAAAAAACAAGATGTCAATGAATGGTCATAATTCACCTCGCTACTCCTTGAGGGCAAAGGGATCTGTCGTTTCCTTTCTCCTTTTATATTTAGTACCTAATTGTAAGGTTAGAATTATTACCGTTTTATGTTCCTATGACTCAAAGGTTATTATCTTCCGTATGTTGAGTATTGCACGAAGAATTAAATAAATGAACAGTGAACTTTCTCGTTAATGACTTTCCATGGCCGCGTAAAAAACGTCTTTAAAAAGAAAACGACCTTAATATGAATGTATGTAATATTGATATATATTTTTGTTATTATAATTACTTTTCATGGAATTCAAACCAAAGTAACCATTAATTAATTTTTTAAAAGAACATGTCCATTCATGTCATTATTTTGAAAACATAAACATTTGCAATTGCTTATTTGATAACGGCTTTCCCGTGTACAGATAACCGATACATTAATTTTCGATTAGATTTTTTCTTCCGCACCTTTAATGTTCTAATCCCTTCTTGATTATTTATCGATATTGTTCGCGTGTAAAAATGTTCACAAAATAAAGTTTAATATATTTAATGCATCTTTGGGAGCAAAATAACCATTTAACATTGATGTGGTAAAAAATTCTTCTGTTTGCACTCAGAAATTAAGCTTTTTATTGGAAAGCAGGTTTGAAGTCAGTAAGCTCAGTCTGCGAAAAACCATCGATATATCACTGGGATCGATTTACTAGTATCCGATAACTTCAAGCAGTTAAACATGTGCTTATACAATGTTATTTCGCGTACATACATGTAATTAGATACAAAAGGCAAAAGCTGCAACCTTTGTAAGATGTTATTAATTGAAACGGGAATCATTTCATAACCCAAGTCAATAAATTACAATAACCTACCACCAGAAAATCACACAGTAATTGGTCATCGTTATATTTAAAATGTTATTATGATGATGATGACGAAAACAGAGGCGAAGTCATTAAGATTCACAGAAAGGTATGGAGGGTTTATTTAATGCAACTATAGTTTTGGCACTGCACTTTAAAATTTCTAAACGAACCTACCTATGTTTTAGGCTTCGTAAACACAGGATTTAGCAGGGACCACAAGTTAAAAAATACGTCTCAAAACCAGCATCGTGTTGAATAATCTCTCCACACCCTCTTTCAAATCCTTCGAAGTTTTCCCTTTAGTTAACATGCGTATATAGTCAGTGGTCAAATTATTAGGGACGGTCCAAATTTCATATAATTTTCAAATTTAAATGAATTTAATGAGCAAATAATTGGCTTTTAGTCTTATAGTTATTATTTCATTCATTAGAGTGCATTATTTAGAATATAAAAACGACGTATTTGCTTAATTATATATATTTATTTATTTCATAAAAAATGATAAGTTAACAAATTCAGAAAGAAGAAGAATTTCTTAATATTTAGTAATTCCACCTTTTGCTGCAATTGCTGTTTCCAGGCGTCGGAGCATACTTTCTACGTCATACTTTCTACGTCATATAGACTTTTACGTCATACCGGAGACTGGGGTTGTGATGCTACACCCTTACAAGGGTTTCCATCAGTTGAGGCATGGTGCTGATTACTTCTTTGGCGATTTCCCTCTTCGTGAGCTCCCATATGTTTACTATTGGGTTCATATCAGGTGAATTCGCGAGCCAAGGCAAAACGATCACGCTTTATTAGCCAAGAGTGCAGTAACACTCTTGATTTTGTGGCACAATTCCGACTCGAGCATAAATACATACTCTTTCATCACCAAGGAACAATTCTTGGACCTAAGGAAGGAGCCAACTTCACAGTACTCGCTCGTACTTGTCTTGTATCATGGTCCCTTCCACGATATGGAGGTCCCATACCCTTGGCTGCGATCATGGAACACGCCATTACGCTTACAAAGTGTTTAACCGTCTCCGTCAGGCAGTCCGGGTTGAACTGCTCTCATGGGTGTCGTTGAACAAATGAACTTTTGTCCACCAAAATCTGGAAAATTGACTCATCCAAAAGGCAGACCTGTAAAGTTTCACCATAATTACGAAAAACCCATTATTAAAAGTTTTTACAATTTTGAATTGACGGATAACTGATTTGGGGCCATGCTGCGAGATTAAATTTCCATCGTTTAACCTTACTTTAGAAAGATAACTTCGCCTTTCTCCCAACAGAATTCTACTTCTTAGTAATCAAAAGTTCTACTTACGAAACGTCTTCTCAGTCTTTTAATTGATGAGCTGCTTCTCTATTTTAAAGCCTCAAATCTATGTTCAATGTTATTAAATTTCCATGGCATTAAAAAAAAAAACATTTCTCTTCAGTTACTCAATCATGCATCTTACAAGAACAGCAAGCAACTAAAAACCTGAATTTTCTAGAACTAATCGTGATGTGGTGCGAATAGGCTGTTATGGTCCCAGAACATGGAACTTCCTTGCTACCTAATTACAATCAATACACTTACTCACCCTGCTTAAAAAGTATCTTTATAAACGTCTATTTAATTAACACTTTTCTATCTTTTGCAATGAAGTATCTCAAAATGTGGCAGCATGGGCTCTATCATTCATAAAAATTTTAACCCATTGCTGCCCAGGTGAATTATTTTACATTCATCAAAATATTAGAGCATCTGTAATTAACGTATAATTCTTCTGAATAAAGTTTATCTTATCTTAATCTAAAAACAATGAACGGAACTCGAAAATTGCAGTAATTTGTAGAATCTAAAAAATAGTTTTGAATAATTCAAACGTGTATTATTTGGTTACTTTGTGGAGGAAACGATTTGGATAGTGAATAATAAGAACATTTGCATACTTTTAAGTGATGGCTGAGCTGGTCAAATTTAATTCAAAAATTGACATCGTGGAAAACTGCAATTTGTTAGCATTAAATTATTCTAGGGCGAAGTTTCAATAAATTCCATTATTAAATGATATTACTGTGAGATATATTAGTCAATTACCTCGGAGAATCCAAAAAATTATTGTTTCAAACAATCATGGAAAATAATAATATATGAATAACAGAGTTAGAATTATCCTACATAAGGTAAATTAATACAACGTGTTTAATTAATGCTTGAATATATAAAAAGTATTTGATTAATATTTGGATAAATGCAATGTTCTTACTTAATGCTTCTATAAATATAAAGTACTTGATTAATTCACTAAAAAATGCAAAGTATTTTATTAATCTCAGCAAAAATAGAACAATAAAATCCATTGGAAAACCAAATAGGTAACTTGGAAAGTTACATCTCAGAAACAGGGGCACATCAAGTCAAAGCCAATTCTTTGACACTTACAACATTCGGAAAAAGTTTCTTGACGGCGTAGTTACGTGGAAAAAACATCAACTAATCAATCAATACTTGTATTGCCCCAAAACTAGGACGCTCTATCAGTATTATAAAGTAGGTAGACACTAAGATAAAACATTTGCAAAGGAGAATAACAGCCGCCCAAACAAGACAACCAGCAATACCCTGAAACATAAATCAAACGGCAAATTTATAGCTCAGCACGTTTTTAACTCCCTTTGTCCCATAAAATACGAACAAATACGAAAGCCAGGAAGAAACACAAAGTTTTCTGCAACGTAAAGAAAACATCTTCAGAAATTACACAATATACTGGTTTAAAAAAAATGAAGAGGAGATCTCAATTATTTGATCATTAACTCTCAATTAGATGTCCCATGTTCTACTTGGCGTCTCGACCGCAACAAAGAATAGTTTGCTTCCAAAGGGAAGAAATTGAAACTATAAACGGAAAAAGCCTTGAATGGTAGGTTTAATCAGGGTCAATAATTAATCTTTTTGCTATGTTAAAACGTGGCAGCTTATTATGTTCTCTTGCAAAATAATGGAGAAAAGTAGTCTCGAATGTAATCTAGTGTACATGTAAAGTCAGCCATAATATATTCAATGCGTTATTTGTATCTAGAGGGTAATCAGACAATTAAAAGAAGTGAGAGTACGGATCTTCCTGTAGAAATAACTATTGGATAAATCTCAATTAAATTTTATATATAGTAAAACTTCGCTAACGGACACTTCGGAACAGCAGACACCTCTATTAAACAAGCACTTTCCCAAATCCCATTTCCAATTCTTAATGCGCCTAAACACACCAGGATAGCGACAAATCCTCAAATCCCAAGGTATCCGCTATTCAACTGTCTTAGTGTGTATATACTCACATTGACAGAAAAACTAATTCAGCCAAATAAAAATACCGTATTGCTGTAAAACTCGGAATGCAGTCCCACCTCAGGCTAATACGTAAATGGCTACAGTCGAGGTATAACTGGACACTGGATATTGTCACCAGAGTTCGTACCAGTGCAACCTCGACTCCACAGAAAAAGGGGCTTTTAGAGGCTACTTTTAAGTCATGTACCTCTTTTTCCGGATATTGATCCTTCATTAATAGCTACTGGCGTGATGATTTAGGGAGTCATCTCATATGACAGTCGTTCACCCTTAATAGAGGTGCTAAGGACATTAGTTGCTTAGTAATATGTGCGTAGCTTCCTACGACCACATGTGTTTCCTTTCATAGCAGGGTTTCTGACATGCATTGTTCTGCAAAATAATGCTCGTCCTTACACATCAGGGTTTT
The DNA here is from genome assembly GCA_006491805.2 of Dysdera silvatica. Classification (NCBI taxonomy): domain Eukaryota; kingdom Metazoa; phylum Arthropoda; class Arachnida; order Araneae; family Dysderidae; genus Dysdera; species Dysdera silvatica. The sequence continues at coordinate 7,974,905 of QLNU02014802.1, read as the reverse complement.
CCCAGGCATGTATCCGTCAGGTTGCCACAATTCCTTGGCTATCGCAATCGGCAAATTTATCGCCTTAATTTAAAGTAAAGTGCATCTGAGACAGCAGCATGTTGTTCTAATGCAACTGTACAAGGATATGTGCTCCAAAACTTTGTCATTTAAACACTTTAGCAGATAATTTTCCGAACACCAAAATTTTTTATGCATATTTGTGAAATCCTTTGTACAGCAACATTATTCGAACAATGTAAGGATTAGTATAATCATTTGGAGATTAATAATCATTCTTAATATCACAACCGTCATAATTTCCAGATCAGAATGCGCGTAACCTTTGATTCTTGAAGGTTTCTAAAGAGATTAGTTTACCAAGGCATATACAGGGTGTCTCAGCAATAGGGTTAAAAACATCTAGGAGGGGTAGGGTACACTTAGACGAACAATATTTGTCATAGAACCTAGGGTCGCAAACCACTCACAGCGCTAGTTCTAAAACCGTCCAGCATGCACAAATAGTGACAACCAGTGCGTGAAAAGCGCCAGATAAAACTCAGGTCAGCTGCTCAAGTGCATAGATGATTAGGACATCGCATTTTGCGCTTCTCATGCACTGGTTGTCACTATTTGTGCATGCTGGACGGTTTTAGAACTAACGCTGTGAGTGATTTGCGACCCTAGGTTCTATGACAAATATTGTTCGTCTAGGTGTACCCTACCCCTCCTAGATGTTTGCAACCCTGGTGCTGAGACACCCTGTATATTTAAACTTAGTTGTCTTGAAAGACCGGCTTAACATATAAGATAATTCTGATTGCACAGCGCAAAGCTTTACGCCTCGTCTGGGCATGCCAACACGGCCATTGGACTGTTGATGACTGGAAACACGTTGCCTGGTCTGACGAGTCTCGTTTCCAATTGCATCAGGCGGATGGACGTGTACGGGTATGGAGACAACCTCATGAATCCAAGGACCCTACATGTCAACAGGGGACTGTTCAAGCTGGTGGAGCTTCTGTGATGGTATGGGGCGTGTGCAGTTGGCGTGATATGGGACCCCTGATACGTCTAGAGACAACTCTGACAGGTGACAGGTACGTAAGCATCATGTCCGATCACCTACACCCATTCATGTCCATTGTGCATTCCGACGGACTTGGACAATTTCAGCATGATAATGCGACACCCCACACATCGAGAGTTGCTACCGAGTGGCTCCAGGAACACTCTTCTGACTTTAGACACTTCCATTGGCCACCTAAATCGCCAGACATGAACATTATCGAGCATATCTGGGATGCCTTGCAACGTGCTGTTCAGAAGACATTTCCACCACTTCTATGGATTTGTGGACTGCTCTGCAGGATTCCTGGTGAGAATTGTCTCCAAAATACCTTCAGACATTATTCGAGTCCATGCCACGTCGTGTTGCGGCACTTCTGTGTGCATGCGTGGGGTTGGGGGCTGCACGATATTACGTAGGTGTGCCAATTTTTCTGGCACTTCAGTGTATGTATAATTTAAACATGGCTACATTGTAATACTCTATTAATAATTGCAAACTTTTTAAGTATAATATATGTTAATATGTACATTCTCAATACAATATCCTATATATATATCACAAAACTTGATAAATTAAAATTTGGTAAAAGAAAATTTTGTTTATTATTAGTTCAGTCTTAATAGTTCCAGTATTATGTAACCTTCTTTGAAGAGGGCTAAAAGCCTTCAAAAAAAGTTTTAAAGCTATATTAAAACATATAGTTCAGAAACTGTGCCCATTGTGTTATTTTACCAAGTTTTGTGATATATTCAGCACAGTGAGTCGTTTTACTTCCGTCTTGTATATAATTAATATATTATAATTTTATATGTAAGGCGATTTCTTTACTATGTTAAAAATACTTTTATTGCACAAATGTGGCGGTGGCGGATAGAGTGAGGTCGCAGACTGTTTGGTTGCTATAAAAGAGGTCGCATATTACTTGGCTTCTATTAAATAAAGGCGGGACTTGAAAATGGTTGGGAAACTGTACTATGTATATATATATATAAGCAAGTATGTACTAATATTCATGTTTTAAACTTTTAGCTGTCGTGACTTCCTTTATACGAACCAAAATGCACGTGTGTTTGAAGTAAAAACACAAATTTTCCCCGATACCATTTCAAATAAAAAATTATCATGATTAGTTATACAGTCGAACATCTGGTGAACACCAAGAGGAAACAGAAAATCTATTTGTCTTATCCGGAAGGAATAATATGCTATACAATCTGACGGGACTTCAGAGTACGTTCCATATTAACCTTTACCTTACGGGGATGGAAACAAAAATATGTCGTTCCGTACGGAGAACTGTCGCTTCTTTTCTTCTCCACCATACAAATCAACGTAAGTTACACATTAAAGCGTTGCTACAAGGGGTCATGAGGGAGGTGCAGCGGCACTTGATTACAGATAAACAAAGCCAAATAACTTTAGTGGACATGTATTATACGTTAGTGAAAGATAAGGAACCTACTGATGATCTAATAGCAGACTGTTGACTTTCATACAAAGCGGTGAAGAATAGGGAAGGCGGGAAACGGTGCTATTTGTACAATAGGCCTTTATTTCGCAACCCTATTCGTTACCCCACGATCAAGACATTTATACGACTAAACTTATCATTGACTTGGGAAGATCACGAAAGAGGGAAAATCACTGATATAGAGTTTATTCCAGCCCCGTTTTTTTGGAGGTAAATCTACTGGGATATACCTTGTCCCACCTGTATGCTAAAGGTTAAAAGTAATTCGTCTTACCGAGGTTTAACTGTATATGTGTAGTAAATAAATTAGTTACAATAGATCCACAAGTCAATTAAATACAATATTATCCCCGGCTTCTAATATTTATTACAATTTAAGCCGCTCTATCGCAAAGCAGATTTAAGAAAAAAAACTTATTTGTCGTCTCTATATGAACAAGAATTATTTCTCGATAAATTAGAACATCTAACGAAACAATACAGAGTTTCACCAGGAGATTCCATAACAAACAGTTATTTCGACACTGGCGTAAGGTTTAAAAACACGACGTTTCGGGAGCCAACTGCTCCCTTTGTCAAGTGAAGGCAGAATGAAGAGTTCGTGAAAGTCCTAAGCTTATATACCCGCATGTTGGGAATCCCCATCTGACGCCATTTGGTGCGGAGCATTTCCAGCTGGGGAAACCCTCGCCGGGAAAGCCCCCGCACCCGACGATGTCAGATGAACACCCCCAACTCGAGGTTTTGCAAAAATCCTGTAAGGTTCTGGTAGAGGTTTTGCGATGTTTATTGCACGACTCCTCAAACCGTAGGTTTCCCATGATTCCAGAAAAAGTCTACTCCCAGTCTCCGTCGGGTGCAGGGGCTTTCCCGGCGAGGGTTTCCCCAGCTGGAAATGCTCCGCACCAAATGGCATCAGATGGGGATTCTCAACATGCGGGTATATAAGCTTAGGACTTTCACTAACTCTTCATTCTGCCTTCACTTGACAAAGGGAGCAGTTGGCTCCCGAAACGTCGTGTTTTTTAAACCTTACGCCAGTGTCGAAATAACTGTTGATAGAAATGAACAGTCATTTCACAAAATCTGCAATTTCGTTAGTTCAATAGACGAACTTGAATTCGAATGTTAACTTTAAATGGAATTTATATATATTTTAATTTAACTATGTATAACAATTCTTTAATAAAGATATACTATTTTATTATTATTTTAATAGTTATTTTATGATTATTTTAATGCATTATTTTATGAGTACAGTGAAAATCGGTTATAACGACCTCCAAGGGACCGTGCAAATTCGGTCGTTATAACCGATAGTCGTTATAAAGGATGTCTTTTTAAAATCATAGTAGCCTATAGCAATGTACTCTAGAGTTTTATACATTATTTTGACAGCAAAAACTATTAAACTTTTTGGTTTCAAAATTAAATAAAAATATACTTAATTATAATGAATTTAATTTCCGTTTATATTATATTTATAGCCACACTAAGTACATAGTACTTTCTTAGTTTTTTAAATTGAAAAAATTGTAGAAAATACTAAAGTATATAATGTAGAAAACAAATGTAATAAATAGTATTTATTATATTATACTAATGACTTCAGAACAGTGCCGGTTTATGGGTCTTATGGGCTCTACGCTGAAAAAATAGAATGGACTCCTTAAGAATATGACCCTCGTGATATTCAATTAATAAATCACTTTTTAAGTTCACTATCTTTAATATTCAGGTTTAGCAGTAATAAAAATTTCTCGGATATTTGTAAATAAACAAGATTAGAATAACGCTTAAATTTTGATAACTAACCCACATTGTTCCGACTTATTTAATAATGACTGTCAAGTCGCGTCGTTATATCCGATACGAATTTCCCTACTTAGAATCTACGTAGACTACAAAATCGCCGTCGTTATAGCAGGTTTCGTCGTTATATACGATGTCGTTATAACCGATATATTTAGTATGGAGTAGAATAGCAAACCAAACTTCTTGTAAAAATTCCGTCGTTATAAACGGTTTTCACTGTATTCTGATACACTATTTTATGATTATTTTACTACATTTCAAATGCTTTAAAACACCCTATAAAAATAAAGTACTAAAACATGTCATCTGAAAGTATTTTAAGTAGAACACTGTAAAACTATAAATGACATTATCCAAAGCGTTCGTCAGTGAGAAAATGTATAAAATGAAATGCTTTCCTGATAAAATTATTAAATTAGCCAATAATTTATACAGAGCAATTTAAATATTTTATTCGTAATTTATATAGAGTAATTTTAAATATTTTATTTATATTTATATACAACAATTTTAAATATTTTATTCATAATTTATAAAGAGTAATTTTAGATATTTTATACTCAATTTATATAGAGTAATTTTAAATATTTTATTCATAATTTATATAGAGTAATTTTAAATATTTTATTCATAATTTATATAGAGTAATTTTAATTATTTTATTCATAATTTATATAGAGTAATTTTAAATATTTCATTCATAATTTAATTTTGTGAATTAAACTGGACGTGATAATATTGAATTTATTTCTATAATTGGAAAAAACAGCAATAAAACTTAATTTTTCAATAAATTTTTCTATATTCACTCTCAACTGGGAAAATATCGAAAAACTGTATGATAGTGGTAATTTTTGTTTTCTACTATCTATTTTAATTTTTCTATATAAATAAAATCTACGTAACAGGACATATCTTTTCTACATTTATTAATCTCATACACTTACTGGTACATTTACATATTTTTCACGGAAAATCGTTTATATTCCAATTTCATGTCGTTGTTTTGTCTAGAAATATATTTATGTACCTATGAATAGATAACTAAATTACCTCGTTCGCCGGCAAGAAGTATTGCCTTTAAAAATATTTCAATAATTTAAAATTTTTACTGGTTACAAAAAATCATACACTCAAACCTAAAAAATTAAAAAATATTACAAGCACTTTCTAAAGAATCTCATGGCATTAGTAGCTATGCCATAAATCTACTTTTAGATATAATCTCATATTGAAAAATTTATGGTGTTCAAAATCTTCAAAAGTTATATTTAAACCTTTAAGAAAATTTGAACTTGGATGGCAAAGGGCATAGAATTTATGTCAAAAAATTGCTGGAAAGAGACATACGAGGATCCCCTCGCTTCACTTGTCGAATGGTCCATCCATCTCAGTCTGTTAAGTCAGTAATCGTTCTGGTATGGTCGGACAAGTCTGCTCAAGCTCTTCCGAGAATAGAAATCCCATTTACCACGATCGAACTCAACCAGAAATAATTGGAGTTTGAACATAGGTTCCGTTTGTTAAGATCTTTGCGAAGACCTGTTCCTGATTTTCAGGGAACATTTCAGAACTGTGTTCTCGAACTTCAATTTTATTGGAAATATAAGTTCAATAGCGGAGCAATAAAAGTAATACCCTTCCTTTTTATCATTCTGACATGTAGAAAAAGGAGATACTTTATATGTAAGCGCAATTTATTTCATGACACGTATTTCGTTGAATTTTACAGCTAACAAAAATATTCGAAATTAATTAATTAATAGTTTTTTCTTTCATTGATTTTGGTCACAATTTCTAACTATTTTAAAAATATCCTATTTAATTCAACACTGAATTCGATTAGAAATATATTTTTGTTCATATATATATATATAATGTACATCATGTAATTTACTTTAAATATACCTTTTGTTTGAACATTGTTCTCAACTTCTTTTACCCAGGTACTCTCTTCATTTTATATTCAAAGATGCCATTCCCCCCCTCTTCCTTCTAAATGTTTTAGCTACCAGTATTTCAGTTGATTAATTTGCCAATTTGAGCAGGGAATTCCCTCCTGAAGCAACAAAATTCCGCCTCTTGGATGAGAACCTCTCTATTAGAATATGGGTGTGATTGTTTTCAGCTAATTCATCGTTTTATTCTCAAGGCTTTTTCATTTCTCCTCATTCTTTCTTCAGCTCATTCTCGTTTAAATGAACTCGCTTTTTCTGATGAGCTTTCTCTAGATTTCGCAACTGTTCCTGCACTTCCGTTTCAATTTCTGTCACGAGAACAAACCTTCGGAATATCATGCGTAGAAAAAGAGTAGACGTTCTACAAAACACTTAGGAGCCAAATCCAGGTTAATGACTGGATAGACGATTGCTGTGGCAACGTAGTGAAATGGACCTCAATTTTTCGAAGCTCTGAAGGCCTAGCAAACAAATAAACCCTCGGATTACAGTGATCGTTAATTCGGTAATTTTTCGACGACGGGCACAGTTAAGAGTGAAACCCAGATTAGCGGCACAACAGGAGCATTACCGCTGTGCCACCGCAGTGCCGTTTGGAATTTTACGAACACTGTTGTTTAAAATTAGGCTGTGAAAAATTTGTTCTTTTCATTACTATGAGTTTAGTCATGGATGAATTGTGCTTAGATTGGCTTTAAGATACGTTTAACAGTGCAAGCGTTTTTTAAAGAACTGAAACGCTGGATTTCTTGGAAACGTAAGAGAATCTATTACTCCCTAATTTTAAACTGTAAAAGACGAAAGTTGCAGATTTTTTGTACACACACACACAAATATGCACTAAATTTTAGATGCCACAACCTGTGGTGCTTAGGATTGGTGAAAAAGAAGCAAACGAATTATTCAAATTATATAAAAGTGCACAAAGATTTACTCTAAAAGGGGTTATGTTTCACTGTTATTTAACGAAATGAAAAGAAAGCAGCTAATGGAAAAATTAGAATCACAGAACAAAATAAAATTAATAGAAATACAAGTAGATTTTCTCTTTTAAATTCACCATTAAAATTGTTTTTGTTTCAGTATCCCTTTCTCAAGTTTTTTCATTTATTTTACTCATTTGTGGAATGCTTTATTTAGAAAAAAATACTGTTTCAAGTTCTTAAGCCATTCATTTTTCTAATAAACGATCTTTTTCACGTACTTAAAATTTCTCTCGTTAATTAATTAAAGTCTTTGGGGAAGTATATCTCATTGAAAAATAGAGTTTTGTTTTGTATGCAAAATAATTGAAAGCAAATATCTAAAGGATAAAATATCCATATCAATCTAAAAAAATTAAATTATAGATTAATGATTATGAAAAATAAAACAAAAGTATTATAAAATTTAGTAAAACTTTTCGTATGTAAAAAATTATCTTAAACCTAAAAAAGACATCATTAAGCTTCGAACAAGTTTGCTTCATATACATTAATCATTTCATAAGAAAAGATCAAAAATTGCTTTCAACTTTATGTGTAGCTTAAATGATGGTCTAAGTTAAAAAATAATATTTGAACGAATATATTTTTTGTTTTATGTACGCTTCGTGTATTTTCTATACGCACATTTTTTCATTTTTAGCAATGCCTTGTCATCTTTTTTCTATGCCTTTTTCTGATATGTATTAAATAGAATTTTGTTAACTTCTTAAATACCTTTTCGGCCGTAAATTAATTTTTTACATAACTTAACTTTTAAATTCAGAATAAAGCTAAACTAAAACTTTTAAGCTCGTTTATTTAATTTAACAAAACGTTGTGTCACAATTAAAAAATTAGAAATAAACCCGGACAAGGCCACAAGAGCAGGAACAACGGGAATTAATTTTAAAAACAAACATTTAATTATTAACTAGTGTATCTGCACAAACATACATACAACCCAAAACAATTATATATATATATACACTGAAGTGCCAGAAAAACTGGTACACTTACCTAATATCGTGTAGACCCTCCCCACCCGCGCACGCAGAAGTCCCGCAACACGACGTAGTCTAATCGTAGTTGCACGACCCGACTAATGTCTGAAGGTATCCTGGAGACAATTCACACCAGGAATCCTGCAGGGCAGTCCACAAATCCATAGGAGTGCAAGGTGGTAGAGATCTCTTCTGAACAGAACGTTGCAAGGCATCCCAGATATGCTCGATAATGTTCATGTCTGGCGATTTAGGTGACCAATTAAAGTATCTAAAGTCAGAAGAGTGGTCCTGGAGCCACTTGGTAGCAACTCTTGATGTGTGGGGTGTCGCATTATCATGCTGAAATTGTCCAAGTCCGTTTACTTTAATACTTTAAAAATATAAATCGAAAAATCAATTTTTGAGCCGTTAAAGGCCTTAAGACCCCTTATATAAATAATTAATTAAATAATGTAAGTCTATTTTGGTAAAGATACTTTATTGTAATTTTCGGCGGGCTATAAATAACCCTAACACATGTTGTCAGCTTTATGCTCACTAATGAATTAAATCTGCATATTTTATAATTATTATCTATAGACATTTTTTAAGTTATTTGCTGGACAAGTGTTCTTTGAGTAAAACACGAAGGTGCATTATTAGCCTGCATTTTTATATTTGAAAAATAATCGAATCGTTTTAGAAATTGCTGAAGGTTTAATACGAGTATTTTTTTTTTAAGTTTGGTTTTATTATCACTTAAATCACAGGGCGTTTACAGGATCCGTTATGCTTCGAAGTACTACAGGTATTATTTCTATTTTGACTTTATTTAAATTTACGACGTTATTTGTCAATATCATGTAAGTTATTATACAAATTTCTAACGTTATACATTTGTAATAAAATACTATACTTTGTTTTGCACAAAAGCAACTTTACAGGCATGCTAAGTGACTTCGTTTCAAACGTTTATATCTCGGCGAAGTTGAACTGCTGGTTTACGTACTTTCAACAGCAGTTCTTATACCCATGTAGACTATTTGCTCCATGGTTTCCCACAAAAAGAAATAAAGCGGAGTGACGTCGTCCGATCTTGAGACCCACCAAGCAACTGGATCACCATCCCGTAAAAATTCATCGCGGTTAGTTTTGATTGAAAATTTGTCTCACTGCAATTGCAAAGCACCGTGTTAATTGATATGTTTTTACTAACTGCAAATAACTATCCTAAAAGTAATGATTACTTCTTTTCCTCTACGCTCCTTCTAGTTCTTCTTCTAACTGATCCCATTTTATGCTGAAACGTGGGTTTCTATCTGCTTTGAAGCCTAAAGGATTTTGCATGTACACTTTTAACTAAGTAACTTAAATAAAAAAAAAATTCGCGCTTCGACGTACAACGAGTCTTACAAATGTCCCATGTTTGTGTGTTAATAAAAATAAAACTGAAATAAATGTATGTATAAATGTTTCATTAATTTATATAACAGTTAAATAATTTTCAAATAATATAACAAACTACACATTAATAGGCCTAAATATGAAAACAATAGTCAATTTTCGAGAGGTTTCCTTAAGGGCTTCGACAGACCCCAAATTTTTTTACCTTAACTAATAAATTGTAAATAATTATCATAATATGTAAAAGATTTGTATCCGTCGGAATAAAATTTGATTTGATAAGATTAAAATCTTTCCTTTTTATTACACTTTTACTTTTAAATTGGCCTTTCAGGTTGAAATAATTATAGATCTATATCATCGGTGCATTAAGAGGGAAAATTATAGCACATCTGCAATATTTTCCGAGAAAATCGAATTAACTTTTATGAAGTTCTATTGAAAATTATCGCCATTTGGAAACTAAACGTTTGCGACACTTGTTGAGACACTTTTTTTCCCATGAAGTGAGTATATATGAAAAAATTAAGGTCCAATAATATACGCTAAACATTATGTATTTTAACTACGAAAAAAACATTTCTGTAGAACCGAATGCTAACCCCAAAATCTGAGAAAATAAATTATTTATGAATAACTACGATTCAAAATTTAAATTGTCAAAACGTGATATATGAAAGTGGCAGAGGATTAATAAACGCCTTTTTCACAGAAACACACAATGGAATTACTTCAAACAAGTATATTAGAAAACTAGGATGAAAGTAAGCAGAAACTATTTCTACAAGATTAATCTGAACATGGAAATTCGTCGAATGAATAACGTGTTTAAAAAGATTGATTAAATATTTGATTGAAAATGAACATTGAGCAGTAAGTAGAGTATATAATAAATGCGACGGTCTTCAATATAATCAACTGTTCAAACGTATCCAAGATATTGAAAAAATGCGCAAAGAAGCATATGAGCAGCCTAAAAATTTAACAAATAAGTCAGGCGAGATTAATTAGATTAGGAAAGGAAAGTAAAGGAATATCATTGGGGATTTTTTCCTTATAAAAGTCTAGTAACGGAAAAGTTTCTTGTACGCATCTGGGAGTGGCTGCTATTCATCCGCAGCAGTTCCGTGCAATCTATTTGATTCCAAGAATTTCAAGAAAAGTCGTTTGTTATTGGTCGTGATATGCGGATATAATATTTTTGTAGCATTCCAATCGGGTTCCTGTTCATGTTTCAATGCATGTTCTCTAAACATGGGGATATGTTACCTTTTACTGATGCTTTTTGTGTTTTTTTCTTCTGGTTGGGATTACCGTTTACTTTCATCTGTGAATTGTTTGTTAAAATCTTCACATGGAATTCGGCAAATGGTGTCGTTAAGAATTCAAAGGAAATTGGGGCATCGACTTTTGAAAATTTTTCGCGAAGTGTTCTGATTGGGGAATAAGTATACAGGTATATTATATTTTTTGTTTTGAAAATGCGAGATATGGTTTCAGAAATGATGTGGCGTTTCTAGTGTGTGATGAATTGCCTAGGTTTACACTCTTTGGTCTACAGTCCCTGAATATAAATCATTTAGGATATCCGTTATTTTTAAGAATTTTGTGCATGTGTTTGGTCTTGATACTCGGAGATATCGAAATTCCACATAGAACGAAGCCTTTCATGGCCTAAGCACTTTGTTATATTCATCATCAGATATACAGAGTGTTTCAAAAAAGATGCGACAAATTTTAAAAAGTGAAAGCATACACTAAAACACACATTATTTTCGTCTGAGTATGCATGGTCAGAAATAAAATGTGAAGACGTTAGCGCGTTTGGAGACGCCAACGTTCAAGCGTCCTTCTTGTTGTAAGTTACCGAGAGAAGAAGGACACTGTGTGTTACAGGTTTTTTTTCGATTCGTTATTTACTTTTGGTTTGGGTTCGCAATGAACCTAAAGTGAGAGAAAATGTCAACGTTAGACATTTATTTTATTTTATTTAAACCAAAGAGATCGTATAGGGTGGATTTCAATTATTAATTTTTGCAAAAATTACGCGTTGTGTTAAATAACCTCTCTTCCAACATATAGTTGATAGAAAGGTTACCGCAAGTCTGGTAAGCAAAGGCAACCAGGATGAAAACACCCCAATTAATAAATGAACTTGGGTCCTAAGTTGAGACCGACTCTAATTTATTCTATTTACTTAACTACATATGGTTATGTAGAATTATATAACTAGGAAACACAAATGATACAGCAGAAATTTAGTAGCGAAGTATAAACTTCATTTCTGGTGCACAAAATTAGTTTACTTTACAATGGTAGATCATACCATTTTGCTATAATTGACTTAAGTACTGGGAATAACTTAAAACCAGACTTTTTTTTATAAAACGTTCGACCAAACAAATTAATTATCAACCTATTGAAGTAGAACCCCCAACTTAAATTCTTGACTGACGTTACGAACATTATTAGATACAGAGTTGGATTAAACTAATAGTTATATTAAATAAATAAAATTAAAGTTAGGTATGGCACTAAAAATTAGTAATTAAATAAGGAAAAGAAGAAAATGGATGCTTACATTATTAGTTTGATCCTCCATGAGGGGGTCCAATGGACGTGAGGGGGAAGTACCCAAATATAAAAACAAAAACTCAAGTGGACATCTTGATGTTGCAACAGTTTATCGAAAAGTAAGTAACTTTTTTGGTGACTAGCTTTAGAAAAAGAAGTACTGAGATCGCTAAAATGGTGCTAGAAGACCACAAAGTACTAGTTGCTCTATCGTGAAGCTCTGGACGAGTCAAGTGAGTGGCGTAATTCTTTGATGTCCCGCCAACGCCAATATTCACCAAAACTGCTAGTTAGTTCTCAAAATTTGGTCGAAAATTTACAACTTGCCTTCAGGTATCACTTCGACATTTTTATTGTCGGCAAAGTTGTACTGGACAAAGGTATGTTTCCTCGAGTGTACGATTTGATGACGCCAGAGGTGACCTATTTGACCTCTGTTGCAAAGTGGTTACGTCGCTGCAGGAACTGACCAGGCTTTCGGTTCATAAGTGCATAGCAACATCTATTTCTTGCCTTCCTTACTTGTTTGCAAATCTAATTGCGAGGGGTGAGAAACGTAGACTGGCTGATGCTGTAATGATGATGATGCCTTGGCCACCAAAGAAAGGAAGTAAAAGGATAAAGGAATTTTCTAATCTCGAACCATAGACGAAAGAATAGATAAATAAAAAATAGAATAATTGATTGGATTAAAAAAAATAAAATGAAGACTATTAGATGAATAAAAATAAAGAATTTAATTAAGGTAAATTGTAGTGGACATTAGTCATGCAAAAAATAATGAACGTAATTCAACTGGGTTGCCCAGTAGTGTGAATAGTAAAAACCAAATACTTTTCACTGAATATTAAATTACCCTATTTTGCATAAGTGCATGAACAAGTTAATGCACTGAAGCTAATTCCGATATCATGAATTATTACACATAAATAAAATGAACTGAACATTTTTATCAAAAAAATTTCACAAATTAGTAGTAATGTCCACCGTCATGCCTGTTTTCTTTGAAAAAAGGAGAATTAGTTCGATGCATATTTTATTAAGAAAACTAAGTTCTGGTTTGAAGATGTTCACTGGATTGGAAAAACTTGATATATTGAGTAATTGAAAACAAAGATTGTTTTCTTGATTATTAAGAGAAATCATATGTAATTTAGAATATGTCCTTATACTTTTTCTATATTTCTTTCGTGATAATTTTTATGAGGTCAACTTTTGTAAGTTTCATATTTGTTGTTTTATGTTTTGTAGATGTTATTGTAAAATGTGATATTATAGCTCATAAATATCAAAAAGTTCATTTTGATAAAATGAAAACAAAGTATATTTGCATTCTATTATGTGTTGTCCTTATACCTTCCTCGCACACTGTATATCTTACATACTACTATAATTTACATTTTGATTGCACATGGAGGAGCTATATTGTTGTATCGAAATAAATTTTATAAGATTTGATTTTCACGAACGTAATAAAATTAGGAGCGAGAAACTAAGAGCGGATTTAGTCGACGTAAATCATTATTTGTGTGTTGTATGGAACTAAGACAGATAAGGTAATGCTACACCAAGACCAATAGTTTTCCTGATGAATCCTGCTAAGGAACAAACTCCCGAAATACGGATTGGCAAAAAAGCCACAAGTGCTTAGTATTAGCGGAATCCAAACCCGATTTTTCTCGAGATGGAAAAACGCATTATCTCCACGCCACCACACGGCTGAAATATAAACTAATTGCATTTTATATCCACTATATAGTCATTCGTTTAAGAATAATGCAACAAAATGTAATTACTACTTCATATTAACTTTAGAAATCCATGCCTAAATGAAAGAAAAGAATAAATTTGGTTTAGTGCTAAAGCACGTCTTCTGAGCTTATTAAGCTCCAGTTTCAAAGTTAGTTTTACAAGATAATTAACCAGGCTTATTATACCTTTCTTAAGTAACTGACGCTTTCCATCCGTTTCTCTGGAAAGAAAAGACAAGCCTTGGAAGAGAAAGACTTATTTTTTACAAATGAGTATATTATTTTAAGCCATTAAAACGTACAAAGTAATTATGAGGACCTTTGTCTCTTTTTCGCGCTGTCATCACTCTGCTTTAATAAATAACTGAGAGAAAGCTTTCAAAACTTAAGATAAGGGTTTCAAAAGTTATGTTAATTTAAACACTAGCAGGTTGCTTAGTGAAAAACAAGGGAGCGGATACAGTAGTTATATTTTATACACAATAGTGGTATTTGTATAGACAACGTTGTTAACTATGCTGGCATACTGGAATTGTTTACGATGATATTGAAGAAACGAAAAACACAATGATGCAATTAATTAATCACTGATTTAATGAATCACTAAATTAATTAATCGCTAATTAAAAATATGCCATTTATCACAACTATCAACTACAATTTTTAATATTACCAAACTCGAGTTTTTCCTCCTCATTCGTTTACTACAGTAAAGTACATGTCTATATAATATAAACATTAACTCATAAAAAAAATCCTTTTTTTAAGGACGTTTACATGCTGAATAATACCAGAGGCTATGTTATTTACTTTTAATTAGAAATTGACAAATTTATGGGTATGATTTCGTGAATGTTTCTATCAAACTTCAGACGGTGCATCAAGAAGAATGCCTAACATATAATTTCATCCTCTGCATTCGTTAAATATTGATGACCACAGAAACACTTGTTTGATGCAATCACTCCCCATAATACTCATTAGAACTGCGGTTATACGGTATAGACACCACAACACCTATTCCATATACAGGGCCGCCGAGAGCGAGCCCGGGCCCCATGAAAAAAAAAACACGTGCGCATCGATAGCGATAGTTTTTTACTTTTTCTCTAATATAATGAGAAAATTGAATTAGAACGATGAAATATTTGGTAAATAGAAAAAAATAGTTGCTTAACAAGAAAGGACGACAGCAGAATTTATTGAGTCTCGGATTTAAGTTAATTCCCAAAGGCGCTTTGCGAGTCTTACGACTTGTAAATGTATCTATTATTTGGGAAAAACCACAATATCTGGCT
>QLNU02014802.1:7929968-7949454 GCA_006491805.2 Dysdera silvatica | reverse complement strand
CGCCATTTCAGTCCTTTCACTTTAACAATGATGTCCTCTACTCTAGTTTGCTCTCTCACCCAAGTGTTTCTTTTTCGATCTCTCCTAGTTATTCCAAGCATGCACCTCTCCATGCTCCTTTGCGTTGTCTGTAACTTTCGTATTGCTCCAACTGTTAGACTCCATGTCTCTGATCCATAAGAGAGGACTGGCAATACACACTGGTTGAAGACTTTTCTTTTTAGACATAAAGGCAATTTCCCCTTCAGGATAAAACTGTTTCTTCCAAATGCACTCCAGCCAAGTTTAATACGTCTGTTGAGTTCTTTCATAATGTTGCCATCCATTGAAATCAGCTGGCCAAGGTAAATATATGAATCAGCAATTTCTAGCTCAGTGTTGTCAACTTGTATTTTTGTTTCCTCTACAAAATTATTGAACATGATCTTAGTTTTTTGTAGGTTCATCTTGAGTCCAACTTCTTCACTTCTAGTTGAGAGCTCTTGTACCATGTCTTGGAGTTCCAATGGGTCCGTTGAAAAAATAACAATGTCATCAGCAAACCGCAGATGATTTAAATATTCACCATTTATTTTTATTCCCTTGTTATTCCAATTTATCAGCTGAAAAATCATCTGTAAAGCAGAAGTAAAAAGTTTTGGAGAAATGGTATCTCCCTGCCTCACCCCTTTGCCAAGTTTGATAGTTTTGGTATCTTTATGTAACCGAAATTTTGCACTTGCATTTTTATACACACGTTTCACCATGTCAATGTACACATCCTCAATGTCTGTTGATCTTAAAGAGTTGATGACTGCTGATGTTTTTATAGAGTCAAAGGCCTTCTCATAGTCAATAAATGCAACACACAATGGAAGTTCATATTCATGTGTTCTTTCAATTAATTCTCTTAATACTTGAATATGGTCCACTGTACTGAATCCCATTGGTTTGGTATGTTACCGCTGTTAAGACATTTGGTAAAGAATTTTGCAAGTATGTCTTCTACATATTCTCCAGCTTCTTTTAGGATATCTAATGTAATACCATCATCACCAGGGGCTCTTCCTTTCTTCATATTTTTTATTGCAAATGAAACTTCTTCTTTTAAGATTTTAGGAGCTGTTCCTTCGACTATTTCGGCGTCTTCGTTTAATCCACTGTTACTTTCATATAGTTTTTTGTAGAATTCTTCAACTCTTCTAAGTATTTCTTCCCTATTTCTTGTTACGGTGCCATCCTCTCCTTTTAATGCAATGATGTGTTTCTTCCCAACAGATAAACTTCCTTTAACAACCCTAAGGCTCTTGTTATTTTCAATGGCTTTCCTTACTAGCTCACAGTTGAATTTTCTTATGTCTTCTTTCATGCTTTTGCGCAGAGTTTTACAAAGTTCTATGTACTCAATCCTGGAACTGGTATTTCGATTGTCCACCTTCATATCTCTTCGCCTTTTCATGAGCTGTTTCGTCTTCTCAGATAATTTGCTATTGTGCTTTTTACAGGTTACACCACCAATTTCCCCAGCAGTTTCAACTATTGTCTTAACAATGTTTTCATTTGCTTCTGAGATATCACTTTCATCAATAAGTCCTTCCAGTGCAGAAAAGCGATTTTTTAATTCCAACTTGAATGCCTCGGTATTTACTTTCAGTTTCATTAGATCCACCCTCTTACTTACTTGTTTCCTAATGAGCTTCTGTCGTTCTAATTTAGTATTTAAGTGCACTTTACATCTCACCATTCGATGATCACTTCCAGTATTAAATCTGTTCAGTACACTGCAATCTTCAATAATTGATTTCTTGTTTGCCAGGATATAGTCAATTTCACTAGTTCCCCCATTTGGGTGTTTCCATGTCCATTTTCTTTGCGGTTTCTTCTTAAAAAATGAATTCATGATGCTAAGGTTTTCAGCTTCTGCAAATTCGATGAGTTGATCGCCACGTTCATTCCTTTCCCCATATCCGTATTTACCAACCGATGTCTCTCCTTGTTCCTGTTGTCCAATTCTTGCATTGAAATCCCCCATGATGAGCTTGATATGTTGGAGAATATGTAGAAGACATATTTGCAAAATTCTTTACCAAATGTCTTAACAGCGGTAACATACCAAACCAATGGGATTCTGCAACAGTAATTCTTTTGCATAAAAAAGGTGATAAAGAGGATTTAAAAAATTACCGACCAATTAGCTTGTTACCTGCTATTTATAAAATCTTCACAAAAGTGCTAACACATCGCCTGCAGAAAAAATTAGATGCAGCTCAACCAAGAGAACAAGCTGGATTTCGAAGTGGATTCAGTACAGTGGACCATATTCAAGTATTAAGAGAATTAATTGAAAGAACACATGAATATGAACTTCCATTGTGTGTGGCATTTATTGACTATGAGAAGGCCTTTGACTCTATTAAAACATCAGCAGTCATCAACTCTTTAAGATCAACAGACATCGAGGAAGTGTACATTGACATGGTGAAACGTGTGTATAAAAATGCAAGTGCAAAATTTCGGTTACATAAAGATACCAAAACTATCAAAATTGGTAAAGGTGTGAGGCAGGGAGATACCATTTCTCCAAAACTTTTTACTTCAGCTTTACAGATGATTTTTCAGCAGATAAATTGGAATAACAAGGGAATAAAAATAAATGGTGAATATTTAAATCATTTGCGGTTTGCTGATGACATTGTTATTTTTTCAACGAACCCATCAGAACTCCAAGACATGGTACAGGAGCTCTCAACTAGAAGTAAAGAAGTTGGACTCAAGATGAACCTACAAAAAACTAAGATCATGTTCAATAATTTCGTAGAGGAAACAAAAATACAAGTTGACAACATTGAGCTAGAAATTGCTGATTCATATATTTACCTTGGCCAGCTGATTTCAATGGATGGCAACATTATGAAAGAACTCAACAGACGTATTAAACTTGGCTGGAGTGCATTTGGAAGAAACAGTTTTATCCTGAAGGGGAAATTGCCTTTGTGTCTAAAAAGAAAGGTCTTCAACCAGTGTGTATTGCCAGTCCTCTCTTATGGATCAGAGACATGGAGTCTAACAGTTGGAGCAATACGAAAGTTACAGACAACGCAAAGGAGCATGGAGAGGTGCATGCTTGGAATAACTAGGAGAGATCGAAAAAGAAACACTTGGGTGAGAGAGCAAACTAGAGTAGAGGACATCATTGTTAAAGTAAAAGGGCTGAAATGGCGATGGGCTGGGCATATTGCAAGAAGAACTGATCAACGATGGACAACAGAAATTCTGAACTGGATTCCAAGAGACCACCGAAGACCTAGAAAACGTCCTCAAACTAGATGGGTGGATGAAATAAGAAAACAGGTTGGGGTGACGTGGAAGCGAATTGCTCAGGATAGACTTGTGTGGAAAGCATTTGGAGAGACCTTCATCCAGCAGTGGATAGATAATGGTTGAATATGATGATGATATATATATAAGTTATTTTTGAACTCTTTGATTTCCAGTGTAGAGCAAAATTTTGTATGAAGTTTAGAATTTTTATTGTTAATTTTTGTTTTGTATAAAATTGCACATGACAATGTGAATTGTCTTTTGTCGTTAAAAATGTATTCAAAATATATTTGTAATGTAGCTCATATTTGATATTTTTTACAAAGATTTGTGTCTCCATCCCATAATTATAAGGATTGGAGAAATTATAAATTTTAGTTGACTTCTATATGTTTTAATTACAAAATTTATGTTAAGAAATTTATTCATTAACGTTAAACATTACATAAAAAGGTTAAACACTGGTAAAATAGCAATGAAAAAGATCACTCAAGTGTAGATCAACTAGTGTTTAACCTTTTTATGTAATTTCCTCCCTGGTACCCTGTATTTTATTTCAACGTTAAACATATTAGCTTACTTAGATATTTAGTGTTATTAAATATATTATGATAAAATACGTCAAAATATTAAAGAATGTTAAGCCCCTGTAATATTAATAGTTCCCTGTAACAAGGGTCAAGCTATGAGCCTGCCCCGTGTGCTGTCAAAATACGGTCTGTGTACCACATACGGTACACTTGCCGTTTATTTCCGACCTGTGATTTACTCTATATTTTCTTCGCAAAACTTTAAAAACTGAGATGTCTGTTAAACAGCTAAAATTTCATATTCGATGCTTAGCTTCACACCAGTGAGCATTTGTTAAATGGTTATTTGGTTATCACAAACTAATTTCTAATAGTAATTAACGTAAATCCCAAAAAGGATTTGCAAAAATTTTTCTATGATAACTTTCTCTTACTTACTGATGTCAAGAATGAATTATGAGTTAAATTTTACGCCTTAAAAATGAATCCTTAATGCTTCTAAGAGTGGTGGAAATGAAGTCATAATGAGTAGAAAACGAGAAACAATCATTTCGTATGAATTTCATTTGGGGGTCAGTTCGTGTCTGAGAATAATTTGAAGAGAGAATTTAATAGTCTGAAATGATTTACATGTCATTAAGTTAATGAAAACCCTTCGTTCGGATCATTTATCAAATGACGGTTTTAAAACATGAAAGGCGGTTGGGAGGTCAAAGACTCCAGAAAACTCGCTTAAAGCATGGTGCAAAACGCAAAGAAAAGGATTTCCAAACCCATTGGAATAGTATTACCAATCTAAGTAAATAAGCAAACAACATACTCAATTAGAAATGAATACATATACACCGGCCACTTGTTATAAGCGACCGCCTTCTATTTCTGACGTCTCTCAACGCTAGGCGGGTAAGGGTAAATCTTTGTCTAATAAGGACATGCATTCGTATAAAATACTACTATCTTAAGAATTAAACGATTACTGGGAAAAAGTAGTCAAAATAAATGTTTGATTATTTTTGAACATTTTGTTTTCATCTCAATATAATAAAATTATTTATTAAAGTCAAACAGTACTCATCATAGATGTGGTAATAGTAGATTATAAATTACTTGCAAAATAAATAATGCTTGGTATAACTGCACAAACAAACCCCTAGCTCTCTCTCCCTCCTCTTGAAATAAGTTTAAAATCGAGAATTTTAGTAGATCGGCTTGTAATGTCTCTCTGATGTCATGCTTATACCACCCTTCTGTGCTGTTGCAGCTGCTACGGCATTTTTTGTGAGTTTTTTTTTTTTGTATTATGTCTTTTTTTTTTATGGAATTGCGTTTGAATGGTAAGAGAAGTGTACTTACCTAGAGTGGGCTATGGAAAGAGAGAATTTCGTCTGGGTAGGTGTGCCCGGCATGTAAGGAACAAATGACATTGTAAGTTAGACCTCTTGTGGATAACATGATTTGCGGATTACTTTGCGGAATTTATATGGCGTCGCCGCAAAAAAAGGATAGTCTTTTTTCCAGCATTTTTCTGAGACATAAAATCCATTTTCCCACCATACACAACCGATCTAGACGACTAGGTGAGTACTTCTGGAATTTTTATTTACAATTTTGCAGGTTCTTACGGATTCAACGTTTTACTGATTCAGGAACCGCATCACTTAACGTGATCCGAACGGAAGGTAAGGGCGCAGCCCGAAGAGGGGGCGTGGGGTCTCCTCCACAACTCTTCTACTGATACATCCCCTTCAAATATTCAGGAAAATTACACGGGCCAAAAAACACTGAAAACTACATGGAGGCAGGTCGATTGCCGTGTTGCCAGCAGTTTCGAAAACAAAAAAAATCAGTAGGGTGTTCTTTGTGCAGTTACACCGAATATCTGATGGGAATCGAACTCACAACCCCTTGACAATCAATCAAGTGTTATTTCCCATTTGCCTACTGGCGTCGATTAAACTCTTCTCCTAAAGCGAATATAAAGCTTTACTATGGACAAGTTCGCAGTAATGGAGCAGTGCTTGGACTGCTCCATTAATTGCGAATTGGAGCAATTGTTTTGCCTTTTATAACAAAGCGAATCATCGCTTTGTTACAAAAGGCAGTCCAAGAACTGCCTCCTTAATTGCGAACATTTACAGTGAAGCTTTATATTCGCTCGCAAAGACGAATTTGATCGCAGCCTGCAGCTCAGTGGGAATGAACACTTGACTAGTTATCAATAGGTTTTGAGTTTGGTACCAACAAGGGTCCGAAAAACCAGTCTTTCCTTTGCGAGTAATTTATCATCTAAAATAAAATTACTTTTAGAAGAACTATGAACTTTAAGTTTACTTGTTCCCTTCACCCCTGCAGCCACTACCCGGAGGACATACAGTTGAACCCACATTAAACGAAGTAAAGGGGAGGAACTTGGTCTTGGATAAGCAAAATTTCCAATAATCCAAACAATCAATGTTTAGCGCAAAGGAACTTTTCCACCATAGTTGAAACATAGACATAATATTTTTGCGAGCTTCTTTCCACGTCAAGGGTTAAGTACTAAATAAAACACTTCGTTTAGGTTTCTTAGAAATACAATACAATATAATACAAATGTTATTTTCATGCTAAATTTATACTTCAATGCTCTGAGGAAGCATAGAAAACAAAAACTACTGTTATTATTCTAGTTCCCGTTATGGCCAGTATGACCATTATATTTTTGTTTTTCTACTAAGTAAATTCTTAATTTCCTTTTAACTTCGCTTTTTCTTTCACAATTTTTTATATGATCTGGCAATTTATTCTATTTATCGATTCACGGAATTTCAATAAAATTGAAAATCACAGTCACGATTAAAAAAAATAAAAGTAATTGGTCCTACGCTTGCCCAGTGGTAACGCGTTCACTTAGCATGTCGTTGCTTCTTGATTCGACTCAAGACGACGTTTATTTTTCAAATAACTGCTCGTTGCAGTCCAGAGATTGGTTCCTCAAGCTACAAGAAGTTCGGATGCTTCGGAAAAATATATGTGCACTGCAATACGGTGCCATAGTGGTATTGCATTTTACTATCGTACCACTGAAGCCAAATTCTACTCCGAATGGTACGGGTCGCTATTTATCTACAGTAGTCTAGTGTTTGGTGCCCTTGGCGACAGCAATTCGTATTTCTCAGAAAGCAATTGGTTCCAGAGCAGCATAACCTTCTCCATCCCTGCACCTTAAAAACGCAATAAGCACCAAAACTTCATTTTTCTTTGCCCTTTTTGTGACGACGGGACGGGATCTGTCCCATGAAATTATCGCCCGAATTTGACGGCTCGTGGGACATATATCGCACCCTTGCGACGAAAGTGTTACAACTCAAAAAATCCCAATTTTCAGAGAACGCAAAAACTCGTTTCTAGGTGCATTGAAGGATAATGTGTTCATCTGATTACATGTGCCAACTAGCGGAAACCCGAATAAGTTGGGCTCACGTTTTGCACGGCAGGATGCAACACTGTTTTCTACATCTGGTTGTAACATTAACTCATTTTAACCAAATTTTGAGTTGTAACACTTTCGTCGTAAGGTTGTGATATGTACAATGCAAAGACCATACTCTGCTTTCCCTCTTAATCGCATTAATTTACAAACACCCATTATTCTTAGATCCGCATGTTAGCTGCGGAAGTGGGGTTTTGTGGATCCCGCATCGGCATAAAGAATAGAGAGCATTTCAGGGAATAAAGGGGTTTTGAAGAGAAAAGATTCATCAGCAACCATTTTGCGAAATTTTCAAATGACCCCACGTCGTAACCTTGACCCGAGAAAATGTAAAAGATGGGGAGAGCATTCAGAGTGTTTTATCTGTGCCGAAGTGGAATTCACTCCTCGTTCTTGATATTACCTAAAGGTTAATTTCATTGAAAATTTCATTCAATTTTTATGCAAGTCCCCTTTTTTAAACCTGGCTTTAATACATTATATCTTTGATATATTAGTAGTATTAAAATTTATAATTAAATAATAATCGCATTACCATTCTAATGAAAATGCGTGTGAGGGTAAATTCGAGATTTATCTTTCGTGCGCTGCACGAAGTTCAGCACACTAAACACCAACTTGAGTTCAAATACAACATGATGTTGCAAGTAAATTGGGGAAACACTTTCCCGATTTAGCTCACAAATCACACAGGCACACGCAGCAATATATTTTGGAAAATATGTGGCGCGCTATCGATAACTTTAACTTCATTTCATAAACTTGGTTTAGAAAAGCAACGTATTACAAATCTTTTCTGAACAACGCTCTGCAACTGCTCTCACAAACGCGTCGGACATTCAAAATCGCATCACATCTCTCAAAACTAAGCTTAAATTCTGGCCAGCGGGCGCTCAAAGAATATATGATATTGGAAATAGCAAAGAAATTCGAACTCGTAGCTTTTATGAAGACATAGAACTTTTTATGGTTATCTGTTCTCTATAACTTCAATAACTGATAAGAATAACTCCATCATTCGAAATGAAAAGTAACCGTTTTGAGAATGTTTATTAATTTAGTTATTTATAAAAGTAATTGGAAAAATGTTGTTGACCATTCATATTTAATTTTAGACATCCGTTTATAATAAGTTCCGTGAACAGAGCATTATTTTCATGCTTCTTTTCTCATGACAGATGATATCTTACCAGTAGTTGCCAAACCGCTAATGACAAATAATAATTGAAAGTTTGCAAATGAAACGAAATTCTTGAGTCTCGCTTTGTGAAATATATATTTTTTTTTTCTTTGAAATTCGGCTCATTAGGTATTTTCAATTAGTTATTTTCGTTAGTTGTTAAAATCGTGTAAAAGCTGTCAGCTAACTTGTTTCTTATTACGCCGTGTATCACCATAGCTAACATGTTTACGACAACTATTTATTCTCTATTTGGCTCACTTATTTTTTGTGACAATGGTCTTTTACTAATGCACATTAGAATAGCAATATATATTCTGTGAAATTTTTATTGCTCCCTATGATTATATATCTCGTGGCAATGCGCGAAATATAGAAATTACACGAAGTTCGCTACACAATATTATGGCAGAACTTAACTTTTTCCCCCTTTCATTTAAGAAATATTCCAGTTAATCAAATATATGCATCCTTTTTGCTACGAAGTGTGATCCGAGTGAGGAATTCGAATTACTTGAAGCTCTCGCTAAACGAAAAATAAAAGCTGCCTAGAGATTAACGAACTACAAACGAAAAACAAGCATTTGTAGTTTGCTTGTTCAACGGATTACACAACTGTATTATTTACTTCTATGGCAATGTTTAAGAGAACACTGCAAAACTTGAATAACGCCAAAGCACGTTCATTAGCCAGAAGTCATTAACTGCTCCAGCGCGCATTCCTCTTTTCCCGGGAAATGCGAATTCCAATGCAATTCATTTATTTCAAGACTTCAAGTTCACCCATGGACACGGATTTTATTACATGCTTCAGAAACTAAACAATTTAAACAAACATTTATTGTAATGATATGTGGAGTTCGAAAGCAAATTATTTTGTTCAGAAAAGAGGAATTCCTTCGCTTTCTAATTATCTATATATTTTAGACCATAAACGTAATAGAAAGCACATCTTGATCCTTTCCTGAAAAATAAGAAACATTTTTGTTTCTCTTTGGCATTCCTTCAAATAACAGAATGAGAACAGGAATTTTGGCTTTCGTGTTTATTGGTAAAAACAAAAATAAACACATTTTGTTTAATGTTTTGGCCACTTGTTTATGATAGTTTTTAAACAAATCAAGTTAACTGATATTTACTCTAACAATGATTAAATAGAGCTTTATTATCACTAATACACTTAAAAAAGGATAGCTACTTTATCACGTTTTATGCATTTAATTTAACTAAAAAGTTAATAATTTAAGGTGTACTGTGAAAACTACTTTAATTAAACTGCTACCAAAACCATTTCAATCAAATTGGCGCCCCTTCGCGCCGCCTATGAACCTGGCAGCGACTAGCCGAAACCTGAAAAGTATAGTCAGCCAGTATGTGTGTTTGTGTACATATGCAAATGTTGGAAAAGCTAGCCGAAAGAGCGGCATTGTATTTCTAGATAAGTTTGGAGCAATGTCCAATGGTCAAGAATAAAGGTCAGATTTTCTAAGAAAAATACGCTCACATACAGAAGCGGTTATATATAGTCAAATCTTATTTAGAAACCATGAATATATTTGGTAATTGACTACATTCCTAACAGTTAGTTTAATATTGTCTCTGTGCAACAATAAACACTTCCTATTACTTATTTAATGATGTGAAACACAATTTAAGTTCCATATTAAAGTAAAAAAATCGAGCATCTAAAATTTACTGTAGAAATTTTCGAATTCAAACTGCGCGCCACTAACTTTGACGTCATTAGGGGGAGCTGCAATTATATTCTCACATATTCAGATATCAAATAGAACGTTATCTATGATCTGATGTTCGATTATAAATTTTCCTGAATTATTCTCGGGTGAATTGTTGCCAAGTTAAAATAAATCAACTTCGTGTACTCCGTGTTAGTGGAAAACCGAAAAATCAGAAATGAAATTGCATATTTTGTGTTTAAGTAAAAAAGAAATGGATTTTCGGCACAAAAATGTGCGCAACATTACTAAATTCATAGGGATAGAACTTCACCCTCTTCCAGAAATATAGATTATTGTGACAAATGCAGATAATTTTTGGCAAAATTTCAGCTGGAGAACTTTAAACTAGAACTTGGCAAAAGATGCCTAATAGAAATACTATGCTTTTTTCCCCCTCATAAAAACCACAAATGGAAAGAAATCATCCATCGGATGGAGCATTTCTTGCCCCTGTTTCCGTCACAATTCCTACTCTTCTAATCAATTTGGCAACTACGCAAGTACTCTTTTTCCATTCGGTTTTATTTTACTCTTGAAAAATAGTAGTAAAACGAAAAATTCTTGTTTGATATATTAGTCTCTGATAAAATTAGTTCCGATATAAATCACAACCGCGAATGCTTTTAGTAGTCTGATGTATTAATAATAGCAATAATAATTAACAAAGAACACTTTAAAATTATCTTAAAGTGGTCGGTGCAATAAAGCCATTACAACAAACCTCAAAAAGCATCGAAGAAATTGTGCATTTAAGATATCACCACTGCAGATATGGAAATTCTGTACTTCTTCGTTCGGTACAACTTGCATCTTATGAAGATGCATGGACAGTCCTCTCAGGCCTTTCAATAAAACATTCACTGGATCAATACAGGAACTCAATAAAAATCTAAATGTTCAATATTTGCTTTGTGCTGCGAAATACATCAATCATAAACAAACATAATAATATATTGTTACATTGAATCATGTATCTTTAACTTATGGGTAAAAGATTATTTCTAAAATTTCGTGACAGCTTAACAAATCATACCGTGAGCTCTCACAATATAAATGTTCGCTTCGCAGGCTTTCTTAACTGTTGCCACTTAGAAAAGCAAGAAAATAAACTTAAAAAGTTCAATTTCTAAAATTGACACCATGCCAAATCTGTTACTTTTATTTCATATTTTTCAAACATTGTATAATTATAATTTCACTTTCTATATTTGGCAACGGTGTGTAACCGCGTTTCGAATTCTAGAACAATAACCAATCTTCAACTTATCATCAAAGTGTTCACACGTCTCGTTGAAGGCTCGGCCGAAAAGTCGTACTAACTTTCTTTAACGTTGTATTTAATAATTTATTTATTGGCGTGTAATATTGTATTAAGCTAAACATGTAAATCTCAAATAAATATCATCTCAACTGGATAGAATTAGTTCATTTCTACAAAACTTCTTTGCACAATTGGTGACCCGGTCGTGATTTGAACCCGCAACCTTCTAATCGGTTAAAACAAAAACTTTTGTTTCGCCATCGTTAGAATCATAAAACAATAAAAATTTCCAGATCTATATTATATAAATGTCTTTTATACTTTTATCACAAATAATTTGTTACTGGCCGTTTATTTTGAAAATTAGAACTTATTAAATAAAACAATGTACTATTCCTATAAAACTAGTAGTTGGAGATATTACAGTACAAATGAATTGCAAAGGGCTCAGTGCATAACGCGGAAAGTCATATACTATAATTGTAAAAGGTGCGATTATATAGGAGGATCATAGGAATAAAAGGTTAATTTCACCAGAAGAGTAACATAAATTTAGTGTTAATTTATTAAAATTTAAGAAATTAAAATACCTCGTAAATTCTACATAAATGTAAGCAAATTTATTAAATGCATTTCAACTGTAACAAAATAAATTTTATTTGCAAATGTTATTAAAAAATATAAAGATTATAAATTGAAAAAGTAGCTTTATTGTAAAATAACGCAGAACAGAATTTTTGACAAAAAAATTAACAAATATTGGTACCGTATTTCCAATTTTAATACTACTTATAATTGTAAGATTTTTGCTATTAAGCAAACTTTGCTGTTTTCCTTACCATGGGCAAGTATTGCTGTGATATTGATTTGAAAGAATTCACTCGAATTTTTTTCTGTGTGTGTGGGAGCAGGATGCAATATATATATACATATTTGTTCTCCACGGAATGTTCAATATCTGGCATACTTGAAAGACAAAATGGAAATACGCCCACCTTTGACTTACAAGATATCCCTTTCAAACTTATGTAATCATAATACCATAACGTACTGCATATTCGTCAAAGTATTTTTAGAATTCCATAATTGTATAAAAAAAAACCTATTTACAAAATCGTTAATCGTTTTAAATCAATTAATTGTTTCACCAATTTTGTAATGGGTAATGGTCATCGGTGTAGAAGTCCCATCGCAGATCAAACCAAGCTACGGTAGAAATCAATCGGTTACATGTTAGTAGATACGTCTAGCAAAGTTTCAGCAGTGCTCTTCTAGGGAAACAGAGACGACTTTAGTAGCCAACATTCCTAAACAGGCCACTATATAATAGCAATAAATAAATAAATAATATACTGACTGAGTGACGGTTTGGCACAGGTATCATGGATTTTGAAGGGGAAAGTTATGTTATTTGTTTGTTGAACAAAAAGATGTTATGAAGATTGGCTACTGAAAGTGTCGTTTTGTTATAGAAATATCTAGCAGATCTTCATCTCTTCTATCTAAGTCATTAAGCTTTTCTTTTCTCAAAATATCGGTGCAAATGTAGCGTTATATTATTTGGAGGAACTTTCTAATGAATTCCATCCAACTTCCAACAAAAACAAGCAGTCATAGCTCTTATGCTGGTGACAAACAAATTGGTTTAGTGACACCTGATTCTCTATTAATGATCAAAACGTGAACTAGCCTACGCTGTAGTAAAGGAATTACTGTTATAGCATTTATCATAATTTTTAAAGAATATTTTTACAAGTAAAAGAGACGCTGATGAATTTTTAATTCTAAAGAATTCAATGATTGCTTTATTTATATTTTCAAATAATGGTATAAATAAAACTTGTATATGGAATAGGAATGGATGAAAATTAAATAGTTTTCATGGAGCTGTTAAATAACAGATAATAAGTGTTTTTCTTTATCAATTTCGCTAGTTTGCACTTCTCCTTAATTTTAAGACCGTAATATTCTGTAATCTTTCAATTTCTGGCATATCCTCTCATTGACCGCAAAATTTAACGGGCAGATTTTATATTCCTAACAGCCATCTCTTAAACCATAAAAATATATCTACGCGTTCGATCTACAAAAGATTATTTTTATACAGCTAGTACTAAAGTCAAGCTAGAAATCTGTAGTTGCCCAACATTCTCATTACTGTCATCAAACGACCATTTCCCCGTTATCGCGGTTTTATTTTTGAAAGACAAGGAGCCCTCTTTCCTCTTTAAGTTTTATCTAGTTCCGCTCATTAGATGGCGATGTATTCAGAGTTCATTAAAGCAGAAAAACGCCTGAGATCTCAGTCCAAACATGAGCAATGAAAATTCAATTACGTTTCAGGGCGTCGCTTTTTTTTTTTTCGAGGGCTCTAGCAAACAACAGCGAAGGGTGAGGGGCCAGAACATTCGAACTCAGATAAGCAAATGACGCCATGTCATTAAACGTTGAACTTTCCCGCCATCTGCGATCTTCTTTCGCGAACTCTCTGCATGGGGATTGAAAATGTTAATTTTACTCTTCAAGAAAAAAAAAAGGAGACCAACACACTGGAAAGAGCCTAACGACGCGATTCTTGAAGACGAAAATAGAATTTTCAGAATTCAAAACAGGTCATTTAACCTAGTAAACAAGTTTCAGAGGGAAGAATAGGAATTTGCTTTCAAGAGACTACAAATGGGCATTTCGTGTATTGTAATTGTTTACAGTTCTCAATGTTTTCTCCGTGCGCCCTTTTCATCCTACGTCAGGACAACCTTCCCTCCTAAGTTTATTTTGGATAAAAGCGTCAATATTGCTACCACTTGAGTCTTCTAATTTGAGTCCGTAGTTTGTCATCTTTAAACCACTATGAAACGCCCCGTGGTCGAAAAACCTTAATCTACAGAAGATACCTTTACATACTGTAAATATTGCAGATTGTTTACTTGAGTTGAAAATCTAAATTGTCTTTGATAACCCTAAAGGAAAATAACGACATGGACGAATATTAAACTGTATTTGTCCACGTTATGCAAGGCAATTTTTGTGATGCTATGTCTCAAAAGTATCTGCAGGAATCAATTATTCATCAAAGTACACAA
This sequence comes from Dysdera silvatica, assembly GCA_006491805.2. Taxonomy (NCBI): domain Eukaryota; kingdom Metazoa; phylum Arthropoda; class Arachnida; order Araneae; family Dysderidae; genus Dysdera; species Dysdera silvatica. The sequence goes on along the minus strand of QLNU02014802.1, from coordinate 7,934,889 downwards.
ATTAACAGTAAGTTTCAATTTTAATCCAAAAACCGATGTCTCAATGAAAAATGATTTTCTGACATCAAACGAAGTTTGCCATCTGCAAATAATGTAGATATGACAAATTTACCACCTAAATTAAATCTATACATAAAATATTTTCGTATTTAGTCAATTGCATTTCGTTCGGAAACAAATCTGCTGAACTAATCTGTCTCCTAATTAACTTCCTGATCTATTTTTATTATTGTTTCTTAAACAAATTGTTGTCTTTAAACAAATAAAATATTAGAAGAAGTATGGACGAATCAAATAGAATCCTCCCGGTTTAATTAAAATTGATACCCACTAACTAATCTATTTCTTCACTGAAGAATTTATTAAAGTTAACGAAGACTTATATTTCATTGTCAACTGTACGTTCTTAACATTTTTGAGCAGAACTTTGCTGAACAAAGTTTGGTTTAGAAAACTTCATTATCCAGCGACTAAGACGTTTCCGAAAGGAAAAAAATATCCCAAAGCCATATTTTTCCAATCAAAACATACTAATTCTTAATAAGAGTGTGGTATAGGGAGTTTGTTTAGTATTATTATATAAAATTTTTTCTCTGTTCTATCAATATGAAGACGTTTGCAAAAGCACAGAAAATATAATCCTTAAACCCAACTCTCTATTAAGTATTTCGAGATAAAAGTTCTCGAGTAAAAATCCACCTAGTCGGTTGCATTTTATAAAATAATTGCATTCCTTCCAATAGCAAAATAATTTCACGATGCGATTTATAGATAAAGATACAGAAAAAACATATCCCAATATAAAATTAAAGAGGAATTATCTTAATTCTGCTTTTAAATAATAATATAAATGTACGATACATAATCTTTAATTACCATTTTTACTAGTTAAATTATAAATATTTATTCATACACAGTTTGACTTTTATTTTATAATGGAAATGTAACAATTTAAAATATATATATATTATATTTTCTCTTATTATTCTCTTATTAAATTTTCTCTTATTATTCTCTTATTATATCTTCTCTTATTATTATTAAATTTTTCTCTTATTATTCTAATATTAAATTTTATTATATTTTCTCTTATTATTCTCTTATTAAATTTTCTCTTATTATTTTCTTATTATATCTTCTCCTATTATTATCTTATTATATTTTCTCTCATTATTCTCTTATAATTCGCTTATATTTTCTTATATTATTCTCTTATTATAATATTCTTTTTAAGAATTATATTCTGATCTTTATGTGGGACTTGATTATGCAACTTAAGAATTTCCATCTCTTAATTTGTATTTGGTACCAATAGATATATATTTAAGTACTAATAATTTAAATGATTTGATTTCTATAAAATAAAATTCAAATTTCCCTCCATCTAAATATTTATTTATTTCTTTTTAGATCAAGGATCACAAAGTTGTTTAAAGATATCTGAAATATTGTTAAGGTATTATTACCCTCCGCAGGGATAACACAATTGCCAAATATGGTCAACACAAGAAAGCCTCCGGGGCGAGAATTTTGTGAGTTTTCGTGGGGGAAATTTATTATACTATAATTTTTGCCACCCACGTTTTAATTACAGCTCAAACTAGAGCTTATGTAATTTTGGAGAAAAAGAGACGCTTTCCCCATCCTGGATTCGAACCAGGGTCCCTCCAGGGACAAAATTAATAAGCTCTAGTTTGAGCTAATTAATACGTGGGCGGCAAAAATTATTGTATAATATCTAAAATAATTTACAATTTTAAAAAAATAGTACTAAATTAGAATTTAATGTTTACCCTTAAAACTAAAATTCTTTTATAAACTTTTCTCATTCTTTTCTTTTATATCGATACTCTTTCCATTTTTATATTGGTAATCTGTGCTTATTATATCGCTATCCTTTCTTTTCCTATATCGATATTTTTTTAGTTTCATTTTGCCTTTTTGACAAGGGAGTATTCAGTTTACTCGCCTGCTAAAACAAAACTTAGAACGGCAGATCTAAAACACTCCCTCTCCCAAAACCACGTTCTTAAAAACCCACTTTCTTGAAATGATACCTTTGAAGGCAGCTATTGCTGGGACCGTCCAATCGTAACTATCGTAAGGTAACTTCGTCTGACTTGTGCCTTCCAACTGCCTGTTCACTTTTGTTCACATTGAATTGGTGTCTTAGAGATATTTTATAAACAGAATTTGCTGTAAACTGCGACATTAAATGGAAATTTTGGACACAATCATCCAAAACCTACAATGTGATTTTACATTCAAACTTCAAGGCTTCTGATTTTGCATGAACAACTCGTGAGGTATTGCCTTTTATGTAGAAAAGACGAATTGCACAACAGTGACTTTTCATTTCGTTTTACTGCGAGTGTGCACCCGTTTGGGAAAGGCTGCATGATAATAACAAGTTGCTCCTTCCTAATTGTTAAGCAGTGTGATAAACACTTATGTACCTGGTGTATATATATATATCATCATCATCATATTCAACCATTATCTATCCACTGCTGGATGAAGGTCTCTCCAAATGCTTTCCACACAAGTCTATCCTGGGCCATTCGTTTCCACGTCACCCCAACCTCTTTTCTTATTTCATCCACCCATCTAGTTTGAGGACGTTTTCTAGGTCTTCGGTGGTCTCTTGGAATCCAGTTCAGAATTTCTGTTGTCCATCGTTGATCAGTTCTTCTTGCAATATGCCCAGCCCATCGCCATTTCAGCCCTTTTACTTTAACAATGATGTCCTCTACTCTAGTTTGCTCTCTCACCCAAGTGTTTCTTTTTCGATCTCTCCTAGTTATTCCAAGCATGCACCTCTCCATGCTCCTTTGCGTTGTCTGTAACTTTCGTATTGCTCCAACTGTTAGACTCCATGTCTCTGATCCATAAGAGAGGACTGGCAATACACACTGGTTGAAGACTTTTCTTTTTAGACATAAAGGCAATTTCCCCTTCAGGATAAAACTGTTTCTTCCAAATGCACTCCAGCCAAGTTTAATACGTCTGTTGAGTTCTTTCATAATGTTGCCATCCATTGAAATCAGCTGGCCAAGGTAAATATATGAATCAGCAATTTCTAGCTCAGTGTTGTCAACTTGTATTTTTGTTTCCTCTACAAAATTATTGAACATGATCTTAGTTTTTTGTAGGTTCATCTTGAGTCCAACTTCTTCACTTCTAGTTGAGAGCTCTTGTACCATGTCTTGGAGTTCTAATGGGTCCGTTGAAAAAATAACAATGTCATCAGCAAACCGCAGATGATTTAAATATTCACCATTTATTTTTATTCCCTTGTTATTCCAATTTATCAGCTGAAAAATCATCTGTAAAGCAGAAGTAAAAAGTTTTGGAGAAATGGTATCTCCCTGCCTCACCCCTTTGCCAAGTTTGATAGTTTTGGTATCTTTATGTAACCGAAATTTTGCACTTGCATTTTTATACACACGTTTCACCATGTCAATGTACACATCCTCAATGTCTGTTGATCTTAAAGAGTTGATGACTGCTGATGTTTTTATAGAGTCAAAGGCCTTCTCATAGTCAATAAATGCAACACACAATGGAAGTTCATATTCATGTGTTCTTTCAATTAATTCTCTTAATACTTGAATATGGTCCACTGTACTGAATCCACTTCGAAATCCAGCTTGTTCTCTTGGTTGAGCTGCATCTAATTTTTTCTGCAGGCGATGTGTTAGAACTTTTGTGAAGATTTTATAAATAGCAGGTAACAAGCTAATTGGTCGGTAATTTTTCAAATCCTCTTTATCACCTTTTTTATGCAAAAGAATTACTGTTGCAGAATCCCATTGGTTTGGTATGTTACCGCTGTTAAGACATTTGGTAAAGAATTTTGCAAGTATGTCTTCTACATATTCTCCAGCTTCTTTTAGGATATCTAATGTAATACCATCATCACCAGGGGCTCTTCCTTTCTTCATATTTTTTATTGCAAATGAAACTTCTTCTTTTAAGATTTTAGGAGCTGTTCCTTCGACTATTTCAATGTCTTCGTTTAATTCACTGTTACTTTCGTATAGATTTTTGTAGAATTCTTCAACTCTTCTAAGTATTTCTTCCCTATTTCTTGTTACGGTGCCATCCTCTCCTTTTAATGCAATGATGTGTTTCTTCCCAACAGATAAACTTCCTTTAACAACCCTAAGGCTCTTGTTATTTTCAATGGCTTTCCTTACTAGCTCACAGTTGAATTTTCTTATGTCTTCTTTCATGCTTTTGCGCAGAGTTTTACAAAGTTCTATGTACTCAATCCTGGAACTGGTATTTTGATTGTCCACCTTCATATCTCTTCGCCTTTTCATGAGCTGTTTCGTCTTCTCAGATAATTTGCTATTCTGCTTTTTACATATTACACCACCAATTTCCCCAGCAGTTTCAATTATTGTCTTAACAATGTTTTCATTTGCTTCTGAGATGTCAACTTCTTCAATAAGTCCTTCCAGTGCAGAAAAGCGATTTTTTAATTCCAACTTGAATGCCTCAGTATTTTCTTTTAATTTCTTTAAATCCACCCTCTTACATACTTGTTTCCTAATGAGCTTCTGCCTTTCTAATTTAGTATTTAAGTGCATTTTACATCTCACCATTCGATGATCACTTCCAGTATTAAATCTGTTCAGTACGCTGCAATCTTCAATAATTGATTTCTTGTTTGCCAGTATATAGTCAATTTCGCTGGTTCCTCCATTGGGGTGTTTCCATGTCCATTTTCTTTGTAGTTTCTTCTTAAAAAATGAATTCATGATGCTAAGATTTTCAGCTTCGGCAAATTCTATGAGTTGATCGCCACGTTCATTCCTTTCCCCGTATCCGTATTTACCAACCGATGTCTCTCCTTGTTCCTGTTGTCCAATTCTTGCATTGAAATCCCCCATGATGAGCTTGATATGTTGTTTCC
>QLNU02014802.1:7917696-7929868 GCA_006491805.2 Dysdera silvatica | reverse complement strand
TTTATGAAAGCCTGTTCTTATGCACGAAATTTATATTAAAAAAAATCTTGTTTACAAAAATGTGCTGCATATTTTAACTCTCAAATGCATATAGATTTGAAATATGTAATAAAAATATATGCAATTTTTGAAGCGACTTTGATAAAAACATTGAGCAGTCAGAGGGTTAAACTAAAGCTTTTTAATGCATAAGAACCAGAAAAAAAGATAATAACCTTGCTTCAAGCTAGATTTGAGCCAAAAATCTTCAGCTGATAACCTGGTATTTTAACCAATTGCATTCGACAGCCAAAGCAATGCTTGAGTTTCTGATTTCAGTTTTCGAAGTACTTCTTCTTGTGTAATTATCTTCCAATGTTTACGGGATTATCCTTCAGAGAAGAACACTTATTTAGCGATAGTGTTAACTCGTCATCAAATAAAACGGGCATTAGAACTCATCCCAATGTCCACTACATTCTACTAAAGCTGCCGTTCTATTTTTAGCGATTACAGATTAAACATACCCGCACTCAAGTGCTGGCTGTTATCTTAATCTTCATCTTCAGAATATTCCACAATCTACAACTCATGAACATTTCTTTATGTAATTTATGTAATTTCTTTATGCAATAATTTATTCTCATTTGTATTCGAATACGATGTACATCCAGAAAAAGTAAGACAAAATTTAATATAAATCAAAGATATTAGAAAATAAATTCTCTGAAATAATATTACATTTATAAATACAGTGAAAACTGTCTTAGGCGGAACCTACATAAAGCGGAAACTTGCTCAACACGGAATTTTTTTGCGGTCCCTTCAAAAGTCAGTGGTAGTTAATATTAGCTACGGAAACTCTCTAACGCGGAAACGGAAAGCAGTATTTAGTCCCGTCAAATCATCATGTATACTATATACAATTTCATCGCAATGGGGTTACAATCATAATCGACCCCTCTTACGTATGCCAGTGCCACCCACTTCTTAAATAAAAACGTTCATTATTAACCAGAACGAAAAGTCACTCATATCCACTTTATCAATTCATGGATAAACCCACCGCAAGGAAGAGTATCTTTATACAAGGGAATCATTACCTTTACAAGGGAGGTACTTTATCGTTACAATTTAAGCTTACATAATAGACTTTTTGTATGAAATTGGCATGTATAGTTAGCATGAAATTTTGCACCATATTGATCGTAACTACTAAAACCACAAAATAGTGCAAAAATTAAAATTAATAAAAATAAAATGCAGTGATAAAATAAATATTTTTATCAAAAGGAAAATAAATATAGTCTTAAAGTTCGCAAGATAAGACAAAGAAAAAAATAGCACATGCAGTCATCTCTTACCACTGAATTTAACTATGCATATATTTTGCATGTAACCTCCATAAGGCGGAGACTTGCATACTACAGAATTTTTTCCGGTCCCGTGAGTTTCTGCCTTAGACAGGTTCCACTGCATATCCAAAATGTATATTCTGTACACATATATGTATGATGAATTATTAATCTATCTTTAAATATTTATTTTTGAAATACTTATACTTAGCAATTCTACTCATTTGTTTTGTCGCAATGCAGTTATGTTTTTCGCCATGCGGTGGCGCAGTGTGGTAACGCGTTCTCCTATTGCGCGGCTAATCCGGGTTCGACTCCCAGCAGTGCAAAAAGAACGCTTACTCAGAGATCTCATAAAAGATCGCACTGCTCACTGTAGTCCGGGGTTTGGTTCCCCAGGCCTTAAGAGGTTCGGATTCCTCGGAAAACAGTAGGTCCCGGCGCAGCATGACCACTGTAGTCTTTGAGCCGTAAAACCAAAAAACAAACAAACAAACAAAGCAGTTATGTTTTTCAAATACCCTCCACCCAACGTAACCCTCTTAATAATCTCCAACACCAGTGCCACAAAAATAATAGTAATCGGAATCTTCTGTTAGTGGTCACCGAAAAATCCGAATTAGAAGTATGAAAATGAAAATTAAGCAATAAAATCACAGTAAAATCGAATAAGTAAATTTACAGAGACAACACATTGGATGCCGAAGAAGAGGAAAACTAAGACACCACAATGAAAGCCTTTAAACAAATCAACAATTGAACACACGAAAAACAATAACGCTGAACGCTTAATTAAATTAAATCTAAATTGACGTTGAAAATGTTATCATATTTCTCACGAAACGTATTTGCCAACTTCTGCCAAATTGGCGAGCATTTGCTGTCATGGTGATGCCATCATGAAGGGAAAATATAACAAAATATCATGGGGATATTAATGGGTTCAAAATTGGTAAATACATGATATTTTTATCCTTCGTAGGGATAACATAATTGCCAAATGTTGTTCAACGCACAAAGCCACCGGGGCGAGATTTTTGTGAGTTTTCGTGAGAGAATTTATTACACAATAATTTTCAGCACCCACGTATAAATAGCTCAAACTAGAGCTTTTTTGTTTTAGGAGAAAAAGAGACGCCGTCCCCATCCTGGATTCGAACCAGGGTCCCCTCTGTTCAGCCCGGATTATCTTGACAGCTAGACAAACGAGGCGAGGAACAACGCTTTTTTTCTCCGCATATTAGGATATAACATATTATTACCCTTCACAGGGATAACACAATTGCCAAATAATGGTCAACACACAAAGCCACCAAGGAAAGTTTTTTGTGAGTTTTCGTGGGGGAATTTATATACAATAATTTTCGACACCCACTTAGTATTTGCTTCTTTTTCTCCTAAAATAAAAAATGCTCTAGTTTGAGCTAATACTACGCGGGTGCCGAAAGTTATTTTATAATAAATTCCCCCACGAAAACTCACAAAAATCTCACCCTGGTGACTTTATCTGTTGACCATTAATTTGTCAATTGTGTTATCCCTGTGAAGGGTAATAATATCTTATATCTTAATATGCGGAGAAAAAAAGCGTTGTTCCTCGCCTCGTTTGTCTAGCTGTCAAGATAATCCGGGCTTAACAGAGGGACCCTGATCCGAATCCAGGATAATGGCGGCGTCACTTTTTCTCCTAAAATAAATCCTAAAATAAAATAGTTTGAGTTAATACTAAATGAGTGCCGAAAGTTCTTGCATAAAATCGGTAAAACGCTTTCAACGTTATAAAATATTGCCATAGTAGTGCTAATGACAACAAACCTCAATTGTAGCATTGAAAGTCTAAACCCCCTAATTAAATGTCCATATCGTATTTATACGGTATGTCGATTTTTAGTTTTAGAACCAGGTTTTATCCTCTCCAGAGATTCTCGGCTTAAGGAGGTTTCTTCGATTTCCTTTACACATATTATGTAGCTACAAATCACGCTTCCGACGATTGAAATGCAAGCTAAGTTCACCATGAAAGGAATCCACGAAAGACAGATATTTTGCAAATAAAATACAAAGAAGATAGCTTTGCGTAAAAATAAAAGAGGGAAGCTATGTTTTCAAAGTTATATTACAACGACTGAATGAAAACACGCGTAGGTTTACAACCTAGCCCGGAAAAATGTATAGAATAATAAAACCTGAAGAAACTTGTTATTTGGGAGTGTATCGTTTTTATATTTATCTCAATGCGTCGTTTTCCTTTTATTGCTTTACGAAGAGGAAAAAGGTTTTCACAATCATATGGTGCTACGAGACGATTGAAATATTTGAAGGTATATTTGATAACTTCAGGATATTTCGCAAGTATTGGAAATAGACTTTCGGAAGTCAAATTGGTTTTCTTTTTGTGCTTTCTCGGTAGGCTAGTCAGTTTTTTCCTAAGGGTACTTGGCAATATTTCGGACGTGTGGGAAATAATTCCAGTTGCCTTTTTGTATTTGTATTCAACATTACTTACTTTAGCAGAAAAGGTGGCAGGGGATATTGTGACCTTTTTTGACCACTTGATTGCTATATTTGATAGAATACTACATTTTGTTAAGGACTCATTCAACTTTCACTTCTATTTAATTCTATGAAGTTGTCAGCTAGTCTATGTTGTTTTCCATCAGATATATTGCTTAACTTTTTAGAGTTAAATTTTACTTTTACAGTTGCTATATTTGCTTCTACGTAATAATATGTACTCATTCCGACACCGAAATTTATTATCTCGAACGAGCTTTTGTTATAGGAGAAAAACACAGGAAGCGTCCTCGACCTAGATTCGCACTAGAGTCTCTCGGTTGAACCCAAGACGCCTTAACCGCTAGGCCATCAAGGACAGGAGCGAATCTCCTTTTCTCCTTATTTAAGGATTTACTTACTTTTGTAATGGTGTTTTAATTGGTTAAATGTGTTTTAAGTTACGTTTCTTGTTTTGTATGAATCGCAATTTGTCTCTATTGTTTTTGGTTTAGTACGTTTAATAAAAATATTTCACTTTTTATTTTTAGAATTCTGAATCTTATGTCCTTATTGTTTCAAGTGTTAAGTTTTAATTTAATTCTTTTCCAACATTACTTCAAAATCTTTTAAACTTCATTCGCCAATCAGAGTTTTCTTAACTTTTCACCACTCACTTCTGTCTTCGGTCTTTCTGATCAAGAAAAGTTTTGATCAGAATTCTCACCTTTTTTTGTAGTCGTTTTTATTGTGCCACTAGTTTTTATTGTATAGGTTTTTTCATTATACCCGCCGCTGTCACTTAATGTCTCCTGCATGATGGAAGGTTTTCTTTATATTTGGAGACAAAATTTTCTAGTAATTGTCTTCGTTTTTGCCATTCTATAATCATATTTCCCTCCAGTCTCTATTCCCCCCCACCTTCTATATTTATATTTTCCTCTTCTCGTTTGCCTTATCAACTTCTTTCAACTCAATTCCATAAACTACCTTGCAATTAGCGCCTACAGTACCTTAAATTTCATTAACCTTCCGACATATCGTGCATTCCTATTTATGGGCAGGTTTCAGTTGACGTCGAATTACGAGGGCTATCTTTTAAGTAAGGTCCGTTTTTCCATAAAAACGAAGTAAGTATATTGTTTTCAAAAAAGCATTCATATTCTGAATTTGCATATAATTCTTTATTTTTCTACATAATTTCCTTGCCGATTGAAATATTTATCGTAACGATCTACCAGTTTTTAGATACCATCGTCATAGACCTCTGCCGCCTGTGGTGTTAGCCAGTTACTCACGGTCGTTTTCATTTCTTCATCAGTTTCTAAACGCTTGCCGCCCTGGAAGGTCTTCAGATAAGCGAAGAGGTGGTAGTCGCTAGGCGCAAGGTCTGAACTGTATGGCGGATGATCGAATCACCACCTTCCTCTTTGTAAAGGGTCAAACGTGTTAGAGAACTTGCCAATCTTTTCTTTTTGTTTCCTCACTCAGAAGTTTAGGAACCCATCAACTCCAAGTTCTCAGACACAATTTTAAACAAAACTAACCTTGAAATTCGTGGGAATTCCGATGACATCTTAGAAATTGTGAATCTCCTGTTTGTGTGAATTTGGGTATCAACTGCCTGCTGCACTAAATCGTCAGTGATTACAGATGGCCCACGAGAGCGTAATGTGTCATGGATATTTTCCGAACTTCCTTGAGCAATCTTACCCATTTGCGCACTTTAGAATCACTCATTGCGTTGTCATCGTAAACTTCGCATATCTGGTGAGGAATATCCACAGATTTCATGTTTCTTGTTGTTAAGAATCGGATGACTGACCATGCTTCACAGTTGGCGGAGTGCTCGGTTTTCTTAAACATTTTAACAAAGCGTACAAAGCGTACAGACTGACGGCGTGAATAGAAAAGCTGTCAGATTCTGCTCAAAGAATGCCGGGAGCCTTCGCGAACACTCATTCTTACGTGCACTTGGACTTTCAAACAGTATTCTCTTACTTAAAAAATAACCCTCGTGTATAGCTCCACAACATCCTTACTTTAAACTGATACCAGACGTGTCCGAGAAATTGGAGTTATCGCTACAAAATTTTCTTCAGGATACTTGCAACAGAAATTACTGAAGCATCTCATGGATTCTGAATTTTTGAAAAAATAACAGAATAGTTTTTTTTTTCCTTTCGACGTCACAATGTTTCAGAGATGGTTGGTTTCTTGTAAGGTCAAACTGACCATGGAATAAACTAGTCCGACCGGAACGCATCCGTATCTTTGTTTTTGGTCTCGTATCAATCATCATCACTCTTTTAAAATTATATTTCTCCTTCTTGTGAGATACTCTTATAGCTGAAAGTCCACATAACCGTGGCTTATTTCATAGTTCGTCTCGTATAGTGATTGATTTAGTCTGATTTATTCCCTAAAAGAGCATTTTGAAAAGCTGACTCAATCTTTATCAATCCAAATACTATAGGAATGTTCAATCACGCTTAACTCCAAATATATTAAGAGTACCAAAAAGTAATATCGTTTATGCGGGCATATATAGTTTTGGCCTGTTTCTTAGTATTACTATAGCACTGAACTCATTACGGTTTCGCTTGTTAAAATATACACTAAGGTGGTCCTTAAAAACAAAGATTAAAAATGTTAATGTCTTACCTGCAGCTATTATTAAGTGGGTTGAAAAAGTAAATTACCTTGAATTTTAGCCTGCTGAGGCAATTTTAAAAGGCGTCACACGAAGATAGAACTTTAGCTACTTCTATTACTTTACTATAGCACTGAAACACGAGACGTTTTATAAGAAACTGCCTGTTAAATTTTTATATTATGCATTATAAAAGTAAAAAGGAATGTCTGTTGTCCATTTGTCCACAAAGGAATATTAAACACTGTAAACTAAATAATTCAGTTTGCTATTTACTGCCACTCGCAGGGTTTTTAGTGCATTTGGAAGTTTCTTCTCGTGTTCTTCCACAAGTTGTGTTATATACTGCTTCTGGTCTTCGTTCTTTGTAACAATACTCTTGTAGCCCTGCATTAGTACCACACCGCTTTCGGCTGAATCATTTACTATCTTAAGAGCTTTAACAATAATCATTGTTGATTGATAATCGTGTGATTCATCCTACTTGTTTGGATCCACCTTCGAGCATATATACTTGTAGAGGCCGGATGACGTTAGAGAAAGAGCACTAAACAGCTCTCCCCTTCAAGTCACGTGATGTAATTGTGTTTCATCCATGAAGCAGAAGCTTCAACACAGATTTCTATTAGTGATCTTCAAACGTTGAGGTTACTGGGACAATTGGGCCTATGATTAAGTCAATGTCCATAGAGTACCATGTTAATTGACATTGGATTTCTTTGGAATATAAACGCTTCCAATGAGAAATTCATTTTGCTTTTAATAAATTCTAAATATGACAATCTATTGTATAGCCTTCGGCTGCAGAAGTAACTTTAAAATTATTATATAGCATGTTTTTTTAAAATTACCATTAGTATATTTTCTAAATCGCCATTACAGTATTTTCCTAAAATCATTAGCAAATTTATAAAATTAATAACATATAAAACAATTATTAGCATACTATTTGTATAATTAATATATTCATAAAATAGTCATTAGTATATTTGTATAATTAATATATTCATAAAATAATCATTAGTATATTTGTATAATTCATATATTTATAAAATAATTATATATTTGTATAATTCATATATTCATAAAATAATCATTACTATATTTGCATAATTCATATATTCATAAAATAATTATTAGTATATTTGTATAATTCATATTCATAAAATAATCATTAGTATATTTGCATAATTCATATATTTATAAATATTTTATAACAAAATATACAATAATTATTAGTATATTTGTGTGATTAATGCATTTATAAAATACAGTAAAACCTCTCCTGATGACCAGCTCTATTAAGCGGCCACCTCATTTAACGACCACCTTTTCTGGAAACGGATTTCTCACCGACATAGACCACCCAATGCAAACTCTCATTGAGAGACCACCTCTCTCAGCTACCGTTTTTTCACAAAACCGACGGTGGTCGCCATAGGGAGGTTATACTGTAATTATTAGCATGTTCATATGATTACAACAAAGCCTTCTTAAGGCGATCGCCGTCGGTTCCATGAAGAGGCGGTCGTTTGGAGAAGTGGTTGAATGAAGGTAAATTATTCATTGGATCAATGGTTGGGAGGAAGTCCGTTTCCAGGAAAAGTGTCGTTAAGGGAAGCGGTCGCTGAATGTGTGGTCGTTAAGAGAGGTTTTACATTAAAAATCCCTAAGCCGACCGCCGCCTGGCCCATGAAAAAGCGGTCGCTCGGAGATGGTCTCTGAATGGAGGTAAATTTAACATTGGGTGTATCGGATCGAGGAGGAAATCAGTTTCCAGAAAAAATGTTCGTTAAGGGAGGTAGTCGCTGAATAAAGGTGGCCCTTAAGGGACGTTTTACTCTATTTATAAAATAATTATTAGCTTATTTTTATAATTAATGTATTTATAAAGTAATTGTTAGCATATTTATAATTAAGGTATTTATAAAATAAATATTATGTAATTAATATATTTATAACATAATTAAAAAATATATACTATTCAAACTGACAAAAAAGTATTATTCATTTATAATTTAATTTCACGTAAAATTTAAAAAAAAATTAAACGAAAAATCTTTTATAAATTCCGAACATCGCCTTTCGTAAAACTCGTTTAATATTGCTGCATCATCGAAGGGATCACATGACACACCACAAAAGATGTTGGCTACGCGATCTCCCATTCAAAGCTGACGCCATCAGGCCTCTATATATATATATATATATATATATGCTCGAAAGGATCCACAGACAAAAACTTGGTTGTCTATATCCAGCATATGAAGGAAACAATGGGCCGAGCTGGTCGCAAAGTTTGCCACCATCTTTTCATGAATACGTTTGGGCTACATCCTAATCGATCCTCTTTGCAAGGTTATCCATCCCATTCTTATCTAAGGCATTAATCATATCCCCCTTCACTCACACTGGTATGTCAATGTCAAAGAAAGAGGGTGACACGAAAAATTCGTTTATATACCACAGATGCCTGAAAAGGCTAATTGCTGCACTTGAGACAACTTTGTCGTTATAAGATACCAGATGTTTCAAGAAAGCAAGGCGGTTAGCCTGGGCAGCAGCTGCAAATGGGGCTATAAACCATTATTTAGCGTACATACTGACAGCAAAAGCTGCGGATCTTTTCATACCGGCATGATCACGTTTTTTCATTTTAAACTGAGAATGAAAAAGGCATATTTTTATTGCATAGATGATGTGGGGCCATCCATCCATCTATCCTGATGGAGAGCTTCGGGCTGCGTGAAACGGATTTCTCAGAAAGGATTAGCACCAAGGTAAATTATGGTCCAGAATATAATCCAGAAATTCCTGGTAGTCGTTGCATGCTTGGATGTCAGCTAACTGCTACTTACAGAAGTTGATAATGCTTTCCCATTCGGCGACCTCATCTTCAATAACTTCAAAAGTGTTTTGGTTGATGAATTGCCACTGCTGTTGAAAACACTTAAAAAGCAAGATGTCAGGACCAGAAGAGTGGATTTTGCATGCAGAAAAGACATTTCGTGCAACAATTTCTATGATATAGTGGCGACATGTGAGATTCAAGAGATCTCTTCTAACATGCAATTCAATAAGTATGCAAGCCCATGCCCATTGACCCATGTTAACACTCGTTAATTAGTTGGCCTACGAGCCAAACTTCGATGTCTTTACGAGTTACAGACGAAGCTGAAACCATGTTGTTTTGTTACAACACCGCAACATAACCAAGTTTCTTAACTTGGAAGCGAAAAACTGTGCTATTTTTACGATTGCGCAGTACTTGCTGTACCTGTGTGAATTGAATAAAAAGAATTCTTGCACATATTGGAAACTCCCGCTTACCAGCAAAATAAATAGTGCATTTCTTGCCATTCCCACTTGACAAGAAGCAGTACGTTCAAATAATGTATGTTTCAACGACTTCGTAGTTCTTACAATGTCTTAAGTGTCAGTCTACGTTCAAAGCAATTTTTTGTTTTATTTTCAAATTATAGAAAAAGGAAAAAAATGAACGTATAGTTAGTTTCCTTTTATTATTGTTAATGTATAAAAAAAAACAAGTTATTTGTACGATATTTATTATTTGCATGCATGTTACCATGTAACCTAATGGCGCACACTGTATCCTTATGTTAGCTGCCAGTACAACCCAATTTCACAGTTCGGACTCAGTGTGACACTTCATAAGATTGTCCAATCTTCCCCAAACTTTGCATGTAACGTTTTTTCATCAAACATAACAATATTAGGAGGTAAGACTATGAAAAATTAAAATAAAAAAATTGCTATGTTAATAAGGACTACCCTAACATATACACGTTGTGCTTTCAACTGAGATTTATAAAGAGTGTTAAATATCCTTTACAAAATAAACAAGCAAGTGAAGGAAAATTGCCTAAGGTCGATATTTAAATTTAGCGAGTTTCAATTAACACTAATTCGCAATTCTCTAATTCGCAACTCGATAATCCTCCACTCTCTAATTCGCAACTCTCTAATTCTCAAGTAACTCGGTAGATTTTCCACGTTAACAATAACCATCATTATTGCATTTACGGAAGACCTTTACATTATCCTTTTTATTGCATGCATACAGACAAACCAAAAGCAATATAGGGTACAACATCTATTAAAACACGCTAATAACGGCAAACTTGGATAAGCTTATGTCAAGTATTTTATACTCTTGTATTTTAATTGCTGACATAACGCAACTACAGCAACGTGGAATATCAGCGTGATTTATGCAAATTGCTTAGACGTGCCAACAACGGTTCAATAGAGTTCGTAGTAGAGTTTTTGAACTGAAAGATTCCCAAGAGGTGGTCGTTCGCTTAAATTTTATGAATATACATTGGAGGATATTTTGGAAAAAAAAGATCCTTGCCAAACAATTAAAAAACTTTCAGAAAGGGTGAATGCTTCTTGGTCATTGTTCGACGGCCGCTGAAAGCCATTGGAAAGTTTCATCATGTCGGTGTGTAAGCACCTCATAAGCTCAATGATGAGAGCAAATCGCAAAGGTCCTGCTTTTGCATCTTACTCATAGACTTCAATAAAAAAAACATTTTCTTTTACCGTACGATAACAGAAGAGAAATGTGTTGTTTTTCATAACCTAGCGATAAAAAAATGGTAGCTTTATAGTGGTGAGCCGCCGAGAAAATTCTAAAGCCCAATATCCATGGAAGCATAATTATCTTATGAGTTTTGTTGAAGATTCGTGATATGGTTGACTTTGAGCTGCTTAATGTCGGAAAAATCGTTACTGCAGGTATTTATTTCAGTTAACCGATTGGAAGCAGTTAGTGCATAGAAACAGGCGGAGATAAAAAAAAATGAGAAGTTGAATGAAAAGCTTTTCCCTATTCACCACACTCATCCGAATTTTTTCTATTTGATTATCATCTTTTCATATCCTTACAGAATTTTCTTGCTGGGAATTTTTTTTATTCTTCTGAGAAGATTAAAAACTCCATTGGCTAAGTATTTTGATTTCAAAAACCTGGAATTTTTTAAAGCTGGAATAGAAAACTTAATAATCAGATTGAGGAAAATCATAGAAAACTATAGTGACTGATTAGTTCATTATATGTCACTTTTAAGAATAGTACAATACGTTTGTAGCTCACTAAAAAAAGACTTTATGGTTACTCCTGATATCATGTTAATAAATGGTTATAAATATATTTAAATAGAAACAAAAACAACTTATACTTATCTATAGTTCATGTATCAGTCCTTTTCCTATAAATTGAAATTCACAAATAATATTAAAATATGAACATTTAGTTTATCAGTTATTATTTTATTCTCTTGTTGATATAATTTTATGATTTATATATATATTTAAATATATGTTATTCCGTATAGATAATGCTGCAATAATTTTGATAAAATATTTTCATTTGATTTAAATTATTTTAATGATATTTTTAAATGTAGTATCATACATAAATTTCTTATATATTTTATATGTTAGATTCTGTTTAAAGGAACTTGTATGTCGTTGAGAAGCGTATAAAAATCCAAGTCAATATTCACATGACTATGTTAATAACTTGATAATTTGCCTTTGAATTTGTAGGACTAAAATATTGAAAACCTTTCATTCATTGAATGCTAATAAAACTTGAAAGTTTTGTAAATAGTCATATTTTTATTAGTACTCCGTTTATTAAAAGAGTTTGGAATTATATACAAAT
>QLNU02014802.1:7900619-7917596 GCA_006491805.2 Dysdera silvatica | reverse complement strand
CCGAATGACTAGTTTGAGTTTTCAACTGAATGTACCAAAATGTCACAGAGAAATTATGAGTAAATTCGAAACGTGAATTCAAAATGATCACTTCACTTATCTTTAAAATTTGTCCGAATCCTGAATTTCAGATACCCAGTTAGAAACGTTTCCGTTCTTCTAGAAAGGAGCATAGATTCCCGAGAACTCCGTTGAAAGTGAGCAGTTATTTCCAACAACTCGTTATTTTACATCGGTTACTTTTATTTTACCATGAATGAATAGCCCCAACGCATGGGCTTTATATCTGAAGGAACTTAAAATTTAATGAAACTTTAAGGTTATTCAATATGCATATTCGCTGCGTGATTCATGACCCACTACAACACCTGCTTCCATTGTCAAATGAAAGCGGCAACTAATACTCAGTTCAACGGTTAATTAGTTACCGGAAGTGTCGCTGTAGAATCTGCAGAAAGCGGAAGTTACATAAATTTATTCTCAAAGTAGTATGTTGCTCACGGGGAACGGTGGTTTACCATGACAATGAGAGGGACATTTAAATTAAACGTTTATATTAATAGTCACCCTAACGTATGACGTCAGTTTCATTCAATAGCATGAATACGCTGTTTCCTGGAATACGTGTACGGGTCTGTCAGTATATATACACTAGATTTTCGTTATAACGAATACCAATATAACGAAGAATCTTTTACTGCGAAACTAAGTAAGATCAATCACCGTTTTAGATGATATCATGACAATGTATTAACATTTCCGATTTAACGAAATAATTTTTTGGAAATTTCGTTATATGAAAAATTTATTCAAGATAAAAAAAAATACATAAATAAATGCACTTCAAATGCAGAGAATTCAAAATGCAAGAAATAAAGTTTCACACATTTTATCTGGGAATAACGATGGAGATACGCAAGTGACATTTGAACTGAGATTTTCAACCCTTTGGTATTATTTGTCCATTATCTAATTTGTTTCCGGTTTCCCATTCTGCCTCAATTTTCCTTCCAAATTGCGCATGTGACAAACGATTGGTGGACAGAGGGCTAACAAGTGACTGCATTTTATTGTTGTCTGTGTCTAGTGTTAATCGCGAAATTTTTTTATCCAGTTTCTTCGAAAGTAATGTGACTAAGGTGAAATGACAAAAGTTTTCTGTGGAAAAAAAACAAATATTACAAATAAATTGTCACCCACGTATTAGTGGCTCAAAATAGAGCTATTTTTTTTTGTTTAGGAGAAAAAGAGATGCTGTCCTCATCCGGGATTCAAACCAGGGACCCTAGTTCGAATCCGGGATGAGGACAACGTCTCTTTTTCTCCAAAGCAAAAATAGCTCTAGTTTGAGCTACTAATATGTGGGTGTCAAATTTATTTGTAATAAAAAATCCCCCACGAAAAACTCACAAAAATCTCGCCCCGGTGGCTTTGTGTGTTGACCAATATTTGGCAATTGTGTTATCCCTGTGAAGGGTAATAATATCTTACAACTTAATATACGGAGAAAAATGCGTTTGTTCTTGTTCTCATTCGTCTAGTAGGTCAAGACACCGCGGGCTGACCCTGGTTCGAATCCGAGATGAGGACGGCGTCTCTTTTTCTCCTAAACAAAAATAGCTCTAGTTTGAGCTACTAATACGTTGGTGTCAAATTTATTTGTAATAAAAAATCCCCCACGAAAAACTCACAAAAATCTCGCCCCGATGGCTTTGTGTGTTGACCAATATTTTGAATATATATATATATATAATTTTCGAAATCCATGAAGAGTGCTAAAAGACGATGTGGCTGAAAAATACGGCCCATTCCCATAAATTTATCTATATTTTAATCATCTATTGCAAGCATTTTTATTAAATTTAGCTACAAATTTACTTGCATAAACAAAAATCACTGATTTTCTACAATGATTTACACAAACGTTAGCCTTTTATTTGCGAATTTCAATTCGCTAAATTTAGCGTATACGTTCTAGATTAATTCGATTATTTTTCATCGTAATTATAAATTTGTTCAGGCTTATAAACGCTATAAATGTTATATTTACGTAAAAGTGTTATGTAATATCAAAAAATTAATATAAATTTCGGTATAATGGCATTTTTTTTTAAATAAATAATTCATCAGCTTCATGTATTAATTTTAAGTCGTTCTATGGGTTTCATAATAGAGAGAATATAATGTATTTTTTTTATGTAATCCCAAAATATAAATGCTTAATTTTATATGCTTGTTCACACATTAGGTAAGCGTGAATGTGTGTACGTGTATGCAAACATGGATTAATTCAAATTACTAGAAGTTTATTTGTGGACACATGAGTTATATTTCTTGAAACTACAAAAGCAGGATTTTACATTGAAAAACAATAACAAATAACGTCACGAAGTAAACCATAGAAGCGAATTTGTGCTGCATTTAATAAAATGTCTGTGGAATATGAAGCAATTTTATTTACATTTAGCTTAATTAAAAATGCAGGACAGAAGATTAGTAATTTGTAATTATATTTTATAATAATTATAAATGCAACAAGAAGAATAATGGTATATATAAAAAGACCCTTAGACAAATTAGGGCCGGAAAGGGAATGTGACCATGGGCGCCCATATGGGGGACAGAGGGTCCTCGAGACCTCCCTAGCCGTTTAAAAATTTGATTTGCCCGAACCTGCTATGCATTTACTTTCAAAAGTTTTACAGTCACATTTTAAAATAAGGTACTTTTTAGCTCATTACTAATTGTCAAGCAATATCAATTATTTTTGTAGCGTTTTGGTATCTTGTACATTCACTAAAATTCTCGACAGTCTTGAGAAGAAAGTAATAATTTTTCTCAGTTCCCCTTAGAAGAACTCGTTAGTTTTTCTAAGCCCATCCCACCCTAGAAATACTCATATGGGCTCCCAAGGATGTGATAAAATTTTTAAGTGGAATATCCTTCGGTTTCACGAAGACATTCCAGGCGCAATTTGAATTGTAAGCAATTTTTGAGTTCAGAAACGTGTGACAAAATTATTAAATTAATTTAAGTACTCAAAATCTTGACGTTTCCGTTTGTCTTAATGAACCTGCTTCTGAAGCATTCTCAGTCAATAATGAGAATCGCCTGATGATACTGTATTTTTTGTGGTTATAATATTTTTGGACGTCGCCAAATGAGCATATTATTCAGCCAACGATATCTTTCATCAAAAGCGAACATTAAGTGAATAATACATTCCACTTGTTTTGATAGTAAAATGTCACATTAGTAGGAAAAACATAAACATGTTTTGGAATGAATTTTCAGAGTTATATTTAAATTTATTGGAGGTCCCGTGAAATAAAGAGGATAGTTTTAAAATATGACCCGTGTTATTGCTGCTTCGTAATGATGAGGGACATTTGCAATCTACTTTGCATATTTATGATTCCTTTAACAGCTGTCTCGATACACGCTCTATTTTAGTCCGAAAATAACTTCTGATTTATAATGTAAAATGCAAATGTCTTCTTTTGGTCGCAGCATTCCACTTAGTGGCCTGATGTTATGATCTATCAACTAAATCATAGCGTTGCCATTTCTGTAATAAAGTGAGAGAGCAAAATTCTCTTCCGTATATCTACCTCTTTAAGTGCAATGAATAAAGGTGAAATATACGAGTTTATTTTGCAAAATCTTTGGGGTATTGCAAATCATATTTGTACGATGAACTAGCATATTTATAATCTCTGGACTGGGCTGTGGTATGATACAGCATGGAGAAAATGGACCATAATGGACCCCCACATGCCGGGTCGGAAATGAATACCCATAATGTTATGACTATAAACAAATAAATCATGATTGGATGAGAAAGAAAAGTTACTCACATAATGCCCTTAGTCGTCCGAAACACTGCTTCTGGGCTGTATTATCAATAAACTGGTATCTTACTACCTGCGCATCTCTGGAAGGTGGGAGGTTAAAAATTTCGAGCCAATGAAAATTGTGTTTGAAAGTTTTGCCTCTCCTCTTGAATTAAATTTACAAAATTTCACCGTTGCCAATTTTTGGCGAGAAGTAAGCAAGCTATTTACAATCAAACCATTGACTCTTGCCGTATTAAATTTTTCCCCCTGTAAATAGAAATCCAAGCACTGCACCCACCGGCTCCCACAATCATAATTCAGTAATTATACCACCCTTAGGAATTTTCTGCGTACGCTACTGGATCAAGGGTAATTTTTCGATACTAACTTTTATTACCGAGCTATTCATTATTCGCCTGCAGGATGGATTTGCGAATTTTTGGAGAGCAAAAAAATGAGCAAACATAAAAGAATCTTCGCAGCCTATAAATTTATGAGTTATATGTGAAGGACATTGACCGATCCAATACGAATCTCAGAAATTGGGGAGTGCGATTTATATGAAAGTGTGCAAAGCAATTTTAAATTGCAGGGAGGGGTCGTCCTTACAGCGCAGTTGGTAAGGCGACTTTCTGCGGACTCTTGCTAACGTATACTGAGAGAAGGGTTTTACCTTTTAGTACAGGGCCCTTTAGTCTCACAGGGCTCCTATTCAGTGCACCCCCTATCACCTTCCTTCCCCTTCGTAACAAAAATTGAAACATTCCTTAAAAAACTTCCTTACTCCGTGCTGCGAAACTTGAGAATTTGATTTTTCAAACTAAACTTCTTGTTGATCTAAGAAGGCTCCCACGATCCTAAGGTCCTCCCTATGTTCATAGGGCACCAGCGGGGAAAACTGGAAAGTTGTCAACCCTGCGTAGGAGCCTTAAAATCTTAATCTATGGAACTACGCCATTTATAGGATCAAGTCGCCAATTTCAGCAATCACAAGAAACCGCCAACACACATCGAAACCAGTTCGTCGCTGCTATTTCGCAACCCCGCGCAGGAGTTGAGATATATAGACGGGATAGTTCTTCGTTGGCATTAGTAATTAAAGATCCGACCTCTGCGAACTAAAGGTATTCATAACTCTATGGATATTCATTTTCGACCCCCATGTAATGGCCATTATGGTCCATTTTGTACAAGGAGCACGGCCATGTACATTATTTCTAGTGTTTTCAGAACGCCTTGTGCATTTATGTGAATATATTTCTTTTATACTGAATAAAGTTAAATTACTGTTGACTTCATTAGTAATTAATGCATTCAAAAAAGGAAATTAATCGTTACACGTTGTAAGCTCGTTGTGAAAGTAATTTGTGAGTGAATGCTATTGATGTGCAATAAGAAGTCATTTAATATTTCCCTTACATGAGGTACGGACATTGTTGTCACTGATTTTTTGGTTTGAGCTTCTGCTATTTGTGTTAAATATGTTGTAATTTTACTATAACATGATATACCATTTATCATTAGAACGTAATTTCTGGAGACGAATTTAACTGAATCTTCATGGAAACGTATTTGTTAATACAGATTCAAACAGAAAAAACCGTAATCACTTCGGATAAAGCCATTTAGTTTACCTACACATGTGATAACTGATTATATATGTATATAAACATATTATATATAATGTAAAAAATAACAGCTTTAAATTAATAGAAATTGCTTAATCAGCTGCAATCATTATTGCAGCAGTGGAGATATTAGCTTTAATTTTAAACCATTTCTTTTCCTGATATATCTTACTCCTTTCTTTCTTTCTTTCTTCTATTTCTTTTCCTCATATATCTTACTCCTGGTAAAGTAAGTTTCAAAAATCTACCAGCGGCTTTATTAAATATCAACTAACGCGCAAAGCAATCACAGATAACACAGACTGTGAAACACAAATTGCTATAGATGATCTTTGTAGGCCATTAGATGATTTTAGAACCCATTCGGAAAGGAAATCGTTACTTGTGGAAGAAAAATAAAAACAAAAGGAACTGTAATAATATTTTTTTCTACTGAATAGAGATTTCGTTTTTTTGAACGTCTCGTTCAAGGTATATAAAAGCCTAGAAATTTTATCTTGGCTCCTAACTAAATTCCTTTCTTTTTGTCTTAGCGAATAGGTAAAAAGTAAAAAAATAATGTATTTAAATAAAACAATAATTATTCCTGAACACTTTTTTTAGATTTAATTTTATTAAATGACCACTTCTAAAATTTGCTAATTTAGAAAAAATTGGTATAGTATGATATTATCACCATTAATCTTTTTTATTATAAGAAAATATGACTTGAACATGTAGGTTTGAGAATCTCAATGCGTGTCTGTTTTATTTTTTAATTCCAATATTTGTATAAGTTTTACTACTAAAAGTTTTGTTAAAAGCGCGGCAATAGCAGCAGTAGGTGTAATTTTCAAAAGTTGCTCGAATCGAAACGCAATAGTGCGGAAAAGTTGCTTTTTCTCGAGATAAACACAGTGAAAAAAGAAGTTTTGGAATCGGATAATATCTTCAGGTCACACATGACCCTCAAAATTTGAGAAATTAGCCATAAATTGACCTTTTTTAAAAAAAAATTGAACATTGGTTGGATTATCATTAAACTTTAGCTGTGGCAGTAATGTGAAACTAGTTAATGGGAAATAATATTTTGACGGACGAAAATACCCCCAAAAGGAGCGAAAAAGGGGGGTCGCTTTAGGACGAAAATTGGCCAAAATTGTGAAAAAAACAAAACACCGTAGAAGCGTTCATGACTTCAGAAAAATAGGTTAAGTAGACTGTTTGATTAACTATTCTCGTGCAGCTCTTTGCCATATTCCATTCCACAGTCAGTGAAAAGGGAAACGACCAAGATCTCCCTAAGAGCAGGTGGCCGCACTTCGGGTTCCACCCACTCCCTCCCCGTTCAACCAACCATATCTGGAAGTGGAAAATTACTATTCTTTTGATTTGATTTAGTTCCCCATTAACTGGACTTTGTTTTCAAATATTAGCGTTTGACAGAGAGAGAGAGAGAGAAGACAAAGTTTTTCTGATGAAATTATCTATGCTGTCAGCGCCACATATTTTGCTTGCTGCTTCTGTGATTAGTTTCACAGTAAGTTTAACCTCCTGAGTGTGACATGGAAATTCGTTTATGTTGAAAGTTGTTATCTGCTTGGAATGAATGAGGTTTAAGATTTCCTCGGATGTTGCAGATGCTAGAAGTGGAGGACAGGTAATTTTCGTTGATAACTAACTGATCAGCCGCGTGTAATCGTTTACATTAAAATTTAAATCAAGAATGATGAACCTACGTACGGATTTGCATTTCTCTAGTTTTTCCTTGGCTTTTAAAATATGTCTCAAAGCAAACTCTCTGACATGCTGTCTTTCACCATAGCCAGAAGAAGATTCTTAAGGTGGGCAAAGAAGGCATTGGATGCGATGGAACAAACAGAGCCATAAGATATATAGAATTTTCCGTCAAAAAACTTTACAGTTATCCATCTGTATGCCTTACATCGGTGAATTGCCATTGAGGCACTTTATTGAAAAGTTAGATGGCAAAACAAATGCCCCGTAGTCGTACTCTGAACCTATCGGAAAGCACCTTCAAGGATTCTATAAATTACTATTACAGAATTCCTGAAAATTCAGTGTATACTTCCAAAAGTGAACAAGTATAACATACGTAGAGGTAAAAAATATTTACTTGAAATTTTACTAGTTATCAACTCAGATGTTTGTTCTCCAGATCTTGCCATTCGTAACTCTGGATTGCTCAGCCATTTCAGGTGGTTGACAAGGCTAATAGAAGAGTCCTTAGACTGAACGTTTCTTTTCATTTTCAAATCTTATTCATATCACAGTGTTCATCCTGAAAGTATACTCACCTTTATAGTTCACAATCAAAACCCAACCAGCAATACTTAAAGGTCTAAAACATGTGTTTCAGTGTATACTTACACTGTGTGAGTACTTACCAGATCATCTCAAAACAATCATTGATCCAGTAATCCAAAACAATGCTTTCGTTACTAACCCTGAGAGTCTTCTTCTGTCCATCGTGAAAGACATCATGTCAGAGAGCTTACTTTGAGACGCATTTTAAAAACCAGAGAAATGGAATTTCGTACGTACGTTCATCATTCCTGATTTTAATTTTAATGCAAAAGACTACACGGGGTTGATCAGTTGGTCATCAACGAAAATTACCTCTCCTCTGTTACTAGCATCTGCAATATTTGAGGAAATCTTAGACTTCATTTATTCCAAGCAGATATCAACTTTCGAATTAGACGAATTTCCATGTCATACACAGGCAGTTAAACGTACTGTAAAACTAATCACAGAAGCAGTGAGCAAAGTATGTGGCGGTGACAGCAGAGATGGTTTCATCAGAACATCTTTGCTTTCTCGTTATCAAATGCCAATATAGGAAAACAAGGTCCAATTCATGGGAAATCAAACCAAATTACAAGAGTAGTGATTTTCCACATCCAGTTATGCTTGGATGGTTGGGAAGGGCGTGGGTGGAACTCGAAGTGCGGCCACCTCCCTTTGGGGAGTTCTGGGTTGTTTTCCTTTTCACTGAATGTGAATGGAAAAGGGCGAAGAGATGCACGTGAATAGTTAATCAAACAGTCCGCTTAACCCTTGTTTCAGAAGTCATGAACTCTTCTACGGTGTTTTATTTTTCCACAATTTTGGACAACGTTTGTCCTAAAGCGATCCCCTCGCCGCTCGTATTTTCATCCGTTAAAGTATTATTTACCATTATATAGTTTCAAATTACGGCCACAACTAAATTCTTGTGATAATCCGACCAATTTAAAGCACATTTCAAAATTTTCTAAAAAGGGCAATTTATGGCTAATTTCTCGAAATTTGGGGGTTTTGCGCGACCTGAAGATATTACCTGATTCCAAAATTACTTTTTTATTTCTTTCACTGTATTTATCGCGACGAGTAGCAACTTTTCCGCACTATTTTGTTTCGATTCGAGAAACTTTTGAAAATTCGACTCACCCTAATATAGCCGTTTTCTAGTTTTTTTAATATTTAATTTTAAATTTATGAATATTTTTTATAAAAATGCCATAAGATTTTCAACTAAACTTTCGTTTTATCCATTCATTCATGCATTGTTAATTCATTGCATTGTTTATGCAATATGTAAATATAAAATATATAAATAAACAACATTATAAAATACAAATAAAATGCTTAAAATAGACAGTACTGTTTATTACTAAACCGATTTAAAAAATTACCATGTGATGATAGCCAGTTTGACATATGGTTTACAATATGTTCATTCGTATTTTATCCTATGATAAGAAATAAAATATTTCAGACGATAAGTTTCATAACGAAGTTTGAATAGTCCAAAAAACATTTTAATTAGCCATAAACATGTTTTCGACCATTCAAAACGATGGTCATTTTCAGATGTACTTGTGAAATAGAAAAATTCAATAACTTAATAAACAATATCAGCACACGTGATAAAATAAATGTGATCATATTTCAACGGACTTATACAAATGTAAAAGGGTATATAATTTTAAATCCATTATATTTCAGACAAGTTATTAGCATTTGGAAATATCGAAACTCAAAGCTAGTACTGA
This sequence comes from Dysdera silvatica, assembly GCA_006491805.2. Classification (NCBI taxonomy): domain Eukaryota; kingdom Metazoa; phylum Arthropoda; class Arachnida; order Araneae; family Dysderidae; genus Dysdera; species Dysdera silvatica. Next base: position 7,908,095 of record QLNU02014802.1, on the reverse strand, counting down.
AGTCGGGAGTAAAAAATGAATGCCTCAAAATCAATTCACGGTATGCTGAAGTGATATTAATGATAAACTCAAGGTTAGAAAAGCGAAAATCCACTTCAGCGCATTTAGAGGCAGACCTCACATCGCACAGGAAGCTTTTCAACCTCATCCTGCGGATTTCCCCCCACCGATGGATGCTTTTCAGCTGTCGAAAGTGACCATAAAATCACAGAAGGTATTTCCCTTTGCGACTTGTTAAGAGCCGCAGAGTTTTATATCAAAAGTTAGGGCATGCACTCCAGGCGGTGACGAAGTTTCAAATTGTTTGAATGCGGAATAAATTAAGAGTCAATTGGCGATAGGGATTATTTTTGACATTTCCAATACTTCCATTGATTTCGTGAATAAAAGCTAGTAAACCGTCCGTGAATTAAATTAGTTAACAAAATTTAGTATCCTCGAAAATTGAAAGACCGTCGAAATTTCATATTCGGTGTATAATATCTAATAATAATCCAGCTAAACAACATTCCAATAAATTAATATTTTCTCATGATATAAAGCTACTTCGTATAATTTCCGAACTATTTTGTGTAAATACTGAGTAAATGAAAATAATAATACAATTTTGAAATTGTGATTTAAATGTAGGCATTTATTGGTAAATTTCCATTTATATCGCAATATTATAATATTCACTATATACGTGATATTGAAATCGGTAACTATTAGCTAAATTAATTAACTAGAGAATACGTGGCTAAACTTAATGGCGTTGTTAATTAATTAAAGCTGTGTTAATGAAACCTATTTACTGCGTATTCTGATGCGGCTTCATTTAATTTCACAGTTTTCTCAGACAACAGTCAAAGAAAATCTGTGACCAATTCTTAAATTCAATTTAAAAATAAAATTGTATATATATATGAATGATTTCTCCGTCATACTTATAACTATCTTAGAAATAAATTGCACGACGCAGTAGCCCTCTTTAAATAACATTTAGCATTGAGATTTTAACCAACGATTATATGTTGAATAAATATTTTTAATAAGCCGTAATATATTATTCCTTGTGCCGTATTTATAAATGGGCACGTTTTGTACTTGCCCAGGGCGCCAAATTTCTAGGGACCCTAAAGGTGGCTCTTTTTTTTTGTTAAATTGCAATTTATTTACCACAGAATTTTTTCGATCGGCTTTCCCAGAAAAGACGCCGTTCACCTTCTTTTTTTTATTTTTTCATATAAATCTGAAATTCTGAAAATTTTAGTGAAATAACCCTGCCCCGAGGGCGGCTTCTGACTGGGCTGAGGGACAGGGGTTGTGCTTCCCCTGAGAATAAAAAAGTTTGAATTAATACCATTATTTTAAAGTAAAAAATAAAACTAAACTTACAAGTGAAATTTTCAAGATTTACATCCTCGCTGAAATTTCGTTCACGTCGCCCACTACCCCCCATATCCAAAAAAACTAAAGTATCGTTGTTAAATAAAATTAATTTATTCATAGAAAAATATCGTTTTTTATCTTGCAATAGTAATAACAACATAATAAGATGATTATAAATGCATCTCCTTTCCCTCCATGTTTTTTTGTTTTTTCATCAGATGAGCGGATGCCGGACAAAAGATTAGAAAGGAGGAGAGATAACAAATGAGGGAAGAGATGGTTTGTTGAGAACAGTTAAAAAATGTACATTTTACAAAGAAAGTGATAACATATTCAGCTTGTTATGGTCATTTCATCGTTAAATCCAGTTATTCGTTATAAACTATTTTTACTGTATGTTTGTGCATATACGTACAGAATAAAACCATTAATCATTGTTTAACACATCATTACCAAATATACATAGTGCAGCGTGGGGAGGGTCGCAAAAGTGTAGTTATCCTAACGTATAAGAAGTTGTTAACGCCAAGAGGCTGGTCTATTTCACCAGGGCCCATAAACAGATATTAGTAAGCGCCGCTTTACTGCGCCAAGGCAAATCGGTATTCATAAATGGGCAAGTTAGGAAAGTGGATAGGGCGCCAAGTTTTTAGGATGCAAAAAGCGGTAAATTTTGTTTTTCTTTAATCACAATTTACGAATATCTACCGTAAAATTGGGTTTACCCAACACGCCCTTAGAAAGCGTCCCTTCATACCTTCATTTGAAAGTCCAAAAATGTCAGTCTAACGTCTCTGCCCCCGTTAAACATCGAAGAAAAAAGTTTTGTCGTCAAATAAACTATATTTATAAAAATATTCTTTTTATATCTTACAATAATTCACATATGGTAATCATAAATGTCGTCTCTTCCCTAACCTCAGTTTTTATTCGCAGTATTTGAGGGGCCGGCAGGACAGAATTTTATATATTTCTGCTAGTACGACGGGAGATGGGCATGAGCATAACAACCTTCGAAATCTAGGGGGCTAATTTTTTTCTAGGGGATTAGCCTCCCAGTTCCGCTAGTGGAGGGGGCGCGGAAAATCGTTTTGCCCAGGGAGCCTCATACCCTAAATCCGGCACTGATTATTCCACGAATACGCATAATTTTTTAATATTATTCTATTCAAAATGTGCATTTAATAGTTGGTTCTTTGCTGTCCTTCCGCCCTAAAGCTTAAATATGGCCCTGATTGTTTGTATTTAAAGGCTCAACGACGTAAAAGATGATTATATACCATTTAGCGTTGAATTTGCAGATGTTAATTTTAACCATTCCACACAATTAATGGTTATAAATGGAGAAAAATTAGGAGTTTTTTTTTAGTCAGAAGTGCGTTTTTTCACCGTGTTGAAAAATACACGTCCATGCTTTTACTTAACTGTAATTTGTAAAGATTTAATCGGTTGCTGTAACTAATGTGTTACATTTTTTTCTACTCTTTCACGCTCTAGCAAAACTACAAAGAAGGAAGATGTGTTAGTAGCCGAAATAAATTTTCTGGACAGATTTGTCCTTTAAACTAAATGCGGGAAAAAGAAATCTTCACTCAATATGAAAAAGCAGTTATTGCCGGCCTCTTTGTGTTAATTTCAAATGGGCTCCAAAATCCTTTGATACCCTGTAAAAGGTTATCAGTGCCAATTTGCGTTTCCATTCGGTATTATCTTATTTCCAGTATGAGTTAGTTGATATCAGTGGCGTACTGATAACTCCCGCGAATAGGGGCCCAGGAAAAGGGTCTCCCCCTTTTGTCGTCGTTTACGTTCAATAAAATTTATAAGTAAAATAATATATTATATTTTTTAGTTAATAAGGATTTTTTTTAATCTTTAGGTAAAATATAAAATAAAATGAACGGTTTCCAACTGTGGCACATTTATTACTTTTATTTCATTGCCTTTAAAACTGAAATCAATATCAAAAAATTATAAAATCTGGACGAGTTTTGAAATTTTAGTGTACGCTTTGCGTCAGAACCCTACCTCATGAAACGGTGACTAATAGACATGTGTTCTGTTTAAAATATTGGAATGCGTCGCCGGTTACTTTCTTATAGAAGACACAACAATATTTTATATATATATATTGTTTTCATGTATGCATACATAAATTAATTTTCTTAAAAGTGGGGGGCACAGATTTTCCATTACGCCTCTGGTTGACATACAATAACGCTACCGACAAACTTTTTTTATGTCATTTCATCCTGATTGAAATATACGAAGGGGTAAAGAAATTGTTTAAAATAAAATTTAATGCATCTTCTGTTAACTATTATCTGTTATAACTGTAATATACGTCACTGTCCACAGCTTTAACCAGTTAAAACGAATTCGCTTTATATTACACTTCTCGTAAATGTATTTTCGTGTACCTTATTAAACGGCCTATAATTTCACATGCAATGAAGCGGAAGTGCTCATATTTACATTCCATATCTTGAAATTAACCCGCATCGTAATAAGTTCGAAATACTCAGCTGAACAGAAGTAAACAGTATCGGCGAGAACCCTTTGTAATGTCCCATACCTTTAGCCGATTGGAGGATTAATTTTCGTGCATTAGTGCGCTCCAATCAACTTAACGTGGCGTTCTGGCCCTCATTCTGAGAAATGCTCTGCAAGTCCATGTTCGCTTGGATAATTTTCTAATGCGTTGATTGCTTTGAATTCCCGCCCTCAATTTCGCTGTGACCGTTATTGCAGAAACGAATGCGTCTCCTTGGAAATATTTCAGGACTTACGGTTGAAAAATCGAAGCGAGGGCGAAGATTGGAAAACGCGCTTTTCTCTAAAGTCAAGCATGTTCAACGTCGTTCTAGTACAATCTACCTAATAACATTAATTAATTTCGAATAGCTGTTTGCGATTCGATAGACAAACATTTTACACCGAAATTTTATCTACAAGCAGAATTTTCGTTCCTATAAATATTATTAAAATTATGTAAATGGGGGTGGCCAACACATTTCTTCCTGGTTAGGATTGATCTTTTACTTAAAAATGTTAACACAAGCGACTATTTATTTTGCGGAATTTAACAAATTCAAGTCCCTTAGAATAATTAATGACGGCGTTGGGTAGAGATAAAGCGTAAAACATTAAACCATATTAATTATAAAATTTCCCTTATGCCATAGTAATAATAATATTTGTTTTTATTTAATTCCGAAGGTTATGCGTTACATTTTACACACAGATATGCATATATTGCAAACAACTTTTGATTTTTGTACAATTGTTATACATGCACAAGGGTATAATATTTCACCATGATTTGCTGTCTTAAGGTGGTCACGAATAAATACTACAATATGTAATACACATAGGCATTTCAGCAAAAATAGAGGATTTTACAAAATATTTGTAAAGAGATGTTTAAATCGTAAAATTATAAAAGTTTTTAATACATGTCGGCGTGCTCTAGGGCTCCAGCACAATGGTAAAGGTGGCTCTACATATAACGTTAAGAAAACATATATTTGAAAGAGACATATTAAAAAAATTGATAACTAAAGTAGCTAAAAGATATTATATAATACTTAGTTATTTAAATGAAGAATACGTGCAAAAGCGTGAAGGCGTAGCAAAATTTATTGAATATGGCCCAACATAAGTTTTGGATGGATTTGGCTGTACCTCATCAGGATGTGATCTAGAACTAAACAAATACTAAATCGCTGCCTATTCTGTTGCGCTACCACTGTTTCTAGTTGGATACCAATTACTGTTTGACAGTTGCTGTACTTGACGACGACAGCTTCACCTCAGTGTGGTGGAACGAGGCTGAAGTACGCGAGGTGATTTCTGTTGCTTGATGGATAGAGTTTAAGTGTTCCCACTCCTGACAGGAAATGGGTGTTGACTTGTAATGCGGATATTGGTTAATATTACAAGCTTCTACAAAGCCCAATTGGCATGGCAATTTGGATTGATAGATTGCCATTGTGTATTTTTCAAATGTGTATTTCTTAATCTTTATCGCCTGTAAATAAAATATTTACCAATAGCACTGTTCGACGCTGATTTTGTTAAATGAGTAATTTTGGCTGATTCTTATGTATTTTGTGGTTTCGATTTCGAATGTGAGGTCCGAAATAATCCTACAGGTTCCAATTTTATGTAGTTGGTTTGTATGGTTTTTGAGATACTTCAACATTTCATACAAAAGGATGTCTTTATGCTTATTTTGTATGTTTCAACACCATTCAGGTTTGTATCAAGACTTTACTAATGAGCAGGAAAAAGGCATTAGCTATGTATTTTCCATGGGCCATTTATACAGGAGTTAAAGTACACAAATATCCTGCATATGACTCTCAACATTCGGCTGATAATAGCAGGCCACATACGAAACTGAACAAGTCAAACAAGACATGAAATTTTTGCGGATTGTTGCTAATAAAAGAAGCCAACTCGCATGAGAACCAATTAGTCACAATGAGTTATAAATAAGATAACATTACGGGGTTCATACTGCAGTTTTAATTAAGTGCCGGTTTTAAAATGAACAGCACGTTCCACTTCTGAGAGTGTCTGCTATATTGATGGGATTTCAGTATAATGAAAGCACATGGTATTTTTTTTTTCATACTTTTCTGTAAGGTATATGTAAAAATAATTTATACAAACTCTTCTTAAAATTGCGTTATAAATGCATAAACCACCTAGACAACTTTTGTTAAGTGTGTGGTGAATTAATCTTCAAGTCATAAAAAAGAAGCACAATTTCTTTGATGAGAAAATCGTATGAGCTGTATTTTGGATGTAAAATTTGGGACCAGGACATACCTTGGGTTCCACTTTTCTGTTGTGTCTCATGTGTAACATTATTTAGTCCCTGGTAGAATAAGAAATCCCGTCACCTTCCATTTGCAATTCTTATGGTATGGAGGAATCTGAAAGACTATTCCATGGTATCTCAACGGTAGAAATTCGTTACCAAGGAAAATTGAAATCAAATATTCCTCCAAATTACAGCTGGACACAAAAAGGAGACGTTTCTGGAGTTGAATACCTCAGAAAATCAGCAAGTAGCGCATTTTAGGTAAAATAACAACATGTAACATTTGTTATATATTATAGGAAAATTTCTACGTGTATTAATTTTCTAAAAGCACGTTACTCAAAAGTCCTGCGTTACACATAAATTTCAAAAATATATTTGAAATCAGGGGAAAAGTGCTAAGAGAATTAGCCCACCTGATTCATTTAAAATGAAAAAAGTAAAATTTTGTAGACCAGTGTATTTTGAGGGAGATTACAATTTCTGAAAATTTATTTCTAAGAGGTATTTCGTTAAAAATCTTTGCTACATTACAACATCACACGGTGTTATTAAACAATGCCAAAGCCTCAAAGACTAAAAACTTTTCTCTTTTATAACTACTTTAACGAAAACGAAACAAATTGTTGTTTTCGACAATCACTAGTTCATTATATTTTTATCCACCTACCATCTTCAAGCGATTACTGTCGCCGAAAGTACACACAATTATCAGTTTCAATTTTTTGAAGAGAGCCATTCTCGCCTTGTCTATATCTTTCGGGACGCAGAAGAAAAAGAAAGGAACATAATTTATAAAAGACGTAACCTATAATTTATCCATTATGAACTTAACTCTCTGTCTACTAATAAAATAATAATTTTACGCCAATTTTTTTTGCTGTGTCTCAAATCTTAACAAAAAATAATTCTTATCAGACATGTTCCGATATATATATATATATATAAAAGTTTTCCTCGCCCATTCTTGGCGGAAACAGGCTTTGGGACGGGCAGAGCGCCATGTTCCCAAGCCTCTTTTTACATCACTTCTTAATGTGCCATGTCTAGAAACTTCCTGACAATGTGACACGTGTTTAGGATTGTGGCTTTTTGTATTTCAATGTAGGTGTTTGGGTCAATGTTGAGTATCTCCAAATTCGTCGCAAGCGTTTTTGGTACTATCCCTGTTGCTGAGATGACTAACGGGATGATGAGGATCTTTTCCATACCCCATATATCTCGTACTTCATGTCTGAGATCTTGGTACTTGGTGATTTTCGTTGTGTAGGTTG
>QLNU02014802.1:7881564-7900519 GCA_006491805.2 Dysdera silvatica | reverse complement strand
CCTTTAGCTTCAATGGACAGACTTCTTTGGCGTTTTTGAATGGAAAACAAGATTCCAAGGCATACCAGGCAACTCTTGAAAGTCACCTATTACCTTTTGGCGAACTTTTATGTGGACGAAACTGGGTTTTCCAACAAGATAATGCGTCCATCCACACATCCAGGTCAACAAAAGAATGGATGAGCGCTAAAAATATTACAGTTCTCGATTGGCCTGCTCTTAGTCCTGACTGTAATCCCATCGAAAATGTATGGGGCATACTAACGAATGTTGTGTATGCCAATGGAAAGCAATATCCGTCCGTTTTAGAACTTAAAAAGGCTATAGAAGAAGCGTGGTTTAATTTTGAACCAGAAACCTTTCAAAATCTTGTGCTTTCAATGAACGACCGCGTATTTAATCTAATACGAAGTAATGGTGGCTACATTGATTATTAAAATTGTTCATTTCCTTATGCAAGTGCTAAAATTTATGTTTGTGCCTAAACTTTTGTGCCACATATTTTACTTATTTTAAGTTATATATTGCAGCAAGTTCGCTACTGATGTGATTTCTGTTCTCAAATTTTTAATTTGCATATTACATGTGTTCATACTTCGTAATATTAAAGTTCCTACTTCTTCAGTTTTAATAGTATTTTGTTATACTCAAATTTGTGTTGTGTCTAAACTTTTGTGCAGGCCTGTATGTGTGTGTGTATGTGTGTGTGTGTGTGTATGTTTAAAATATAAAATATATAAACAAAATAAAGTTAATAAAATGAATATTTTTAAATAAATTTTTTTTTTCCTCCAATGGCTGGTAGAAGATATCTGAAGTGAACGGAGGTGGCTGCAGAAGAAGACAATGTGTCCATACGGTTCGTTGCATCCCAATACCTTTCCCACGATGGCATTGAAATGACCATAGAGCAGTGGGGTAGGTGGGCGAAGTTCGTTTCTTTATCCAGATCGCATAGTACACAAAAAGGTTTGGAGTAAATGCTAGTACTATGCAGGTGCTTTGCAAGGCAGTCATGACCTGTAGCTAGACGGAATTCAGCGACTGCCTTGTCTCTGAGACATTCAGGAATATCAGCTCTAATAAAAAACCAAGGTTTACTGGAATTTGTTTGTAGATATTTCTCCGTAATGACAGTCATTAAAACTTTTCAGAACTATTGATTTTATGGTATTGCAAGAAACTGTGTTATTTAAAATTCGAAGAATCGTTGCACCTGTTTTGACAAGAGAATCAGCTTTATTGTGTTCATCTATCCCGCAGTGGCAAGGGATTTGCTGCAGAATAACCTCTGTGTTGTCATTGGAGAAAAGAGGTAGGAAAGACCGGCATTTTCGAATATTTGAGGACTGAAAGGCATTGTATTGTCGATAGCAATTAAAGAAGCCTTTGAATCAGAGAGAATGACTTCTCTTGAAAACTGATTGAGGTGGCACTGCCGTCGAAGTAGAGCTATTCGTATGGCCTCAGTTATCCATTTGTATTTTGTTATTAGTATCTTGAAGCTAAGTCATATGATTTCCTCAGAATGCATTATTATTATTTTCGTTAGACTATGTTTGGATCTAATTAATTTTATGATTTATATTTTGTGGTCAGGGTATTATAGAATGTATTTATACATGTGTTAACATCTTTTGATCACAAGTAATACCCTAAGTCTCCCTTAGCGGGCATATCTGAATAGAGGACACCTCTGCTACTTTTCCAATCCTCAGTTCTAATGCTTGCTGTACTCTAATCTTCATTGACAGCGAACACATCCGAACTGAAATAACTTATATTTTAACTCTCTGTGACTTAATTTTTAAAATGTTTCTAAACATTTTTCACACTTCTTGAATTATATAATTTAGTAGGGAGCTTCATAATTTAGTATAAAGGAACTCTTGCACGCAGTCCACGGTGCAGTAGACGCCGACGAATTGATGAAGCACACAATGATACACCTGTAGCAGTGCACCAACGTTCTGCCAACTGTCCAGATGAAGCAAAACGGTCCGTCACCGCAATGCGGACCAGGTGTCAATCATCCTCTTCGACCATATAAAGGATAGACACGATGTCCCGATGTTAACGGTTGTTCTCGGAGGGGATCTGCATCACGTAATTTTAAGCACGTCATTGAGCACATGCGAAAAGGATTTGCCTTCGTTCCTAGCAAGCTTCTCTCTATTCTTCTAGTGTGTTAAAACGATCATGGTGCGGTACAGTGTAGCATATAATTGCAAGGAAAGGGGGAGGAAGGCAGAATTCACCCATTTCAAACTTAAGAGCTCATTTATGTATTTAGAATGTGGTTTTTTGTTCTGTTCGCATTGTACACGATTTTTCCTGTTATCAAAAACATTTCATACAAATATTCAAAAAACAGCAATTCATGATTCATAGCTGCTTCTTTTAGAAGGTTTTAGGCTATGAAGCCTGATTTTTAATAAGAGCATAGAGTGAAGATATTATTGGAAAAATTATTTAATAATAATATATTTTTATCTATATTGTATAAAGGTTAAAGTACAGTAGCACCTATTTACTTCATTTCACTTCAAACCTGCATAGCAATTTGTTATGATTGATACCCTAAAAATTTTGAAGCAATATATGAAACTGTGCATTTATTTTATTTCATATAAAAGCAAGTGCACTAGACAATCAATGATTTGTTTTACGTAAGACTGAATTTATTGGTGGCAATTGATAAGATTTCATTTTGAAATTGCACAGTATAAATATAAAATATTACTGTCAAAAAGAAATATGAAAAATCCGGGAAGGGGGTCTTTAGCTATATATTACCCCAAGGGCGGACATAGGGGAGAGGTCACAGGGGTCATGACCCCCAAAATATATTTTTCACTGTAAAAAATTCCAACTTTCATGATAAATGAAGGGTGTTATTCCAAGACCATGGCAAATTCTGTCCTTGACCCCCCAAATGAAAGTCTGTGTCCGCTCCTGTGTTACCCTATTGGCAAATGGTGCGTGTAGCCACGCCTCTCCCTCCCCCTCCCCCCAGATTTCAGACTCTCAAAATATATTCTTGAAAAACTGAATTTGAAAACCAATAACTACGAAAAATCAACGAACACATTTTTGTGGGGTTTCGTGAGGACGGTTGGTCGTACTGCGGAGCGAATTGAACGAGAAGTATCGGTGGTGGTACGATGGTAGCGTAGATGGTTCAAAGAACATTCCCACACGAGAAGACGTGGAACAGGGACTCACAGACGGATTGCTGAGAGGACAGATTGACGCATAAGAAGAGCGGCGTTGTCAAGCAAAACATCCACAGCATCGCAAATTCGAGCTGCAGTTGCACCAGAGTTCTCCGTGCGAACAATCTGTAATCGTCTACTAGAAGCAGGACTACGTGCATCTCTGGCATGTGAACCTCGGACACCAACTACAAGTCGGGAACGGCTGCAGTGGTGCCACCGATGTTTGCACTGGAGAGCACACCAGCGATCTGTCGTTTTCAGCGATGAAAGCGATTTTGTTTGGGAGCCTCAGATGGCCGTATGCTTATTCGCAGACTCACAGGGGAGTATCTCCACCCTTCTTGCATCCGCCATCGACACACAGGGCCTACACCTGGTCTCCTCGTATGGGGAGCGATCAGCTATCACTCCCGTACAGAACTAGTGTTTGTACCGGGCACGTTAAACAGCACTCGGTATATCCGAAGTATCATTCAGCCAATTGTTGTGTCATTTGTAAGGCTATGACGGTGACTTCCAGCATGACAATGCCCGCCCACACACAGCTCGTACAACGTAACATGCACTTCAAGATATCAGACAATTTCCATGACCTGCACGTTCACCGGACTTGCTCCCATTGAGCACGTGTGGAATTTTATGTGACAACGACCAACCGGCCTCAAAAAGTCCCATTAGACGACCTTTCTCAAAGTTCGATAACTGCTGAAATTGTACACGTCCAGGCATTGTAACTTCTTTAGAGTCTTCGCAAGTATCTATAATTCGACGACTGATCACGTCCACTTCGCCCTTCTCCTTAAATACCACCGACTATAATTTGCATATTATAGCATGTTTTTTGGCATAAGCCATAACCGGGGGATCCTGAAATTAAGATCTACGTGCGATCCACACCATTAACATATGCAAATTTCGTAACCATCCAGCAATTCCTTCCTGGTGTTCTTTTTTTCATTTTCTGGCAGTGTATATTAACAGGTTAAATTAGCTTTATTTTCCCTAATAAACAGATTTAAGCTTTTATAAAATATAAAATCAGTTTATCGCAGATAAAATTGTTAAAAACGATTTATAGCCATTTCCAAAACGCGCAAACTTTCTTCTTCTGAATACGAGTAACACTGGTGTTCCCAATAAGTGATGCAGTTTAGTAAAATTTAAGTGTTTTAAGGAAACACATAAAGTCCTTTATTTTCTTCAGCAACTTTAAAGTTATAAACCACATAGAAGGAACCAAAACTTATGATAGTATTATAAAATTTAATATACTTGATTTTGCTTAAAAATCTTTTTAATAACATTCTACTGAACACATGAATAAGGTATAAGGGATTTTCTTTTCGAAAATTATTTCGAAATCGATAGCATAAGCTCAGTAGTGGGGATTGTGTTTTTTAATACTTCATTTTTGCTAATTTATGTTTTAATGAATTAAATTAACATATTATATAAAAATCATATTGTGGGTATTGTTTTTCTAGTTCTTTAACAAATTTATTTTTATATTATTATGCAATTAAAAAAATTATGACATTAAAACATTCAGTTATATAAATGATAATATTGTTTCGAATTGCTCTGAATTTGAACATATATTTAAATCCATTTACCCCGATTATTTAAAACTTAAAAATACTAGTTCAGTACGCGAATTTACCTTTTCATATTTATTCATCAGTTTTGAATATGCCTAGAACATTAAATTTTATTTTTTATAAGAAATCAATCAAACAATCAATTTTATTTCCGAACTCAAATGTAGAAAAAACAAATATGGAAAATCTGGAGAGTTTTATATATATGGATTTTGGTTGATTTTGGTGCATGCGAGGAAAAATCCCAACAGAGTTGGCTTGGTAGGTTCCAAACACCCAAAACAATAATAAAAAAATTAAAAGAGTAATTGGAAAAAAAAACCAGAGAAAGAAGAAAGAGAAATCAGAAAAATAAATAAAGGCCTGTGAAGGGTAATAATATCTTACATCCTAATATACGGAGAGAAAAGTCGCGGTTTTTATCCTCGTTTTTTAGTAGGTCAAGACACCGCGGGCTCAACGCGAGGACCCTGGTTCGAATCCAGGATGAGGACGGCGTCTCTTTTTCTCCCAAACAAAAATAGCTCTAGATTGAGCTACTAATACGTTGGTGTCAAATTTATTTGTAATAAAAAAATCCCCCACGAAAAACTCACGAAAAGAATTCATCCCGATGGATTTGTGTGTTGATCCTTATTTGGAAAATTTGTTATCCTGTGAAGGATATTAGTATCTTACTTCCTAACATACGGAGAAAAAAGCGTTTGTTCTTGTCCTCGTTCGTCTAGTAGGTCAAGACACCACGGGCTCAATGTGGGGACCCTGGTTCGAATCCAGGATGAGGACGGTGTCTCTTTTTCTCCTAAACAAAAATAGCTCGAGACTAAACTAATAATACATGGATGTCAAATTTATTAGTAATATTAAATAAATAAATAAATGAATGAATGGGTTCAGAGAATAGATAACAGATAGTGTAAAAATCTCCTCTTGAAAAGTCCAAGACTGTTCAGTCGATTGATATCATTAGATAAACTGTTCCGGATTCAAAGTGCTATAAAATCAATGTGGTAGAAAAAGAAGTTAGTATTGGCCCCTGGAGAAACAAACGGACCTCCTGTGCGCAGTGGATATCTCTTCGAGTGAAATTGTAAAGAGATGGTGTCCAAGTAGTGAGAAGAGCTCAATGAATTAAAAACAACAATAGCGATTCCCAAAATTTCAATTGATATCAACAGTATGTAGTTTTGTCTGTTATGGTTGGCGTGAATCACTTTTAATGATGAAAGGAGAGTAAAAATATATTTGTGACATATTTTGAAGTTAACTGCTTTTTGGGAGCAGTGTAATGGTGGGTAACTTATGTTTTAAATTTTAAACTTAAAGCTATATTTTATTAATTTTGTTCCTTAAAGCCAATATTGAAATGGGATAAATAGGTCCATGTCGGGAAAATTCTTCTGGTTATATGCATTGTTTGTATTTTACTTGAGTTGTGTTTATGTGATTGTTTATTTTAAATTGCATTTTTGTTGAACGTTTATTCTAAATTGTGTTTTTTTTTTGTGAAGATGACTTTTAAGTTGTATTTTGGGAATATCCATTTTAAATTGCATTTTTATGATTGTTTTCTATAAAGCGTGTTTATGTGAATGTTTCTTGCAAATCGTGTGACTTTAAAAAAAAGGCGGAGTGTTGGGTTAATGGCTGCCATTCGCTGAGCGTTCCTAACAAAAATTCTCTACATTTATAATCCAGGAGAAGATCTTCTTGCATGCTAAATATCAACAGAACGAACGGTTGTGCATAACAATTTTGTACCGTGGATGTTCATGTTATTAATGGAGAATAATAGTATTGCTGAAAAGAGGAAACAAATCTGTTAACTCTCAAGTTTCCATAATTAGTTTGACAGACCATGCTTTCTCGTCGACGGCTTAAAATGCTATTTTAATAATCCCTGTGGTTCTAATTTATGTTTAAAATTAGCTTTGCATAATTTTAGCAAAATCACTCATCATAAAATATAAACTTCTGTGAAATAGTAAATTTTACAATAACAACTTTAGTGTTGCCCAAATTTAGAACATACATTTGACCCCTTGAAAATGCAACTTGTATTTGTTTTTTACATATGCTTTTTTCCATATTGCAAGAAAAAGTATTATAAACAATTTTTGCAGAAAAATTAATTATTTTAATTAAGTTCAAGGAAAATACACATATGTTTTTGAAGTGTATTATGATAACAGTAGAGTGGATTTGAGGATTGTGTAATTTTTAATATTTGAACGGAAATTTGGGAGTGTAATACTTTAATTAAATAATATTCTCTCTTCGTATATAACAATGTATTAATGGTTTTATGTTATTCAATGTTTCCAATAGCAATATATGATTCAAAAATTTTAATTGATTCTTTCTTTTTTCTAATATATATGTCAAACTAAATCTATCATTTCATGAACTAAAATTTGCAATATTTTATTTTTATGCCGATTAATAAAAATCAGAAATTATTAACTTCAAAATACACAGCCTCCGGTTATTCACATACGAGCCCAAGAAAGACACATGGATGTTTATTTTTTATATTAAGAGGATTAACAAAAACTTTGATTATGCACTATTTCATTAACTATTTAGCCTAATCAACTCACAATAAAGGTAATTAACACTGACATAAAGGAAATCGCAGCATGTTATAAAATAGATTTTTATACACGCATATCAGATTTTTGGACGGAATGAGATAGAGCTTTGAAAGATATCGCGACGAGTTGCTCAGAATAAATGTGTTGAAAGCGCGTGGAGAAATTTCTACTCGGCAATGCACTGGTAATGGCTGAATAAGATAATGATTTGAAATCGAGAAAGAAAAAAATCCACTTTAATTAAAGTCATCACATGTTGTTAAAAGAATTGGCTTATACGTAAATTAAAAAACGTATAACTGAAAGTTTAGTGCACGGTTTAAGATAATTAAAAAATATATTCTCATAGGAGGGTGTATTAGCTAATGGCTAATATTTAATTCGTCTGTGAAGCGCTCTTATATAACAATTTGCATTTTTAATTTAAGACTTATTATATTTACCGCAATTTTAAAAATTGTTAATCAGAATAATCATTAAACATTGGATATAAAAGACTGAAGATATGATTATTTTCCCATTATTGGATATTCTAAATCCAATAAGAAGTTCATATTACCTACAAGCTTTTATTTCAAGAATTCCAAGAGATGAATTGAAATCAAACCAATATTCACCTTTTTAAAACAATACCATTGGTTATATATAGATTTTGTAATTTACATAATTTTCTGTTGATTACATTTTATCAATTTGAAACATGTTATTTGTTACTTAATTTATTATATGGGGGTAGGTCTGTGTAATGTTTTTCCAAGATCTTATGATATAGAACTTCTGTTTGTTAACTTTCCTTTAATTGAATTCTTTAAATTAATTCTTATTATGTGCTTTATCTCAGAGTAATTTATTATTTTGGTGCTCCTAAGATGCATTATTTTAATGTACGTTACCTTTTTCTATCAAGGAAAATTAATGAAAATTTATTGCATGGAAATTTTTCACGAAAGTGTGTGGATTGTTGGAAACTAAGTTTCAAAAGTTTTCTCAAGGTACAGGGTAATCTGTTTGCTCTTTTCTGCATTTTTGAAAATATGCGATTAATTATACCCTTAAAACTTAGAGAAGGGAGAAAATGAAGTTACGCTGATGCAAGCGATGGTAGAGCTTTCGTAATTTATAAAAACCAATGGAAACATGGTTTTTTTTTTCCTTCAAAGAACATTAATAACTAATTCTATAACGAAGGTTGGGCTTAATGATACATTTATATAATTTAAAAACTAATAATTAGTCGAAATAACTTCGTGCACAGAATTTTGCCATTAATTTACTATAACATTTATGAGATACTTCTGTTAGAATAACTCTTGATCTTATACTTATATTAAGCTTAAATTTATGAGATCACCGGCACATAGCTTATAAGTAGTGGTCACTAGTCAGTTGGAAGTAAGTTAGTGTGCTCTTAATTATCACTATATAATTTACTCCACAGTACAAGGCCTTAGTGACTACAATAAATGGATGATTATGTACAAAATGACATCAGTATTCCTGTATAAACATCAATTGCCCTAGCCTAAAGACAACCGGAAAAAAAGCCGAAAAATAAAGTTTTGGCTTGACCAGTTCCGGCCACGCCAAATGGCCAACGGTACAAGACGTAGATATTGGCTAACACAAAATACATTTCTAGACATATATTATTTAGGTATTAAGTGAAAATAGGTGTAATTTAATTCTGGATTTAAACATAGATTCATGCTTTAAATTAGTCAAAGTCTTAGGTAATGAATTAAAAATCCCTGGACCCCTAGCGTCAACATGGCCAAGCAAATATCTGCTAGTAGTCTGGATTGGAAAAAAGGTGAGAACCACTCCTTGTGGCATAATAAGTATTTTTTGATGAATGTTTATGATAAGGGAGTGTGTAAGAAATTTGTGTTTAAAATTAATTATGTCATTATTTTGGCACAGGAATATAACAAAATTACAAAATAATTTAATGTTTCATTCATTCATTTTTACAAAAAATACATTTCTTTCTGTTTTCGAAGGGTGAAAATTTTAATTAAATTTCCACAGAATTTTTTTATTTTATCGATCGGACCCTTCCCCAAGCTCTGCATAGCTCACATTGGTTGACAATTTTATGATATTATTTGGTGCTTCTTAAAATGGGTTTCCACCCATTTTAGCCAATACAAAAGTCTTCGTTATGGCTAGTCCCTTATAGTTAAATATATAATTATATTTGGTTTATTGATGCACAAACTTATTCAATTCAAAACTTCCTAGTCTACTGAAAAAAAAAGTTCATACAGACATACAAAAATTACCTTTTTATTTGGCATTCCATTTATAAGATACTTTGGTTAGGCTAATTCTGAGACCTATCCATAGGTTAGGCTTAAATATTTTTAACCGATATCACGCATAATATAAATTATAAATAAAAATTCTTAGAATTCAGCTATCAAACTGAACCATATCATGCCATTTCATTCATTTTGACATTAAATAAGTTTACAATCTTATATGTTGCGCCGTGGGGAGAACTTCCATCTACTTTTCCGTACTATGGCATGATATCGTTGATTTAAACTGCCTGTGGAACCGTTCTACCAATCCATTAGCCGCTGGATGGCATGCTGTTATGCTACTCTTATGCATACCTAAAAATCTGGTTAACGATTTTTATAGGGTACTTTCAAATAGACGCCCCTGATCAGATATAATTTGATCGAGCACACCAAACCTGGCTATCCATCCGAAATAAAAAGTTTCAGTTAGTTAGTATGCGGTTTTATCCCTCATAGGCGAAGCCTTCGGCCATCTGGAAAAACGGTCTAGGCAGGTTAAAATATACGCATAAACTTGCGATGATGGAACTGGGCCTACAACGTCAATGCGCGCATGAAAAAGACGAGCTGAAGGTAGGGGATATGCACCGTAAAGTGATTTTGTATGCCGTTGGATCTTAGATCTTTGACAGTCCGGGCACGCCTTAACCCATACGACATAATAACCCATACGACTTAACCCACACGATATATCTTATTAATGGAATTGGCAGATTTACAATCATACCATTTTAAAATTCACATTTTTTAATAATTGATATAGATTAATATTCATAACAGTCTACGCTTTGTATGCAACATTTTTAGCTTACGAATCTGAAAATTTAAAAGTATTTAATTGAGGACATTTTTAAGATTATTTACTGGCCAAGAATACTCAAAAAAATTTCAGTTTACAATCAAATTCAGTTGATCTGTAATGAAGGATACTGGTAATAAATGTTTAAATGCAATTTCTTAGACACACTTTACAGATTATTAATTTTAATATAACGTCAATGTCATCATCATTTCTATTCTTTATTTTGAACGTGATTTAATATCTGAAATGACTATGAAAATGTTGTAAGAAGCTCGTTATCTAAGGCAATGCGCTTCGATTCAAAGGAAGAGTGGTGGGGGAAAGTATCGAACGGCGGGCGGTATTTGAATTATTTCGCATGAAAACGACGCAGCAAGATCAGTTAAAGTTCTTGACACTTTCGTTCGGAAAAGGCATATAAGGGTCTCTTCGTCAAGAAACGGTTCCCTTTTATCGATGTCCAGAATCCCTTAAACTTCAGCCTCATCTGTAAGCAGAACATTACCGATCGATCGTACTTTTATGGGATTTTAGCAAATAACCTGCGGCATATAAAGCGGAGTTATACAAATGTAGGACATACACTGAATCGCGAAAAGCGATCCAAAGAAGGGATATCCTACCAAACAAATAAAAAATAATAATAGCTTCAGGATGTTTGATTTAAAATCATTATAGTTGGAAAAAATAAAAGAAGGCTATTTGTGTGGATCTCAAAAGCGTAGATATTGTAGCTGATTTCTAAACCTTCTTAAATTCTTGATATTGTTGTCTTGAAACACAAAATATCCACGAGATTCTGATATTTAGAGGATAAAAAACAACATATTCATATGCACGTATATCACTAAATGCCGTCAACATGACAAGCTTTATTTAGAAGTACATATGTTATATTAAAATAAGCTTAAACAATTGCTTTCTAAAAGAAATTTTATTAATTATCTATAAACTAAATGTCCAACCGTTACGTAAAATAATTGAATAGAATACGTACGATTGATTTTTTATTTTTGGCAGTCATCATACAACACAGTAACAGGACAGATTACAATAATTACATTATACATGGTCCTAATCCACATTTGCGAACATATAAAATACATAAATGCCCATAAAATTTGGAAATATAAGAAAAAAAATTCTGCAGTATGAAAATGGTTAAATATGATGAGTTACTAATGTCCTGCCAGGGTAGCGAAGGGAAAAGACTATTATGTTTGAAAAGCCCTTGCTGCCCCAGGAATGCCAAAACAAGGGCCGTCTTACATCAAATATAACAACGTGAACAATATAAGCCATACTTGTATTTATATTACATATTAGTTAGGAAATTATGAAGTACCGATTTAAAAAGTGTTATTGTATTATCAGTTTGTATTTCCTCTAGTAATATATTCCAGATTCTTGGCGCAAGGATACCAATACGAAACGTAACCAGATTTATTCTTGCAAAACTTGGCCTCAGTAAATCACGAGTTTTTGTGCTGTGCCCATCAGGAAATGATCAAAGGAACAAATATCTATAATCACGTCTCTGTGGAGGAGAGAATACACAAGAGTTGCAATCCTAGAACTAAGTAGCTTGTCAATTTCCAACAATCTAAATTGCCGGGAAATATTTGCCAGTGAGCTAGAACTGGAATATTAGATCATTCGAAAAAATTGATTTTTGAAGAATTTTCAATCTATTTAATTTCGATCTTGCTGCAGTACCTCAGATAAGGAAACAGTAATTGATATTAGAAAGAAAATATGAATAGCATAGATAATAAGGATGTTAGTTGGGTAGGAGTTTATGTATAATTCATATAATACCTAAATTTTGACTAACTTTAGATGAAATAGCCTGAATCTCTGATTTCCACTTTAAATTAGATCGAATAATTACACCCAAAAATTTAGTTTCTAATGAAAATGAAACATTTTGATTACCAATAATAATAGAATATAAATTAATATATATGTTACGCCTTTAAGTAAAAAAACATTTTGTCTTATTTGTGTTTAGGGTAAGAAAGTTCCGTGTAAAGAAATCAGTATAAGACTTAACTCCCTTAATTGTTCATTGTAGACAATTGATTAAATAGTTGACAATTGTTTCTGTAGAACGCTGACTGTTTTCTTCAAAACAAATATTTAAAACGAACAGCTGCTCGAAATGGAGTGAACGATGGGCAGGACCTCCGGACAGGCCCCGCCATCTGTTGACATCAAAAGGAACTGATTTATAATCATGATGAAGTTTAAGAGAAGACTATTTCTTTAACTTTCAGGAATAAAAACAACAAAATGTGAATTATTGCGTTGCCTTTACTGTAAGCCTTTAATAAAGCATGGTCATTAGTTTCAAAACGTTCTCCATATTTCTTTTGGAGGACAAAAAAATGACATCTGTGAAAACGATTTTCATCTGCAAAGTGGCAAACCACTGTCTTTTCAACCATCTGTATACTGCTGTATTTTGAACCTGGCAGATGTCAATGCCTGTCCAGAGAGCATGTAATTCAATGTATCTGTTCATTATATATATTTACTCAGAAGAAGGTAGGCGGATTTCTGCCGAAAGAACTTAGCGGCATAACAATGTAAGTTTGATATCTTCTGACACTGTTTGCTTCAAATAAAAATGTACATTTTTAATATTTATAGTAATTCTTGTTTTCGCGTGAGGGAAACATCTAAGCATGTATACAACAAGAACAGACGGGTAGTATCTAAAATTAAGTGCGTTTGCATGGAAAAAGATTGAAAAATTACTCCTGTTCTTTGCCTCGCACTGCGCTGATGCGCGAAATGCTTATTTGATGCTTAAGATAGTTTTCTAGAGATCGTTGTTTTAAATTAAAAGTGACTAGAAAGAATTTATTACACTTTTTATATGAAAATTTATCTTCTAAATTCAAATGTGGTTTTATTTCTCCGATTAAACCTTCATTTTAAATAAAAACAAAAATTCATTTTAAATACTTTCAAAATTAGTTTTCATTCAAATATGTACATAATAATCCAGAAAGATTTGCTTACAAAAGAAAAAAAAATTTGCGGAATACGTAGGTTTTCAAATTAAAATTAGGGCTTATTGAATTCGAGAAAATGAATTTGGTAACAATTCAAAAATACGCAGCAGTACAAAAAAGTGCTTATTTTAAAAATGCGAAAGAGTAGGTACAGAGAATTTATTTAACTAGTTTTGATGAAAAATAAATGGGTTGAAAGCTAATTTAAATGTAATCCATTGGGAATAATTTATTGGGCATGCAGATGCTCATTTGGCTCCTAAGCTTCAAGTTTGTGGTAATAAAAAAATTATATAAAAATTCAATGAAAGAAAATTTTTGTTTAAAAATGTAAATAAACACTTAGATAAAATAATTTATCTTCAAACCGACTGCAGGTTGAAGAATGAAGTGTTATTTATTAATAGCATGTCGTGATCAATTCCCACTTAGTTACTGAAATTGGCAATAATGTTGTCTTTTTTATTTCTTGTGCAACTTGTGCACAAGAAGATGCCGGGAAATAAAATTAAAAAGTATTTTTTTATATTTTAAAACCCATATATTTCATATTTTTGAAAGCTTCAAGATCCTATATAAGATCTTTGGCATATTTCGCGTCAACATTAATTTCAGTATTTCGGTTACCGTTGCTCTAAATTACTCACAGTTTATTAATTACTCTTTATATGAGCACTCTTTGAAATTTAGTTTAATATTATTTTTTAAAACCTGTGAACAATATTTTTTATTCACATACAAAATGTTTAATACTAGTAAAATTGCAAATGAAAAAAAAACAACGGAAAAGTATCACGCATGCTTTCGGACGCATTAGCAGCACTTCTTCAATAGGAGTAATTTTTATTAGAGCTTTATTTTTTAAATTTCTGCATTGAATAGTATAAATGTAAAAGTTTGAACACTGGTAAAATGAGGCCTCTACTGTGGCACAGTGGTAGGTAACGTCTTCGCATAGCTTTTGGTTGATCATACTACTTCGATTCCGGACGGTGAAAAATAAACTGCTTTATTCTTACTGCATACCTGCTCACTTTGCACTCCGGGACTTGGTTTCCTAAGCCTTTAAAGGTTCGTATCACTTAGGAGATAATGTAGGCCCATTGACTTACGGTAGCGGGATAGTAACGCACATTGTGCAATCCGGGGGATTTTGTTCCTTAAGCCTTTAAAAGTTCGTATCCCTTAGGGATAATGTAGGCCCATTGACTTACGGTATCGGAATAGTAACGCACATTGTGCAATCCGGAAGATTTTGTAACTTAAGCCTTTAAAGATTCGCATTCCTCTAGGAATGATGTAAGCCTTTTGATTTACGGTTTAGAAATAGTAACTCATCCTTCTACAAGGCCACTAACTTGGATTCGACCTGCTCGATGCGCAATTTGGGATTAGCTCCTTAAGTCTTTAAAGGTTCGTATCCCTCGGGGGAAAATGTAGGTCCATTGACTTACAGTAGCGGAATAGTAACGTATTCTGTTATAGAGCCATTAACCAGGATTCCACTCTCGGTGATATCGTAGAACTAGTAAAGTTTTTCTGCTCCCCGAGTTTTGGCTCCCGTAGCAGCAGAGATTTTGTTTCCTCGGAAAATTATAGGTCTCGGCGAGGAATGTCCTTTTTTGTTCTTACGCCACAAGAATACAAACCAACAAACTGGTAAAGTAGAAAATGGAAACAGATTGCCCAAGTTTTCAAACCGACAGAATTGAGCTCTCCTGAAGGAAAGACGCCGATGACGTGTCTAAAAGTTTGAATAGCCTATTTTACTTGCTAGTTTAGCAGCAATTAATAACCTTTATTAATAAACAATACATTAATAACAGAATCGGCACAAATAGTAACATATTGTATGTTACAATAACATATTGTAAGGTATGTAATTGTAATACGTTGTACGTTATATAGTTGTAACATATTGTATGAAACAACTGTACTCTTTGTGTTTAATAACGTATTATTATTTTAAGTATATCGCATAGGGAGTCTATTTGAAGTTTTATTTAACCTGTGTTTAACTGTCTGTAAATTTGTATCCTTGCCCACTGAATTTTTTCGCAAAGGAATAGCTTAACTAGTAAGCTGCGCTATCGCGTTTCAGGATGCGCATGGCACCAAAAATCGGGAAAAAGAAATATAGAAAGTAGGAAATAGGAATGAAATCGGGGGAAAGAGAATAAAATAAGTGGAAAAATCTAGAAAACTGAAAAGGTGTTTGAAAAAAAGTAGAGGATATACTCAGTGCAAAGTGATAAAATAAACAAAAAAATTCAAATTTACTAAAGACAAAAGATTACGCCACTTCACGGGAAGAGCTTAGTTAAGTGAATTCTTTTAAACTTACTTAATTTTGCCATGTTTTAATGTATATTCTACCATTCCTTTATTCTCGTTTTTCGACTCATTGTTGTTGCGGTAATACTCATACTTGTTATGGCAAGATCTAGTCAAGATTTGTATCTTTTTTTTTCGACGAACCACTGGCTTGCTCAGAATATATGTGAATTAATCACTGATATATACAAGTAGACTGTCAATAGTACTTTGCTCTAGAACAGTTGGAAATAAAAATACCACCGTTAAAATAATTCTGTTTCATAAAACTTGTAATAAGCAGTAGTATTTTATGTTATGTTTATATGTACGTATGTAATAATCATATTTATAGAATATCCTGACACAATAGTAGAAGTTATATTGGCGGTGTACTGTTGTTGGTTCCGTTAATCCTAGGAAATATAAATAATAATCATATACTCAAAAAATATTCATGAAGAGTTTTAGAGGGAGATATCAGGAAATTTTAGAGGAAGACATTAAAAAATTTTTAGGGAACGACATTAGAAAATTTTTAGAGGAAGACATTAAAAAATTACTTCTAAAATTTAAATCTATTGTTGTCTAACAACGACAAGTTAGATCATAATAAAACAAATATGAAATTTATTCCTACGAAATATCTTAAAACATGTTTTTCATATTATTGTTATATTTTCGACTTACATAATTGTTATATAAAAATATGCGACCCATGCTTCCCGCAAAACTTTACAAAATGAAAATTTTACTTTTTGAAAATTTTCATAATAAATTTTCATCATAATTTCCCTCATAAGGAAATTGTAATAACATTCTTCAAATGGGTGATTTAACCCCAAAACCCCTGTACTCACAGAGACAATGTTCATGTGACCGCATATTTAGCATATTTTTACCATGGTCATTTGCTTTGGAACAAATTTCACCCATAATAGAGTACTTGAATGTATTTGAAGAACTTTACCAAAATATGGAATATTTGAAGGAAATCACCTGGAAATTTATAATCTCGGCAACATTTTTTAAAATGCATGTTTTCATTACAGCTAAATTTTAATATATAGTATAGTCGTTTGCAAAAATTATGGAATTGCTGTCACATGAATATGCATGAGCATTGGAAGCATGCAGGACCTACAGAAATTAATTTGGCGAAATAAAAATTATATACAATCAGAACATAATCTAAAATGATTGTATTTGTGATGTTCGATATGCAACCAGGTATTTTATCTGGAATGAAATTTATAACATGAGTGACGTTGGGAACTGAGCAGTTTACTTGAAGCAGTTGACCTCATAAAGTACGTTGTTACATCATCAAGAAAACACTCTAGAACCATTTTCACCAGCAGGGCAAATCCCTGACTCTCCACTCAATATCACTGTCATCTAATCATCTACAGACTATAATTTATTTTCTTTAACCCGCTGCAAATGTCTGTTTTGGATAGTTATCAAAACAGGTTTGTATTTTCCTTTCTGTACGAAAATCCATTTTTTTTATACGATTTCTTTTCTGTTCTGTCGTGGACATGATCACCTATTCCGCCCACTTTGTCTTAATTCATTTAGTTTCATATTTACGATTTTGATGATTTTTTTTTCATTTTTTTTTCCTCCTGCTTTGAAGTTTTCATCAGATTACTGGTATACTGGCATTTTATAATCATCTCGCTTCATTTAGACTCACACGAAACATTTGAGACTACCAACTGAGAACAACAAACACCCTTTGCCATATATCTTGCGGTTATCTCTTCTTGAACACTTCTAACGATTCAACTCTTGAATTCCAGATGCCCACTCTTACCACCGAAACAGCGCCACGCTGCTTACATCAAGCTGCAACTACTCCGGTTATGGGCGTAGGAAAATGAAGAGTTTGAGGCATCAGGCTCCCTACTGAATATCAAAGCACATTATTTTCTCATACACCACAAATTTTTCCAACCACCACAAATTTTTCCAACCACCATTTTTTTTCTAAGGCGCTTGAGGCGCTATGAGATTCAAATTGTTTTACTACGCAAATAATTCCTTTTATTGCTAAACTTATTACTTTTCAAATTCTAAACATGTTACTGACAAGTTACATTTGCCAATTTCATGTTGATTCCATAATCATTTCCTCACATATTGTACATTCATTCATACGTTCCAATGTAATTTAGCTAAATGATATGTAATTATATACACTGTGCTAATAAATTATAAACTCACCCATAAAGCACAGATAACTTACGATTGTAACAAGCATTTGATATAAATTTATGCAAATAATATACCAATGGTGATTACATACATATACCAATTACAACTTTTGAAAATGGTGAACAATTTTGTTCGTGAAAAAAATAATCATTTACAACCTGTAAAGAAACATAAATTCAATGTGGAAAATTTCAGGAAATCAGAAATTAATAGTGGTTTGGTCTTTCTTATTTTTCAGTAATATGTATCATTCTGTCAGGCATTGTTTGAAGTAGTTTTCTTAAAACATATAAGTTTATGTGCTCCAAGCATCCGAAATTGCTATTTGGAGAACAGTCACATGATGATATCATTTGTTTCGCCCATATACGGCCTTCTCCATTAAACTCCACACATTTCCAATCTGATTCATATCTGGAGAACGCGAGGGCTATGGAATCACATCAATCTTTTCCCGTTAAAACCACTCCTTGGTGGACATTGACACATGTATACTGGCATTGTCTTGTTGATACTTCAAATTCGGACAACCTAAAAGAGGCCCAAATAGGATTAAGTTGTCCCACATTAATTCCTGATATTTATTGGAGTTCATAGTGCCCTGAAGGAATACGATGTCTGGCTTTGCTTCCTGCTCCGAATATTACCCACACTATCACTCCACCGCCTCCTTACTGTCTACTCAGCTTTATCTTTGGCTAAATGCGTAGATCATGCCAATATGACGAATATCCATCGAGACCATCCAGAGAGAGAAAGAAACGCTTTTCATCAGAAAACTCACAAAATCATTACACTTATGACGCCATTTCACAGCTTTTTAACACCAATTGAGTCCATTTAACTTATGACTGGTAGTAAGTTTCGGTTTGCTTTTCATTTTC
>QLNU02014802.1:7823785-7847900 GCA_006491805.2 Dysdera silvatica | reverse complement strand
TCTTCCCGCTCAGTTTCGTCTTCACAATGCTTCTAAGTCTTTCTTGGAATGCTTGCGTGAGCTGGACTTTGACTTTCTTGTGCTCCTGCTGCCGTTTTTGCATTATCCCTAGGTATTTGTAGGTTTCGCCCTCGTCCAAGGTCTTCAGTAGTCTCCCGTCTTCGAGTTCGATGCCTGGTAAATCTTCTTTGCTATTCTTCTGTATTTTGCACTTATCGAGGCCGAATTCCATTCCTATGTCCTTGGAGAATGTCTCTGTTATACTGATGAGTTGTCGGAGTTGGGTGATTGTTGGCGCGTATAGCTTGATGTCATCTACGTACATGAGGTGGGAGACTTTATGTAGGTTTCTCTTGTCTTTCTTCAGCATGTATCCGTATTTACTTGTGTTCAGCATCCTTGACAAGGGGTTTAACGCCAAGCAGAACCACTGGGGGCTTAGTGCGTCTCCTTGAAAGATTCCGCGGCGGATGGGGATCTCGGCCGTTTCTATTTTACTGTCTGGCGTGTTTAGCTGTAACCGGGTTCTCCATTGTTTCATGCTGCTCTGTAGGAATCGGATGATTGAGGGATGCACTTTGTATATGCTGAGTATTTCAAGGAGCCACGAGTGCGGAACAGAGTCGAAAGCCTTCTTGTAGTCTATGTATGCGGTGTTGAGTTTTCGCTTTTGTTTTCTTGCTTGTTCCAGGATAACTGAGTCGATGGTAAGCTGCTCTTTACATCCCAGAGTCCCTTTCTGGCATCCCTTTTGTTCTTCCGTCATTAAGTTGTTGCTTTCGCTGTGCCGGCTTATTTTTTCAGAGATGCACCCCGTGAGTATCTTGTACAGGGTGTTAAGGCACGTAATGGGTCGGTATTTCGCTGGGTTACTGGTATCCTGGTCCTTCGGTAGGAGGTAAGTTATTCCCTTGCAGAGGAATTCAGGCATTTTGCTGGGGTCTTCAATTATCGCCGTAAGTTCCTTGGCTAATGGGCCATGGGCGCTGGTAAATTTCTTGTACCAGAAGTTGTGTATGCCGTCAATACCGGGTGCTTTCCAGTTGTGCGTACGTTGGATTACCTGCTGGAGTTCCTCTATCGTGATGCCCGTGTACTCCATCTCCTCTATTCCTCTCGTAGCCTCCATTTCTTGCTGAATCCAGGGGCGTTTATATATATATATATATATATATATATATATATATATATATTGCTAAAGAAATGTTTTTATATATATTGAATGAAAAATCATAATTTATAAAAAAATATTTTATCATATGTTGTACAGAAATACATTTGCCTTTTGAAGTATGTAAGCAGAAATTTTAATTTAAAGTTGGAATTTTTATAATCCAAACCGTTAATTAGAAGGACCAATAATTAAAATAATAAAATTTAATTAAAATAGCAGGGAGAAATGAAATCAGAGACATTTGTATCTTATGTTTAATTGTAACTCTTAATAATCCTACTTTCCGTCAAGCCAACTTCAGATAATTTTCATATTTTTTCCTTTATATAAAATTAAACGACAATGCGACTTGAGGTCACAGAAGTTTAAAGAATGTAATATTGTACCGTAGAGAATTTAACTAAATTAGATAAAATTTGTGTGAAATGAAGAATATATTTATATCTTTATTAAAAAATACATATTGAATAAATCTAAAAACAATTTTTCTTCTTCAAATTAAATTGCAATGTTATGGGCTTCGTGAAATCATCATAGACACCTCCAATTGCAACAAGTTTTTAAACTATTTTCGAACATGTTGTTTCCCTAGACAATATATTCCCGACAATAATTCCCTAGACAATATTCAGAGAATGTGGCAGTCTCTCGCACACTTACGTCAGCAGAGCACACGGTCTGCATCTGAAGCTCACTTTCTAAATTGAAAGTTAAAATCGTTTTACGAAAAGAGATCTTTCAAGTATTACGTAAGCAACATTTTGGCCATTTCAATCCCACCCCCCCGCAACCTGTAAGCAAAAATTAATATTGGCTAACATGGAAAATAAAACGATCTGTAACCCCTTACATCCAAAGGTGCTTGCGTAATACTTGAAAATTCCCAAAAGAAATAAATTAAAACGAAATCTCTGATACTCAAACTCCAACGGACTTCTTTATTTAAACAAAAATGCATGCGTCCACTCAATGCTTCATTTTGCCCAATATAGAGGTTTCGCAAATGAGGCCATCGATCTATATGAATCAATGCTTTGTTTTATAATCTACTGAAAATAAAATTTACTTTTCCCCTATTCTTTAATTCTATGAAGATAATGTTATGGAGTCTATCGAAATCCAGGAAACTGTATTTGTGAAATACGTTGAGTGATTGGGGGAGGATCTCGAAATGATCTGTTGGTTTCTGCTCTCTTCCCTTTTTAACATATTCATGTCAGTATTCTCTAAATTTTCACTAATCACAATTGTAACATTCAGAATAATATCCAGACAGATGTGTTAACAATAAGCATATGCAGGTTGAATAAATTTATTTTTTAGTCTTAATTTTTATATTTTCATCTCCATTATATATATATTTTGAAATTACTATTACAAATTGTTTACAAAATAGTAAAATAATTCGGGGGCAGCATAAACTGTATATTTAAAACAATTTATTTAATTTAAAACGTTTTTGACAGTTATGTACTCAGGGCTAGATTATGGCAAGGGCTAGCTGAGTCCGCGCCGGCGCCCCGCGAAAGGAAGGGGGCCCCAAAAAATTTTAGTGAAAAATTTTATTTAATGTGACAAAATCGTAAATCAATGCAAAAAAATCTTTTTGCCGTCAGATTTAAAATCCGAAACAATTCAGAGAAGTCATAGCTGGTATCTAATTCAATTATTAGAACTGTTACAACCACAGCTTTGAGAATTGGATAATAAAAGAGCAGAGTTTTCAAAAACACAAAATTGTTACACCGATACCACATATTATTCGCAACTTTTATCTAAACTTTTACAACTTCAGCTCTGCAAGTTCATTCTTGGACATCCGACATTGACGTGAACGTGGGATTAAAAAGCACATTTTTACCTCCATTTTTAAATGGTAATAAGGGTGCGTACGTTTTTCAGATATATATCCAATACGTGCTTCAGGGGGGCCCCAAAGGCAAGCTGGGTTGGGGCCCCAATATTCATTGTCGGCCCCTGTTTGCAGTTCCTCCCTGAGAATTGATGTAATAAGGGACATGGTTCCAAAAAAAAAACCAGGTAATTAGTATTCTTCACGCGTGGACATATAATGTCCTCTAGTAGCCAAAATGTTTACGATAATATCAAATGGTACTTGCTGACGAACAACACATACAATGCACACAAGTGTTCAAAACCTTCACGATAGCATTAAATTGTGTATAATGCTATCGTGAATACCAGATACAAGTCCCTATAGTGACCAAACCTTCATGATAACATCAAATGGTGCTTGATCTCGAACGATACATACAATCCTCTCTAGTTGCCAAAACCTTCACGACAACATCAAATTGTGCTTGCGCACGGACAACACTTATATCCTCGGCCTTACAATCACGCTCATTAGAACATCGCTTCTGAGGAAGGTATTACCCAATTGTCGGAAGCAGTTTTAAGCTAAATGAATTATTTGAACTGTGCCAAAAATGGTTAGCTTGGATTATTTTATATGTCGTGTAAAACATATTCATTCTTCATTATTATCTGAAGTACACAAGTCATCGCGTATTTAACATTTATTTTAAGTATTTGTCGCTTCATTCTCTATATGTGATCATGAAAATAAAATAAATTCCGTTGTTGTGTGATTTATATGAAATTCAATATAGTAACGAAAGAACATATGTTCAGCAATTTATGCTAACGACAGCAACAACGTTAGTGATTGCACATTTAGCATTAATTTCAATGATGCGTCGCTTCTTTATTTATATGTGATTACGAAAGAGAGAGAGAGAGATTAATGGCAGTAATTAATTTATATGAAATCTAATATGGCAACGAAATAATGTTTCCAGCACTTTGTGTTAACGAGAGCAACTTAGCTAAATGGAAAAGCATTATTTATTCATTTGGTAAATTCTTAACCATTTTATCCATGACGGTCTTAAATATTGATTCTTGGATTTAAATACAATAAAATACACCCAATTATAATAAAACCTAAAAATATTACTTCAAAAAATAATTATATCGAGACATCTACATTAAATATGGTTTTAATAAAATCAATCAGAATTCGTAAATTCATATTTTAATTAAGAATTCGAAGAAAAGATTATATGTGGAAGAGACGATTTTGATACAACATAATACCGAAGTAAATCTCCAAGAATAAAGTGGAATCGGTATGTGGCTGCTCCGTATTAAATCCAGTTCAATCAAAAACGTCCAGTCGTGTAAAAGATTTAAACAACCGAAATAGGAGAAAATCTTAAAGAAAAAAAATTTCAGTTTTTTGGGGAAAATAACAATAACATAAATACAGGAAAAGAGTTCTGGCTGGGATTTTCGAACCGGACAATCTTCAATAGATATGTTCCGGGTTTCCAAAGCATAGAAGAAGATATTGCAGGTAAATTTTCTGAGATATAAGTTTTTCCCCGGTAAAGATATTGAAGCTTATTTTATGGCTTTGTTATGGTATGAAGATATGAAAAGTAAAGAAGCTTTCGGGTAAAACTTACCAATCATACTGACCTGTCTAAAAAAGATTGTGGTTCCTGCTTTTCATTCAATACCAATATCTCAAAAATCCAACAAAACAAATTAGCGCAATTGATAAAGAGGTAAAAACATGCCGAATTGAAATAATATTGATGTGCAAAGCCGCCACAATGGTATATGTATTCTACCATCTCTAAAAGCTAAAATTGGAAATCAAACAGAATACAAAGTGAGCTTGAATGAATTGTAAAACAATTTCCTCCATGCTATGACAATTTCTGTCACTTTTCAAACTATTCAAGAAATTCAATTGGAATTCAACACTTGGAGACTGGAAATGTCATTTACGGTCAAACGAAGGCAACTATTTTGTGCAGCGAACCCTCTCAGAGGAGTTATTCAGTTGTGTCTAAACGCTCCATTCCATTTTCCATTTTCCCTCGTTCCTTACATGTGCATTCACTGGCAGCTCTCTGTCTTTGGAATATAGAATATTGAGAAAATGAGAGTTTATTCCGATCCATCCGATTCATACCATCTGAATATCAATAATAGTTATAAATTAGACCATTAAACTGGATTTATCGTTCGCTAATTACTTTATGCTATATTCAATCATTTTACAATTCACATGCGTCGGTGAATTTTAATCATGCAAATTGAGTGTATATCTAAATATTTTAGATATTGCAATATGTGTTTCCACGCAACGTTTACAATGTATGTCATCTGATCAATAAATTTTCATTAGACTTATCTTAGAGCTTATCAATTAATTTGTTTAATATGGTGCCTTGTTAAACGGAGCTGTTGGCTTCCGAAACATCATGTTTTCAAACCTTACACCAATGTTGAAACAAATGTTGTTATTATTTTGCTTGTGCAATATTCTACAAAACGTAGCGTTTCAACTACTTTATGTTTCAAGTAAATGTATAGAATAGATATATTATGCAAGATTCATTTACATTTTTAAATTTTTACAAGGGCATTATCTGAAACTAGGTTGTGTTATTTGCAACAGTTTCGGTGGTAATAGTTTTTTCCTCATGACCGCAAGGAAAATTGGTACAGTTTTTCTTATTAGTCGTTGGTCAGAAAAAATTTTCTCTTGTTTTTGGTCAGAAAAAGGTTTTCTCTGATGTCGTTGGTCTGAAAAAGTATTGCTCTGTTGTAGTTGGTCGGAAAAAGTGTTTTTCTGTTGTCGTTGGTCTTTTCTGACGAACGGCGACAAAGAAAAATTGTATTGCCTTTCA
This sequence comes from Dysdera silvatica, assembly GCA_006491805.2. Taxonomy (NCBI): domain Eukaryota; kingdom Metazoa; phylum Arthropoda; class Arachnida; order Araneae; family Dysderidae; genus Dysdera; species Dysdera silvatica. The sequence continues at coordinate 7,841,999 of QLNU02014802.1, read as the reverse complement.
TTATAATGATTGTATATCATTTTGTCGCCGAAGCCATTGTAAATGAGTCATCTTAGTCACCGAGGCCGTAGCTAGGATTTAATTTAGGGGGTCAAAAATTTTTACAGCATGTATTGATACAATCACAGCATGCAAGGTCGTAGCCAAGTCCCATTGAACATTTAATTTCGGGGGTCGGTCAGTCCATAAGGCCCCCCTCTGGATACTTGTATGTTAGTTACCCCTGTGATTATTTCCTCATCTAAATTCTTTGTATTTATTTTTGGATAATAAAAATTTAATTACCGTATTTCTATTTTTCGTATGAGGAGACTGTTCTGGCCAAATAATTTGTTAAATAAGTAATTCCATATAATTGGAAATATTAACTTTCACAGGTATTATAAACAGTTAGTGATATAATATAACAGTGACATTATATAACTAATATTTAGGAATAATAAGCAACCTTGTTGCGGAACCGCCTTTGGAGGGCCAATAGGCGGTTGATCTCCGCCGGGTTGCTTGTGCATCCCGGCACGGTCAACCTTATGCGGGTGGCAGATTCCAGATTCGACTGGAGGATGTCCTCCAACAAGGAGTAGTTGGTGGTATCCGCAGTGGCCAAATGCTCAGCGACGGTGTCGGCAAAAAGATTCCAGTTCGTGAACCTCTTGCTACGGGAAACCGGGAGCGGAAGGATCCCGTAGATGCCAATCACCATGTGATCGCTCCCCAGACAGTCCGGGAGGACCTTCCAAGACGCGGTTGCGATCAGATGACTTGACACCAAGGTGAGATTGATGGCAGATGTATAGTTTGACCTATAGAATGTGGGGGATCCATCATTAAGCACATGAAGGTCTGCAACTCGGCATAGCCTGCGGACAGCGATCCCCGCAGCATCACAGTGACGGCCGCCCCAAGACGGATGATGAGCATTGAAGTCTCCAGTGATGATAACCGGGAGGTTAGATGCACCAAGATTGAGAGCACTCATCAGGGCATGAACGTCGAGTGTGGTGGAACACCGAACATAGACACTGTATATGATGCAGGGACGGCGACCCCCAATTCGAACACCCACCACCGATACCCCACCTTGAAGGGTGCCGATGATAAAGGCACTCTGTTGCAGACTTCGGTGGACAAACAGGGAAGAATATATCTCCCCGTTGTCTGGCTCGGAATGGTAGGACACAAAAGGTTTCAGCCGGAAAGCCGAGTCAACCCGCGACTCTGTGATCACGAGGACTTTCACCTGCGCCTTGTTGCGCAAGAACCTGCAGTTCCAAGCAAGGATGCTTGGAGGGGAGACCCGTGGAGGGAAGAGAGCGAGGCCGAGGACAAGGCCAGCCCAAGGGGCAGCTTAACTAAGCCTACAAGTAGGGATATATGAGTTATAGCTCTGTAACTCCTCCTATTAAGCCAATAGCTCCCCCTTATGAACTTTCTGCCTATGACTATGCTTACGGCTGGCAATAGCCTGGCTTGTCGATAGGAGAAATTGCGAGTCTCTGCTATGTGAAGTCTATGGAATCTTAGAAGATGATATTAGTGGTCCGCCTTTTTTGGACCATGTTTTGTGACACGCAAGAATTCGAACTTAACATTGGTCAGTTCATATTTTACCGGAGTCTTGAAGGTTTCTGGAGTGTGTACATTTGTAGGGTTTCGGAAAGTATCATTTTCGCTCGTAAACATAGTATGGTGTCTAAACATCCTGAGTTAAGTTCTTGTCCACATGCCTATTGCTTTGGTAAATTGATTGGCATTCCCATGAAAAAGTTTTGTCTTGCTCGTTTCTAGGGACCAGAACTGCACACATATAGTTTATTCAGGGATTGTTAATGGCGAACTTGGCAGGAAAATGTAGAGCTTGAGCGCTCGCCTCAGGCTTAACGGCAGCCATACAAAATTTTAGGAAACGCAAGAAATGTGTACAATTGGAAGACTTTCTCCCTGTTTCGAGGGGGAGGGAAGGCGTAACACGTGGCCCCCATGTGAAAATTAACTGCGATAGCCTTTCGTTCAGTTCCCAACATTTGTCTGTATTTAAATTCAACAGAAACGTTTGTGTGAAGACATCATGATACATCACACAGTTTGTAAACGATAAATGTAAAATCTATAAATACTTAAGCGAAAATTATGAATACAGAGCAAGCACACATTTTATTTTAAAAATATGTTTTTGTAGTAAACATTGTAAGCGTATTTAGTAGTAGCACTTGAAAATTTAAAACGATATAGTTTTTTTTTAAATTCTGAGGCTCCAGGCGCGCGCCTCATGCACCTGTGCGGAAATCAGCCATTGCTTGGACCTTCAGAAACCGAAATCAAACTTATGTGATCTTTCATTAAATAAATTGAAAAACTGTTTTTACAGAAATTGTCGTTTTTTAATTAGTAGCTATATGTGCTGCTGATAAATTCAATTTTTTTATTTAAATAAGACAGGAAGTGTTAAGGAAAGGTAATGCAAGCACATTAACAAACATTCATCAACGTCTGCTTTGCGTATTTTGTATTTATAAGTCTGAAGTAGTACATTGCCTCTATCTAAAATAATTTTTTAATAATATTATATATAAATATATAATATTATCGATAACGCCATATATATAAATAGTAAATATTTGTTTGACTCAAATATTACAAATATTTATTTTTAAATGACTAAATTATTTTATGTATTAAACAGTTCGAATATTTTATCTTAAATAAAAATGTCATGTTGGTGAAAGAGAAAATCCAAGAATTAGAAACATGTCCGCAAAAATGAAAAATTTTAATAGTAATACATTATATATATATCATCAAAGTATGAGTAATAGTGAGTAAATGAAAGTATTATTATACGAAGAAACTAAAGAAAGCAATATTTCCAAGAAAAAGTGAAATTAAAGGGGCAGATGGAAATAACATTGGAAAATTGTTTCTTTTGTAACTCTTAACTTCTTCAGACCTAGTTCATGTATAAAGCAATCGTGATCCCGATATTCTCTTAACCAACCAATACTACTCAAGTCGATAAGCAAAATTCTGTTGAGATGTAAAATATGAAGAAGAAATATAAAAACTAAAAGCTCAGGGTAATCATTTTAATTTAGGAAATATTCAGCGTTCCCCATTTTAATAATAGACATACTTCGACCTGCAAGTGATCAAATAGTATGGTTTAGGAGATACTTGATGAAAGCCTTACACAAACACATGCTTCAGCTTCTACCTATATCTACGTGGAATTCTAAATTGAAGAAAAATAAAAATGTAATTCGTGGGGTAAAAAAGCATCATACCCTGTCGAATCTATGCTTTCTTATCGTCAATTTTACGTTTTATGTCAGTTGGGAAGATATGTAAATTATCTGGTTTCCTAAAACCGTTCGAGTACTGCTACGAACGCCGGTTCATCCAGGATGAGAATTTCAAATAGCGAGTTTTTATCAACGGGCCTTTGTTAAGGCTTCTTCCACACACTCGCTAAATCCCGGAAAATGACGAGGAAAAGAAACTACGACGGCCTTTTTGGAATTCTTCGATAGTTTCAGATAAATAACTGCAATTTTCGATGGATGGATTTGGTGTATTCGGTAGCACAACGATTCGGTTGCGTGAATTGGGAATAAATATCAGGCGGTAAATCATATCTGGTTCATGAACTTGTCAACTATGGATAAAACTCATACTTTCACATGACTAACTGAAAGGTTCTTGAACAATATATCTTACGGAAAAAGACGGCTAGTTCAGTTTTTCCCTGAAGGCAGAAGTAGAATTGCATGTAAGTGAACGTTTTTATCAGCGAAAATTACAAGTTCGTTTGACTTGATGACCTGGTAATTAATAGTATCTAGTTACCGTGGTGAATAACGTGGTACCGGTGGCAAGTTTGTGCTATTTAAAAAGCAATCTTTCTCTTTCCCAAATTATCTGCCATCCCACCTGTCACTGACGAATCAACGTCTCCAGGACCAGCAATTTTTCTTTGCCAGTTTTTTTTTTGTTTTCACAAAGAAGATTAATGAATAAAGCATATTTTTCTATTTTCTCTCGTCTTGTAGATATTACAATTAAACTCGGTGCTATTTCTGCGAAATCGGGGAAGAATGGGTGTAATTTTAAGAAATGACATTCCCCAATGCATACGGTTTGATACATGAACTATTGAAGTGCGTTATTTTAATGAGAACTTCTTTATAATTTGACTTTTTTATTATTATGACCATATTCAACTATTTTTTAATAATTGCTGAATAAATTTTCCTCCAGATTCTTTCTACCCCACACGAACACAGTGCTCCTTATACCACGGATTACCTTATCTACAAGGGCATATTTCAACTATTAAACTAATACACGTGTTTTAATTTATACAATATTGTAAAAATTAATAACCGTGTTATAATTTCTACAATACTGTTTGTACATTTACGTATATGATCTAATACTGGAAAACAACGATATGCACTCCAGTTTATTAATTATTGATAATAAACATTTTTTAATTTTCATCAACAGTATGGTGGTGACAGGATTTTATTTTACCTGGAAGAGTTTATGTATTTAATGCAATGTATTCTATAAAATTCTTCATCAAAACTAAAGATACAGGATATTATAATTAGGAAATGCCCATTAGATATCATACTAACTTCTATATTACGTGACACAAATGAAATTCAATACACTTAATAAACATAAAGTGATATGACTTAATGCAACTGTACATTTCAACAAAACAATTTTATGTTTCGATGCAATTTGAACTCTCATTTACACAAAAGGTTCATATTTCTGAATTATAAAATTATATATCACAAGAAGATGCACTGTTGTATATTAGACGCGCAAAACATTTTATGTTATAAAATATGATCCCGTTTACTTAGTTCAACCTAAATTTATAAAAAATATGTTTAGAATTATACATGTCTGGTTAAAGATGAGAGAAATGTAAAATTAAATTTACATTGACGTGCTTCTAAACCGAAAATTGTTTGTAACGGATTGATCTAGAAGATAAAAGTTTGAATTTTCTGTCTAAATATATAAGAAATATATATTTTAACAGCAGACCAGATCCAATTTTTGACGCAGAGTTTGTGCATGTGGCTATTTGATTAGTGTGGAATAGGCTATTGCTTTATTGAATAATTGAAGGATCAAATGTTTTATGGATGTATGATAAAAGAATACGATCCAAAAATTTATCTGTGTTCAATCAAACTGTAAATAACTTTTTGTTTCCAGTCATTTTTCTTTGCTCTTATACCTACTATAACCTATATCTCTTGTATTCCAATTTATAATTTGACATAGACGCGTTTTAACACCGTGAACGGAAAGAAGATAAATTTCTGTTTGTTTTATGCTTCAATATTTCCATTTCTTATTAAGAGTATTATTATTAGTAATAGTACTAATATTATTATGAGTATTTGTTTTATAACCGCATATGGTAAGATTCATAAATAATTGAATAATGCACTTTGGACTATTAAACTATATACTTCAGTTTATAAAAATCAGGCAAGCCATAATAAGGAAGGCTTACTTTGTTTGAAACAAACCAGATGTTTTGATCCTTTTCTTTAATTATTACCTTGTTAATGGCTCATGAGAGTTTACTCGAATTTTTTCGAATAATGATATAATCATTTAACGACTCATGCAGAATTAACTTATTTCAGGGAGAGAATTTGTGACAATGATATTCACAGATTGCGGACCACGTGGTCTCCAATCTGTGAATCTCTAACCAGCGTGTAATTGTATGCCGGTTGGAGATTTAGATTAAATGCGCCAGTCAGTCGTCACTGCTTGTATGTGCCTTATCTCTCTTTTCGAATTAGAATCATAATACACTAACAACACCTGAAAGAGAGTAAAGTGTGAATAACTTGAAACAGAGCATGACTAACAGTAAGTCTAATTACTTTGGATGTGACGAATCATTATCTAAAACTGGATACTCAAAACGTGAGATTTAATGAAAATTTGTCAGAATAATTTAAATTTGTAAATCCAATTTTCCAATACAACCAAACGACAGAAAATCACATTTAATGTGATCACATCTTTTTCAAAGAATGGGAAATATGACGGAAGGAAGTGATTTTTATCAGTAGTATTTAAACTTGTCATAATATTTTCTGCTTTCAACTTGATATTACTTTCTATTATAATTTTAAACGTAGTTTTTACATGTTCTTTACTTTTACTACTATATTACTAACACTCCGTTATAAGCATTTTGTAATTTTACAAATAATTTTAATAATTCCGAAATATATGCAAACTCAAATTTAGAAACCAACAAAGCTGTGTAAGTGTGAATGAGAAATGTACTAAAACAAAAAAAAATGTATAAGACGTACACATCGTTATATTTAACAAAATTAATATTTAAAGACAGCTGAATTAAAAATGGCACAACTTTTGTTTAATTTGATATAGTGTCCTATGCCAATGCTTGCAAAAAATAAGGTTTATGTCGAAAACAGAAATTTCAGAGCACTAGTTCATAAGCCAATTAATTGACTTCGATGTAAAACATGGATAAACATTAAAGAAATACGATTTGTTTTTGCTGATTTAAGAGCGAAAGTGTGGCTTTCAATCTCATCAGCTTGTAAACAGAAAAGCAAAACAAGCAAATTAAGGCACAAATAAGAGCGTTTGCGCCTCTTCCTTTACGCGTCATTTTTTCCATCAATTGCACCTCATTATCCTAAAAGTTGTTTGTTGTTTTTAAACGCTGGCAAAGGACCATTAATAAAAATTCGTAAGTTGTTTAACCCTGAACAATATTTGACGCTACTGGTTTTATAGTTAGGTTTTCCGTGGCTTTAAAAATATTTTTCCCTTTCTGTTACCAGCTAATGACCCGGAAGTTCCCCCATTCAAAGAACAGACCGGCTCAATTATGCTTATGCAAATTATTTTATTGGCCGCCGAGGTAATTGATGATATTCACCCTCTTATAAAACTTAACTGAAAGAGCAAATTTAAATACTTATGGAATAAAACTTCCAAAAATCAAGAGTGGGTAATCATACCGATGAATGCGTATGCTCAAAATTAAAGAAAATTGTTTCCTTTTCGTCGCAAATTTCCTTACTTAAAACCTATAGAATCAGTTTTTATGGAAGAAAACGCCGGGGAATTGCTTCGTTTAAAAACAGGGCATTAGGAGACAAGAGATTGGGAATTAGGGAAGCAGAATTATAGTAAAGATGTCCTAATGTCGATTCATCTCGCCCTCTTTCTACGGATCGGTTCTTTCAGATCAGTTATCGAGCTCTTATGACAAGGAACTCTCTTACTGAAAAATAAATCACTGTTTCTTATTCGTATTTCGTTAAGAGAGTCAATTAAAAACTAATTAGCTAAGAGCCTACAGTCATTCAAAACTAGAATCGGCGTGTCATGCGGAAAGAAAGAGGAATTGGCAAATAGCATGTACTGAATCCGCAGATATTAATATGAAAGGGGCAATTATCATCAATTTCATACAAATTTCAAAATATATTGCGGATATGATGGAGAAAGTTTACAGCATACATCAGTGGTGCATATTCCTGGGGTTTTAGTTAATTTCCTGCGGACCAACTTTTTTTTTCTTCTTAACGATTTTTCGCAGAGACCGTTTTACATAGGAAAATGTAGTGTTTTAGAAGAAATTCAAAAAAATTTAGAAAAATATAAAGGGTTTGGTATACATAAAAGTTAAATATTCGAAAATGGTTTCCATCGGAAACGGAGAAACTGATCGTTTTGTCAAGCCATTTTCGGGAGCAATAGCCAATGCATGGATAACCGCAAGTTATTCTTTAATTTTCGAAGAAGGGAATGCTTGTACCATGTTAAATCCTTCCCAGACGTTTTGACAATAATGATCTAGTGTTTTTATTTATTTTATTGGACAAGGTATGGAATTTTGAAGTCGTTGGCTTCGCTTTTGCCTGAGAGTTGTATCGTAAAAGCTAGTTGGGCTGGGTTAAAAGATTTCTTAGTCGTAATAAAAAATAAGTTTCTTAAATTTTCACACGCCATGGAAGATTTTACAATTCGTTCAGTTGATGTGACATTCTGAAATAATTTGAAAATACATATTTTGTTACAATTAAATAACTTTTATTATATAATAATTCCGATTCTAATTACACAAGACATTAAAATATACTATCATTATTATTTGTAATAAAATAAATTTCAATTTGTATAAAGTTTGATCAAATAATATAATCAACAGAAAAACTGATAGTTTTAGCTGCTTTTGGTATATTTTAGTAGGAATGGGTTGCTTTTTATTTATACATTACAAAAGTTATGAACGATCTTGTTGAAAATTTATATTAATTTTCATTTACTTAAGTCACCAGGACATCGATATTTGTCCTTTGTATAATTATTATTTATGTAGGAAATTATCATGTACGATATATATATGCACAATTATTATCGATGTAGGACAGAAGAAACGTCCTTGCAATTGTAGGACTGTCCTTCCGAATTTAGGACACTAGTAATTCTATCCCCGTGTATAGAATAATAGAAATAATTGAAAACTATAATATGCAGAATTTGTTTTCGACAAAACAAGTGGATTTTATATTTCAAAGAGTATCATTTCAGCCAGTGATATATTTGTTGATCTTAAAAATTTCTGAAGATAGTGAATTTACGAAAAAATAAATTTTGTTACAATATTTTTTATTAACAACCAATTATAGAGTCGACTCACGTTTTTATGAACCCATGTGTACCCTAAAAAAGTTCGTAATTTCGAGAGTTCGTAAATAGTGGAGTATTTATTAATGGTCTAAGTGGGCTGAAGCCTACGGTAGAAAATTTTCAATAAACAATTTGGGTAACAACACGAGACAAAAAGCAGTTTCAAATCCTGAATATCAATCAAAATATATTCACGGCTGGATAATTTTTCTGTCAACGTTGATTTCATATTTCCTGTTTGCATAAGTCCCAATCTTTCAGTAGAGGTTTGTGAAATTTTAGTAAGGTCATACTCTAATAAAGCTGATGTTGGTGCAAAACTATGCCCATTATCCATACGCTGAGTTGGCGTTTCCAATTTTTCTGTAACAACTTGTGCTACACAGTCCGTTTTATTTTGCCGAGCATTTGCTTTTAACTGCTTACACTTCCGTAACGCAATGTGTGACGGGTGATCCATAGTAACAAAATCTCACTACATAATAAAATAATAAATCAGTTAAAAATTCTATCGACAATATTAAATTATCAATAAAAGCGAAAACAAAAAGTATCCAAATCGATATTTCAGCACTAAAAAATAGATAGCAGAAACGATAGCGACTTTTTTAAAGCGTGCGAAAAATAAAATCTAAACAATAGCAAGTGAGTTGTTCAGTTTACTTCTTTTAGCTACTGATAATACAGCTTCACCACTCTTCACGTTAAATAAATGCAAATGTAGTCTGGAATCGCATCCACAAACAAAAAAATCTAAATACCTGCAACATTTTACTAGTCCCTTTAATGAAGGCGTTATTTACACATGTGAGTCTATTTAAAACTCGATTTTCAATTTGTTAGAATTCGAATATCGAGAATATTTTGCTATCATTTTGTTCAGAGGAATTTACGTTTATCCCAAAATAATAAAAAATAGTATTTTGGATAATTTCGGGGTAGAAGGCCCTTTTAAAATTGAATCTATGATAAGACCATATTTTTTAAAAATTAATATTCATAGACAAAATTTAAATTCCATTCAATGATATCCCGAGTTGGAAACATGAATTATCATTTTATAAAAATTTATTTCCTTGCTCACAAATAAATATGAAAGAGTTTTAACAATTTTAAAATAACTTTCTGTATTGAATAAACAGAATTTTTGGTGCCGAATAAGTCCATTTCAAAAGTTTATCAGATACATCTCAAAATCATAATTGAAAGAAGATAGCCGTACATTTAGTATGCTACATCAAAATGCATGTGCAAGATATTGCAGTTCCAAAATATCATAAACTCGAAAGTAAATCTAAAATCATCCCAGAATTTTGAAAATTGATATCATCTTCCCTCTTGCTATTGCGATAATATTAAATTCCATCTTTTGGTCCTCGATCTTGATTTCTCTAAAAATATCTCAAAGGAAGAGGAGATAGGCTCACATTTTGGCATATGAATCTTTTGGGAAAGCTAGTTCAATTTATCGGCCGCCCTTCCGCATCCTATAACGCATCTGCTTTAGTAGCCTTCATCCTATTTCTTCGCACAAAAACACTCTTTAACGACAGAAAATGGTTCAGATCCAAAGATCCAAACAGATATATCATCCCTGTTTCCGAGTATCGGCGAAACATCCCGTCAAAAATATTTGATTTCGTGTAAAAGACCCTACGTTTCTATTTTATCAGTCTACATAAATAATTTTGCTTTTGGAAGAGTAGTACGAATTGGCATATATTTGAAAAAGTCTGGTAAAAATAATAATTTATCCAATCCATATTTATTGCAAGTTTATTTTCCATGTTTAATATTTCTTTTCCAACTTAGGGAAAACTTAGAAAGTTGTGTGTGTATTCAGTCTTCACCCCATCAGAAATAGTTTCTCGAAGCAATGTTTTTTATGGTGGCTAAGGGCTCAGTTCATAAGTACATAAAAAAAATAAAAATAAATAAAATTAAAAAGAAAACTCTATTATTTTGGTGCTTATTCGTTTTTTTAATGTTTCAGTGTAAAATAATAGACGCTCTGACAATGCTCACCCTTCTCTTCTCTTTGATATTTAATATTAACATAATATTTACAATATTTTACGATGTATATTAATGAAATATGCATAATAATTGAAGTTATATATTAAAAAATACATGTAATGGTTAGATCGTCAAGCTGGTATTTTCCAGCTTTTTTCCAATCATCCCTCAGGTGTATTCTATTGTTTTAAACCTCGTGTAGCATACATAAAACTGTGACATATTAATATACCTGAAAAATAAATCATATTTACATTGCATAATTATATATGTATGAATATACAAATTGCAATTGAAAAATAAAATGGGGTAGTATATAATTGAGATTAGCTCATATTCTTTCAAAACACAGCTATTGCCTAATGCATATACCTAATAGTCATATAATGTAGCCAAATGTAGCCAAATGTTTCAGCAGTGTTTGCCAAATATTATGTTATTACGCCCCCTTAAAAATATAAATTTGACGGCCCCCTTTATTTCATGAATGATACAGAAGCATTTTAAAATGGTTAATAACGTATTAATAAAAAAGAACGTAATTGACAGAAGAAGAGCAAGGCTTTATTATATATACATTTTTTTTTAAATTAATTTATTTTTAATGTAATAGATGTGCTTGTTTATTAGAACAATGTTTTTTAAATTTTGGTATCCTTGTGGATAGGACTACTGTAGCTCGTTTTCTACTACTAAACGGGCTCAATATTTGTATTTTATTGCAGCTAATGTAGAAAATCCCGTTTCGCATACATATGATGTTACGAATAACAACAATACTTGCATTTCTTTGCTTGACAAAATATTGCATTTTTCACTTCAATTCAACCAGAATTGAACTAGGGTTTCGTTCTAAAATTTTAGATGAAATATCGCCTTTTAATTCTGTCAAATTTTCCTTTTCAATAGTTGTAAATCAAAATTCATCATCTTGTTCATCGGCAAATGGATTTTACATACAAGCAAACTTCGTAAAATCAAGCTCGTAGCCTGTTTGTTTGGATTTTTATGGCGCAAGAGCATCTGGGCTATACTGCGCTAAAAATAATGTGAAAAATGCATTAGAAAACCATCCTAAGTTTTCAATATATAGATTTTTGATTGCTTCGATATTATTTCTGGCGCAGAACTCAGTTAAAAGAGAAAACATATCGAAACTACTTTTTTGTAACTTTGATTTCCATAGCTCTAATTATTTTTATGAATGCTTTCACTTTCGTTGCATTGATTTATTCAAAGCACTCAATTTTCTATAAAATTTCCACCAAATTGGCAAACTTAACAATAAAGTTATTATTTCTAAACAAATTAACCCCTTCATTGTGATTTTCATCAAGAAAAATTGCAATCTCTTCTTTGAGTTCCAACACCCTTTGAGTAACTTTTTATCTAAGTAACTAGATATCCAGCGCGCTTTACAATATTAGAGCAATGAAGTATAATTAGCTTCCATATCTTCATACAGCTTTAAAAATAACCTAACTTTTAAAGGATTGCTTTTTTATGCAGTTTATAGCTTTCGTAACTTTCGCAGAAATGTTGTTAAGTTCCTCGCTCATATTTTTCACACAAGAGCTGCTCTACGAAGCATGCAGGGCGTCCAGATAACTTCGGGTGTTTTCCTTTTAACTAATGCTTGAAGACTTGTCTTGTGTTCTTTCATTGACTGTGCTCCGTTAGTGCACGGTCCAATGCAGTCATTCAACTTTATGTCATTGTCATCAAAAAAAAAAAAAAGTGTCGATTACATTGAAAATTTCTTCGTATGTGGCCTTTCTAGGAATGACGTGGCAAAATAATACATCTCTTATCATATTAGTTTTGCAATATATTGAACATATGCATTTAAATGAGTATACTTATCTATGAGTATACATATATGTATACATATATGTATGAGTATACAAATCAGTTACCACATCCACATACGTGGAGTCGAGAAGTTAACCAATCCCAAAGATCTTCAGATATTTCATTGATTCTTCTGACAACTGCATTATCAGCAAGTAGTATTTGTCGTAATTGTTTCGCATATGATTCGCCGAACATTAGTTTAACCTGTTAACTGGGTATGACGACATTTTTCGTCATGCCCGGAAGACTACCAAAATGTCTCCCCCACAAAAAAAAAGTCCCCAGTGTGAAACGAGTTTCACAAAATTTTATTCCCCGGTTAACAGGTTAACCATACGACTAGCGGCTGGTAAAACTAGGGTTTCTCCTCTTGTGGATGTTTTGTTGTTAACATTGTATTTCGTTGTTAACACTTATTATTTTTTACATTTTGCAGTTCTGTAAGCAACTTGGTACGACGCTAATCATGCATTTGATAGAACAGAAACTGCTTTTTTGAACGTTTGCTTTTGCTTATAAACTTATCTAATTTTCTTTAAAATACGTCTATGGGCTTACCAACGTATTCGGAATGCATAGTTTTAAGGTATGCTTTTAATTTGCCTAGTTACATATTATCTGCTGTCAAAGCTTTCGCAGAAAAGAAACATTAACTCTTCCAAGATACCCTATTAACACTTGTGAATCCTTATTATAAACAGGTTGAATCATGTTTTCTTGCCTTGGGAGTTCTATATTATTCTCGTTCCTTGTTGCTTGCATTCCCACTACCTTTACTTGTATCAGCATCGGTATTTTCATCATTAGTAGATTTTCTCTCGTAACCAATCAAAAAATTATGCATTCGTCTAAAAATAAAAAGATTAAGTTCATATTTTTGAAAAATACAACTTCTAAATTATTAATGATTATTATCAGTAAACAATCACACCAAAAACTATACAAATCACAATCGCACCCGCTGAAACGCTTCTGCTGATATTTTAGATAACGATTGTCGTTTGAATTTGAAGATGTTGTCTTGATATTTCCTGCGACTAGCAGTTCTAACGGTCGTATTACAAACAATGCACTTGAAAGCGGAAAACCATTGCTTTCATCCAATGTCCGAAACAAGGAGATTCCAATAAAAAGAAAATCAATATTTGCTGTAATTACAAAAACCATATAACGTAATTAATGACGTACTGTGCACAATCGAAATATTGAATACAAAAAATTTCAAAGGGTTTATTGCATATAAATTAAAACAAAAAGATGAAAAACTCAAAGCAATTCAAACGGTCATGAGCTGATCATCAGAAGATGAATTTTATAAACACGAGGAATGTTGCAACTCTTCGGAACTGTGGTTTACAAGCTTTGGTTATCTGTTATTGAGGTTCATTTTGAGGGCCGATACCGGGTGTGATCTCCGGTAGTAAGGCGATTCTTGCGTGGCTTGAAGTTTGCGCCTCCCCCCACTTCGCACTAGTCCGTGCCTCCACAGGGAGGCCCATCTTCCAATTTGGAAATCGCTGTGCTAGAGAAATAAAATATTAGCACTTAATTTACAGCATTGAAAAACTCATATAATGTAGCCAAATTCTAGCAAAACACAGTACTAGTAATTAATTTGTTGCGTTATATATAAAAAACACAATTTCCTTTTTAATTTATATTTCCACTGATTATTTACAAATTAAATCTGATACGTTATCGTATTCGATACCTTATTTAATCAATTTCTTTAATCAAGAAAGCGACACAATATTCAAACGAATCTTGAGCCTGAAAATCTTTCCGCCTCATCTGCAAAGGACACCCGAAAAATGACCAGCCTGAGGCTGGCAAGGATGATCCCGAAGGTAAAATTAAGAGACCAATTAAAAAGATTGCCAGGACGCACAGGCCACGGGTGAGCTTTCCCTTCAGGCCAAACCGTTTGAGTCTTCCTTTTGTTGCTCATTCCCTTAATTAAGAAATACAAGAAGAAGAAACTCACTACGAAACGATGTTGTAGGATTAGCTACTTTACTAATCGTCGGAAATTTAAAAAAAAAGCTAATTAAAAGACGACGTCCTTTTGTGATCCCGCAAAGTTTTCCTTGAGCACAGATTGGTAAATCCAACACTCGTTATAACTAATTTACCTCTTTGTCTAGCAGAAGTAAAGGCACTCTTAAAACGTCGACCCAACCGTACTTTCGCAAACTGAACGCTGAGCAATATTTATAGGAGGTGAAGACAAACTTTCTAAAATATAATTACCTATAAAGGTGTTAATTATTCTAATTATGTGCATTGTTTTACATATGTTTTATTTTTGATTAATAATGCTTTGATTTTTATTACTCTGCTCTCTTTTCCAGTTCAGTTATACCGAATACACTTTAAGCGTATTTTAAACGGTTTATATTGCCGATGTAAGAATTAAGATATAAATTTGACTGAAATGTTGAAATGAATGTTATAGAAATTAGATTTAAAAATGACTTTTAATCTATCTTTAGGAGAAATTCTTATAGGTTTGCATCTTATTTCACTGGGATAAAACAAAAATTATTCATATAACCGATTATCAACGACCAGATTATCAAATTCCAGATAAAGCAAAATTACGAAAGTGATCGTAGAGGACGATAAACTGAAATGCAATACTTTCTGAAATAGTTTTCTGCAATTGATTAAAACTTTCTGCTGGAGAAATTTGAGATACAATCATTAATAGTTTTGATAAATTGGAAATACGTTGGGATTTAGAAGTAATTCGTTTTAAACAAATGTTTAAAACTTTCAACTGGAATTGAAAATATAATCTCAATCTAACCCAATAAACGTTGATTTATACTGTTTAATATAATCTCAAACACTGTGTGAGGCAACAACAAAAATTATTTACTGTACTAATAGAACACCAGAACTCTTTTGTCTCCGATCAAGTTTCAAGAACACCCACAAGCTTGTAAGTAATATCTGAAAGTAATGTCTGCAAGTAAAAGGAATTTAATTTATGAAATTCCATACTGTATTCGTTTTTATACGCAGTATTACGCCATTTCTAATATTTTTTTATTTACAAACTAAATTGATTTATGTTGGATTTGGAAATATTATCATATATAAAAAAACTACTAAGCACAATAAAATAATAATATCTTACAATCTTATATATGGGGAAAAGGAGCTGCATTTCTGTTCCCAATGGCCTAGCGGTTGAGGCACTCCGGGCTCAACAGAGAGACCCTATTTCGACTCTAGTTCGGGGAAGATGCCTATTTTTCTTCTATAACAAAAGTCTCTAAATTGAGCTAAAAACGAGGGTGACGGAATTATTACATATACTGAGGACAAATTGTAGAAGACTGTCTTCGGAAACGGCGTTGAATGGGCTGTCGGCTCCCGGAGGAAATTAAGTATTGTGACCTCTAAAACTCGTTAGAACTCCCTTCCGGTCTCTTCTCTAATAACCAGTCCAATGCAACCATACCCCTCACCTGTCCAGCATTGAAATTTTGCACCCAGGTCTACAGCTTCGGTGGCCCCCACGCTACACCACTTGTCTTTGGTGTTCTGATACTCGTTGTGGGAATTGGCTATTTAAATTTAATATTATTTTTACCGTGTATTCATTAGGTCATCATATAGTATACTTAATATTTTCCTTGGTGGTTTTGATGGGTGGTTCCGTAAAACTCTTAAGGAAAATTAGAAGGGACATATGTCTAGAAAACACTTGAATTGCTTCCATATAGGGCTACAATCGGATGCGTATGAAATAATATTTATTTTTGTAAAATATTATTACCCTTCTCAGGAGCGTCGTTCCTGTTATTTGGTGGCCTAGAGGTTAAGGCACTACGCATCTAATGGAGGGACTCCAGCCCGGGACAGTGTCTCTTTTCTCAAATACAGTGAAAGCTCTCGTGTGAGCCCAAGCTTGGAAGTCAGAAATTATTATCTATCAAAATTCCCTACGAAAAATTGCAAAAAGCATTTGCGTTTTGACCATTTTAACGTTGTGTTAACCCCGTGAAGGGTAGTAATATCTATAAACAAGCAAGTGAAAGAAAATCACCTAAGGTCGATATTTAAATTTAGCGGGTTTCAATTAACATTAACTCGCAACTCTCTAATCCGAAACTCCCTAATCCGAAACTCCCTAATCCGAAACCCCCTAATCCGTCTCTCTCTCTAATCCACAACTCTCTAATCCGCAAATCTCGAATCCGTAACTCTCTAATCCGCAACTCTCTAATCCGCAACTCTCTAATCCACAACTCTCTAATTCGCAATTCTCTAATCCACAACTCTCTTTTCCGCAACTCCCGAATCCGCAACTCCCGAATCCGCATTTCTCCAATCCACAAATCTCTAATTCGCAACTCTCTAATCCTCAAGTATTGCGCGGCTAATCCGGGTTCGACTCCCAGCAGTGCAAAAAGAACGCTTACTCAGAGATCTCATAAAGATCGCACTGCTCACTGTAGTCCGGGGTTTGGTTCCCTAGGCCTTAAGAGGTTCGGATTCCTCGGAAAACAGTAGGTCCCGGCGCAGCATGACCACTGTAGTCTTTGAGCCGTAAAACCAAAAAACAAACAAACAAACAAATAATCCTCAAGTAACTCGGTAGGTTTTCAGCATTAACAACAACCATAATTATTGCATTTACGGAAGACCTTTACCTTGCCCTTTTTATTGCGTACAGACAGACAGACAGAAAGCCCAAAAGCAATAGCGGGTTCAATATCTATTGAAACCCGCTAAAAACCTTATATACGGAGAAACGGAACGTCTTCCCTGTATCTTAGTGAACTAGCGGTTAAGGTATTCTTGATCTAACCGAGGGACCCTACTTCAACTCCCGACTAGGGCGACATCTATGTTTCTCCTATACATTGAAAGCTCTAACTTGAGCTCTGCTCTGTCAGCCTGTATGTCAGAAATTCTCATCTATATTATTATTATTATTATTATTATTATTCATACCCCGAATAGCGTGATCCTTTATTACAAGAAGTAAAATCGCATTGATATGAATTACATTATTATAAAAAATAAAATCTGAAATTTTACTACCTCTTTTCAAATTATATTTTCTTGTTTTAAAATTTAATTCGTAACTTATGCTACAAATCTGCATCAGTGTAATTTGATACACTTCTGAAAACGAAATTGGGGGAACACTGAGAGCTAAGGCTAACAATTGTAGGAGAAAGTGATGTTTCTAAGCCACTGGCACGCCTGGCGCCTGGAAATCCTTGGAGGTGACAAGCCTGTGAGGTCTGAATAGGACGGCAGGGAGGTTGCATGGATGTGGTTACACGGATGATGCTGCACGATTTTTGGGCACGGGTTTTCATTTGGCGGTTTTTTTTTAATCGAAAATTTTTAATTTTTTTCAAAGGTCTTTGTTTGTTTGTTTATTTATTTATTTATTGTTTTAATCAAAAGTTTTTAAATTTTTATAGATTTTCATTTTTTTAGCACTATTTATTTATGATTTTAACAACTATGTCGGGTCTCCAGCAGGAAACTCAGTATTTCACTCGAGGTCCACCCCATTAAGGGTGCCCTAGGTAGTTGTTTTATAGCTTTTCGACCTCTATTCCTGTAAGGTTTTTGTAAAATATGAATATACATA
>QLNU02014802.1:7782866-7813622 GCA_006491805.2 Dysdera silvatica | reverse complement strand
TCTATATATCGAAGCATATACAACGAAATTTTGTAAACCCCGTGATTTTAAGTCCCTATTCATTACAGAGGAAAAGTATTTCCATATATTGAAACTTTTTTCTGTTCTTTTGAAAATTCTGACTTCGATATGTAGAGGTCCTATTATGTATATTAGTGGTGAACTACCAAAATTTTAGACAACCAGTTTTCTGATTCACAAAACATTTAACAGCTGGTTCACTAAGAGTCCACCTGCTCTATTCAATAAGCAGCAAAAAAACAATGAACTGGTCCCCTATTTTGAACCGGTTACAATATTAAGAACCAGTTTGCGCAAACCAATTAGGAACAACCTGTTCCAGCTCACCATGGTATATAATATACTAGATTTTAGTTAAGTAAGCCATTGATTAATTGAGGTAGGCATTTATTTATTTATTTGAAACAAACAAAAAAATCGACACATTGCTTCAATCAAACAACAATGTCAAACAATCAACGTTTATTGGCGTAGTGATACCAACGCCGATGGTATGGCGTGATTAGATGGTGAAACGTTCGAAAGAAAATAAATATTTCTGCCTTCGGTGGGACCTGAACCCACGACCTTCCACTTGCCGGGCGGAGGCTCTACCCACTGAGCTACGAAGGACAATATATAATCTCTTTACGAACGTATATATATTGTTGCCAGTTATTTCGCAGAATGGTGTAGTACATAGACTACTATTTAAACCAAATTGCAAAGAGACTGGTATTAAATTGATCGAAATGCACGTTGCAGCATATGTATTTATTTTATATAAATCGAACACTACGCAGATTAAATCAAACAACAATGTCAATCAGTCAACGTTTATTGGCGTAGTGATACCAAAGCCGATGGTATGGCGTGATTAGATGGTGAAACGGTCGGAAGCGATCAGGCGTTGGTATCACTACGCCAATAAACGTTGATTGATTGACATTGTTTGATTTAATCTGCGTAGTGTTCGATTTATATAAAATAAATACATAGGCTGCAACGGGCATTTCGATAAATTTAATACCAGTCTCTTCGCAATTTGGTTTAAATAGTAGTCCATGTACTACACCATTCTGCGAAATAACTGGCAACAATATATATACGTTCGTAAAGAAATTATACATTGTCCTTCGTAGCTCAGTGGGTAGAGCCTCCGCCCGGCAAGTGGAAGGTCGTGGGTTCAGGTCCCACCGAAGGCAGAAATGTTTATTTTCTTTCGAACGTTTCACCATCTAATCACGCCATACCATCGGCGTTGGTATCACTACGCCAATAAACGTTGATTGATTGACATTGTTGTTTGATGTAATCTGCGTAGTGTTCGATTTATATAAAATGGATACATAACAATATAATTTTTTGGTCTTCGGTTTTACGTTGTCTCTAAAAGAAAAGGAAAATTAAAATTAATAAAAATATTGTTTCAATCTACAAGATCATATATCCGTATTAAGAATAAAATAAATTAAGAGACGTAACCATCGCTATAATTAAAAAAATTGCTATTTACAGGTAGCTGAATTAAAAAAAAAAAGACACGAGTTTTATTTAATTTGATGTAAGTCCTTCTAGAAGCATTTCTCCAAAAACAAGGTTTTATAGAAAACGATAAATTTCAGAATAGCAATAAGCGTCTTAATTCAGATGTAAAAGACATCAACAAGCTGTACAAAATACGATTTCTTTTTCTAATTTAAGAGTGAAAGTATGGCTTTCAATCTCATCAGCTTGTGAAAAACAGAAAGGCAAAAGAAGCAAATTAAGGCCTAAATTACTGAGTTCGTTCGCTTTTAAGCTTCATTTTCTACATTAATTGTCCTCCATTATCCTAAAGGTCCTTTGTTGTTATTTAAAAGCATGCAAAGGATCATTAATAAAAGTTCGTCGGGTATTTAACTCTGAACAATATTTGACGCTACTGGTTTTGTAGTTTGGTTTCCCGTGGATTTAAAAAATATTTCACACTTCCGCTTACCCGTTAACGACCCGGGAGTTCGCCCTCATTCAAGGAACAGACTGGCTCAATTATGCTTATTCAGATTATTTTGTAGGCCTGCGAAATAACTGATAACGTTTATTCTCGTGCAAAACTTATCTGAAAGGAGTAGTTTCAATATTTATAAAATAGAATTTCCGAGAAATAAAAGGTGTGTAATCACATCGATGTATGCGTAGCTTCGAAATTTAATGATTTTGACGTTCAAATGTAAGAAAATTGTTTTCTTTTATGCTATTACTTCTTTTCTTCGCAAATTTTCTTTCTTAAAATCTATGGAATATGATTTTAATGCAAGAGAACGCCGGGAATTGCTTCTTTTAAAAAAGTGCACCAGGACAGGCGAGATTGCGAATTTGGGAAGCAGAATTACCGTAACGAGATATCTCGATGTCGATTCATCTCGTCCTCTTTATATGGACCGATTCTTTCAGATCACTTATCGAGCTCGGATAAAACGGAACTCTCTTACGGAGAAGATGAATCACGATTTCTAATTCGTATGTCCTTATGAGAGTGAATTAAAAACGAATAGCCAACAGCATGCCTTCGCTCACGACAGAAATCGGCGTGTTGTTGGGAAAGAAATTGGAATTGACAAATGAAATGTCAAGAATGCACATATATTAATATGGAAAGAAAGGAATTTCCAATCTCTGTTCCTTCCATTTATGCAAAACCTTCTCCATTTGCGTATTTTGGTTTTTCTTATTAAATTATACCTTCAGACTGTTGACTGCTTTATATATTAAGATCTAGCTCAAGGTCCAACTGTTTATAAATTGATTTTATTACACAAATCTAAGAATGTCTCATGACAGAGTATATGGTTTCTAAGGAGAAAGATTTTGAATGCAGCCGGAAGGAATCAACTTAGCTGAACGCAGTCAAATAAATCGATCTTCGTCGAACCATGTTTCCCTACTAGTATTTAGTGTTGTTTGTTTCCAATACCAGGAAGACGTGCTGTATGGGTAGATATACAAGGTATTAAGCTATATCTAAGCCATTATTATAGCCATATTAATATCTGCTACCATGTACTCGTATATTTTATTAGTGCATCAATTTTGGCACTTGTTTTAAGCGCAAGCATTATTTTGTGGCAGCGGTAAGAACTATCATTTTCCATTTGTTGGCAGAATCGAAATTTACCCCATCAAGTGAGGTACATCTGGTAATTTAATTGCATTGCGCTCCAATCTAACTGAAAATATCACTGAGATTATTGTAAAATGTTGTGGTTTTAAGTTGAACCAAAAATTGTGGGAATAATATTGCAAGTTGCAAAAAATATATAGCTTACACATATCATATAGCAATTGAAGTTTATGTTGTATCTAACAGGATTTAAACCAAGATAAAATTCTCTATACATTTTGGTAATAATAAAAATATGTATAAATGTATCCTGTTTCATGACAGCTGTTGATTTTCTTTGTCGCTGGACAGGATGACTGGCTTCTTTGGTCTATGTGAGATACGTGACACAAGAAAGGAATCTAGTAAGTTTCCAAAAGATTGTCATCAGGGATGACGTCTTTGAAGTTTGGAAGCCCGGTTTTAGAGAAGGGTGAGTAAATTGCTTTGAAGATAAATTATATAATATTATCATAAGATTATATTTATTTATTTAGACTGACCTATATGCGTATAGACGTAATATTATCTGAGAGCTCAAAATATTTTGACGCCTCGTCTCTAAAAAATACATACACTAAATTAAACATTTAAATGTAGACCCTTCTCTGCTGTTCAAATGATATAATAGATACGTGTGTCCATATGGATGTTCTATAAAATATTACAGTTATTGATCTAGGAATTAACAACGAAAGAGAACAAGACACAAAGAGCTTTTCGCAAAATTTATCCGATCAAAACTGTTAACAAAAAAATAGAAAAAATAAAAATGATCTATACCATCGTATCATCAAGTGACTAAATTCCAGTTTCATGAAGATAAAACCTACACAGTTCACATTTTCTAAACTATAAACTAAAATTTTACATAAAAGAATGTAAAATGTTTTTAATGAAAAATATTTTGAATTATTGGTAAGCATTTAGTTTTTGCCATTTACTTTCAGGACAATCTTTAATTTTATTTGGAAAATATTTGTTTGTTAAAATTTCGTTAGGTTTAACATATATTTTTGCTCAATTTCTTCATGCTTTGTACACTTTGATATTAATATATTCATTATACCTGTACTGCAATTCCTAGAGAAAATGATTAAAATTTTATTTTACCGAATTACCTTAGTTAGAACGGAAAGTAAAATAATGGTATTTAAAAGCTTTGTACAACAATAGTGATTCCCAAAAATATTGAAGTACAATATATCAAATATTTATTTCAGTAAATAGTTATTTTTTAATATAAACTTATTACGAAAAAAAAGAATATGTGATCTAATGGTTAAAAGTGAATCTATAATAACACCAATTTTTTTTTAAAAATTACACTCATAGACAGATTCTAAATTCATTCTATGAATTTTTAGTTAGAAAGACAAATTACTATTTTTTAGAAACTCAGTTTCTTGCTCACAAAGAAACAAAACAAAGACAACAAAAGATTTTAAATACTTTTAGTATATACCTACATACAGAATAAAGAGAATTTTTGATTCCGAATGCGTCTATTTCTAAAATTTATCAAGTAAATATCAAAATTATAAGTGAGAGAGAAGTGCAATTCATTTAGCATGGTACATCGAAACGTATGTGCAAGATATTGTAGTTCCAAAATGTCATGAACTTGAAAGTAAATCTAAAAACATCCCGGAATTTCGAAAATTGATATCACATTCCCTTTTGCTATTGCGATAATATTAAATTCCGTCTTTTACTCTTCGATTCTGACTTTTTTAAAGACATTTCAAATGGAGAGGAGATGTACTTGCTTTGCTATTCGAATCTTTTAGAAAACTAGTTCAATTTATCGGCCACCCTTCCGCGTCCTGTAACTCATCGCCTTTCGTAGATTTCATCCTATTTCCTTGCAAAAAAAAAAAAAAGCTCCTTAAGGATAGAAAATGGTTGATGTAGAGAGATCAAAACAGATATATTTTCTATCTTCCCGAGTACAGGCGAATCATTCCGTCAAAAATATTTGATCTTGAGAAAAACCTCCTACAATCCTTTTATATCAGTCTACATAAATAATTTGGCTTTTCGAAGATCAGTGCGAATTGGGATATATTTGTAAATATCTGACTAAAGGAAATCTTTAACCAACCAATATTCATTACTAGTTTACTTGTAAATTCCATGTTCATTTTTTAAGAAAATTATTTATGAAAAATTTAATTAAACCTTTTTTTAGGAAAAATTTAAACAAAATATGGTTCCAGTCTAGCCTAGCAGTTAGCATTAATTTTTCGAAGGACTTGTTTTTATGGTCGCTAAGATTTACTTTAATAAACACATAAAAAACCCAAGCAACAAAAAAGTAAAATTAAAAAGAAACCTATATTACCCTGATGCTTATATGGCTTTTCAATGTTTCAGGGTAAAATAATAAACGCCTTGAAAATACCTGCATTCTTCTTCTCTTTAATGTCATATAATGATAAATCTGTGATTATCTGATATGTATAATATTCGACGTTACTATAATTAGGGGCGGACAGGGTCGCCAGCCCAGCGACCCCAGGCGCGTGCGCCCTCATGGGCAATGGGACACGCGCCCTCGAAAAATCCAAGGTATGCGTCCTTTGATGGGAACCAGTCTGTCCCTGATTATAATAATGAATATGGTTCAAAATTATCACATTCTGCAAGCTTGGAGGTATGCAACGAAAGCTTTACATGCACTTGCTTCAATTTCTACAACTGTCTGAAAACCAAAATTCAAAATTCATTGGATAGGGTAAAGAAAAGGCGTCAAACTCTTCCAAAACCATGTTATTTCCCCGTCAATTTTATATCAGTTGGAAAGATATGCAAATTATCTGCTTCACGAATCCCGCTCAAATCCTGTTATGAACTTTCGATTCATCCGGGACACGGATTCCAAATAATGGGTTTCTATCAGCGGGTCGTGGTTACGGCTCCTGTGAATTCGACAAATTCAAGGAAACAGGTGCAAAAAGTAAAAGACAACTGAGGAGAGCTTCGATATTTTCTGGTAAATAATTAGATTTATTCTTGGATAGGTTTTGCGTACTGTTATCTGACGGTTCGCTTCAATTGATTTGGAACAAATATCTGACTGTAATTCATATCTGGTTCATGCATTTGGTAACTATGGGTAAAATTCATACTTTCACATGAAAGGTTCTAACAAGTTCTTTTACAACATACCTTCAAGACAAAGATTGCTGCTTCATTGATTTTCTGAAGACCGAAATAGAATTGCATGCAGGCGAGCATTTTATCAATGTAGATTACAAGTTCACTTGATTTGATGGCTCGATAATTAAGTGTTTCTGGTTGCCGGAATAAATTATTTGGCACCCGTGTTAAGTTCGTGCTATTTAAAAAGCAATGTCTTTCATCCAGAAATAATTCGTTATCTCGCCTGTCAATTGGCAATGCAAAAAAAATTTCGATGATGTCAATTTCGTTTTGTCAGTTTTTTCGGGTGTAGACTGACGAATACAGAACGATTTCTCTCGTCTTTTTCGAAATTAAAATTAAAATCAATACTCCTTTCACAAAATGAAAGATAAGTTGCCGCGATTGTCAGGAACGGCCATTTAACGCACACAGTTTGATGTATTAACTATTCAAACACGCAAATTAAAAAAAATTCATGTTTGTTATTTTATGGTCACCATCCTATTCAATCGTTGTCTAACTGTTGGATGAATCTCTATAAAAAAATTCCACCCTCCTACACTCCAGCACACACACTGCTCTGTGTACCACATATTTCTCTATATCATCATCATATTCAACCATTATCTATCCACTGCTGGATGAAGGTCTCTCCAAATGCTTTCCACACAAGTCTATCCTGAGCAATTCGCTTCCACGTCACCCCAACCTGTTTTCTTATTTCATCCACCCATCTAGTTTGAGGACGTTTTCTAGGTCTTCGGTGGTCTCTTGGAATCCAGTTCAGAATTTCTGTTGTCCATCGTTGATCAGTTCTTCTTGCAATATGCCCAGCCCATCGCCATTTCAGCCCTTTTACTTTAACAATGATGTCCTCTACTCTAGTTTGCTCTCTCACCCAAGTGTTTCTTTTTCGATCTCTCCTAGTTATTCCAAGCATGCACCTCTCCATGCTCCTTTGCGTTGTCTGTAACTTTCGTATTGCTCCAACTGTTAGACTCCATGTCTCTGATCCATAAGAGAGGACTGGCAATACACACTGGTTGAAGACCTTTCTTTTTAGACACAAAGGCAATTTCCCCTTCAGGATAAAACTGTTTCTTCCAAATGCACTCCAGCCAAGTTTAATACGTCTGTTGAGTTCTTTCATAATGTTGCCATCCATTGAAATCAGCTGGCCAAGGTAAATATATGAATCAGCAATTTCTAGCTCAATGTTGTCAACTTGTATTTTTGTTTCCTCTACGAAATTATTGAACATGATCTTAGTTTTTTGTAGGTTCATCTTGAGTCCAACTTCTTTACTTCTAGTTGAGAGCTCCTGTACCATGTCTTGGAGTTCTAATGGGTTCGTTGAAAAAATAACAATGTCATCAGCAAACCGCAAATGATTTAAATATTCACCATTTATTTTTATTCCCTTGTTATTCCAATTTATCTGCTGAAAAATCATCTGTAAAGCTGAAGTAAAAAGTTTTGGAGAAATGGTATCTCCCTGCCTCACACCTTTACCAATTTTGATAGTTTTGGTATCTTTATGTAACCGAAATTTTGCACTTGCATTTTTATACACACGTTTCACCATGTCAATGTACACATCCTCAATGTCTGTTGATCTTAAAGAGTTGATGACTGCTGATGTTTTAATAGAGTCAAAGGCCTTCTCATAGTCAATAAATGCCACACACAATGGAAGTTCATATTCATGTGTTCTTTCAATTAATTCTCTTAATACTTGAATATGGTCCACTGTACTGAATCCACTTCGAAATCCAGCTTGTTCTCTTGGTTGAGCTGCATCTAATTTTTTCTGCAGGCGATGTGTTAGCACTTTTGTGAAGATTTTATAAATAGCAGGTAACAAGCTAATTGGTCGGTAATTTTTCAAATCCTCTTTATCACCTTTTTTATGCAAAAGAATTACTGTTGCAGAATCCCATTGGTTTGGTATGTTACCGCTGTTAAGACATTTGGTAAAGAATTTTGCAAGTATGTCTTCTACATATTCTCCAGCTTCTTTTAGGATATCTAATGTAATACCATCATCGCCAGGGGCTCTTCCTTTCTTCATACTTTTTATTGCAAATGAAACTTCTTCTTTTAAGATTTTATTATAGAATATTTGATGTAATACCATCATCACCAGGGGCTCTTCCTTTCTTAATATTTTGCAAATGAAACTTCTTCTTTTAAGATTTTAGGAGCTATTCCTTCGACTATTTCAGAGTCTTCGTTTAATCCACTGTTACTTTCATATAGTTTTTTGTAGAATTCTTCAACTCTTCTAAGTATTTCTTCCCTATTTCTTGTTACAGTTCCATCCTCTCTTAATGCAATGATGTGAACATTTCCCTATAAGAATATTTTAGAATATTGGAAAAGACCTTTTTATATTTAGTATCTACGGTATTATTTTTATATATACCATTAACTTTCTCAGAGACAGCCCTCCTTTACATGGCTATCTCTCTGTGGCTATTTTGTGCAGCCTAACGGACATTGCCGTAAACTCGATGCAAATCCTCAATTCAAACTGGCCATCAGAAATTATTCTCCTTTAGAAGCTGCCTTATTTGTAGTCTCAGGTAAGGGCGGTTGGAAATAATAATAATAACAATAATAATAATTTATTCCAACCGATTTTCACTTCGCCTTGTTCATCTTCTGACTTAAAAGACTAAAAATATGAATTTGACCATCTTTTAAAAGGTTTTAATATTTTTAAAAATATCATTTAATTTAAATCGAATTTAAGTTTAATTCTAGTTTTAGACCTTTTATACTTTTTATCTTGCAGTTTGGTATCAGAAAACATAGAAAATAGGGGGCTGATTTGAACTTCAATTTTTTTAAAGATTAAAAATATTTTATGTATATGTTTTCGAACTTCAAAATTCTTTGAAAAAGAATGCAGCGAAAAATTTAAATATAAAAACAAGGATGCTATTTCTCCTTTCTATTAAACTTGTTAACGAATTCCATAGATTTGCGTTTAAACATGTCGCAGTATAGAGTCGTCGTCTTCTTAATTATATATTCATCATGCTAAAGTAACCTAAATTTTACCATATTTTAATAGTTTTCTGTTCCATTCGTGTTTAAACCCTAATAATTCCCGCTAAACAAATTATTATTACCTCTCTGAGAGAATACTTTTGACTGAAACCTTAAGTGGTTTAGCACTGTTTCATATGTCTCTCTCTCCCTCTCTCTCTCTTCAATGGTCAATATATCTGATTTTTAATCACTTTACCATAATAAACATAATGTTAAATTTTTCATAATAAATATTTAATACATATTTATGTTTAAAATATAAATTAAAATATGACCTGAATATATTTTATGTTAACAACATTTAAATCACCCGCATACACACATATGCATTTTATAAGTTATCAAATATGTTTCCACCATGAATTTTGATACTGTTTCTTTCATTCAGTCGTTAGTAAAGAAATTGGCTGCTTCACTAAAGAATAGATTCGAATTGAATTATTGCAAATATGTTTATTAATTAAAATTTGTGGGTTGTTTTTTATATAATAACTTGATAATTAAGAGAACTTGGTTAGTGTGGTGAAATATTTGCATCAGTTTTTCATTTTTGCTCTTCAAAAATCAACCTTTCTCATCCGAGAATTATCTGTGATCTCACCTGTCATTTGATTATGAAACATTTTCAGTGCCATCAATTTTTCATTGTCAGTTTTTCTTCCGAAGGAGATTGATGAATAAGCCATATTTTTTAATCTTTGTTAAAATTCAAATTAATCTCGCTTATCTTTTAATAAACTGAGAGATAATTTGGTATGATAGATTTTATTGGTCTTTTAACGTGCATTCTCCGGTATGTGGCCTATTCAGCTTGATAAGTTAATTTTAAGTTAATTTTTTACGTTCTTATATTCCTTTACCATCATTATGAGGTTAAAATATTTTCCAGTAACTGCATTCTAAGTGCATTTCGTCCGTCCGTATACAATGCCGTGGAACTTACCTTATGTACAAGTATATATTTAAATATTAAAATAATGCATACGTTTTAATATTTACAATAGCTTGCATTCACATCTGCATATATTATATTTGTTGATCCTCTTTTACGAAGACATATGTCCCTAGTTGGCAAATTAATGATCAAAAACATTTCCTATTTGATGTCAACAAGCTGACACTTATATGATTCACCTCGTCATGGAAAAGTATCAATATTCGATTCAATCCACAATGTGATTCAGAACTTCATCAGAAGCCTTAGGTAGAATCAGGTAAATAGTGTTTATTATGACTTTCTAACTCATCAAATAGGTAACATAAATTATGCTTCTATATTCATACGTGTATACAACCGAGAGGCATGTATTTATGCAAGTGTATTTGTGCATAAAACTTTTTAATTCGTTGTTTTTAAACACCCAAATTTTTCATATTTATATATTTATTATAAACTTGCAAGTGAAATAATAATTTATTATTGCATTTTGGACGCGTCAAATGTCTAATATGTTAAAGTATCATCTCATTCACTGATTTTAACGCAATATTATAAAAGGATGAATTTACAAGCACACGTGGTCTATTTTGAAACTAAAACCATGTGAGATTTTCGTATTTTATGATAGGTTCATCAACAATTGAATAACTTAATTTTGATCATAATGCTGCTTTTCTATCTTTACAAAGACCATGAAAGGCACAGACACTATGACTGACTTCATATGAAATAAGTCTCATATATCGCTGGTTTTCCTAATTATTATACTACTTGTTTTATATAAATCGAACACTACGCAGATTAAATTAAACAACAATGTCAATTAATCAACGTTTATTGGCGTAGTGATACCAGCGCCGATGTTATGGCGTGATTAGATGGTGAAACGTTCGAAAGAAAATAAATATTTCTGCGTTCGGTGGGACCTGAACCCACGACCTTCCACTTGCCGGGAGGAGGCTCTACCTACTGAGCTACGAACGACAATATCTAATCTCTTTACGAACGTATATAAAGACTATTTACTGATGCTGGTCATTTCGCAGAATGGTGTAGTATATGGACTACATTTTAAACCAAATTGCAAAGAGACTGGTATTAAATTGATCGAAATGCCCGTTGCAGCATTGTTGTTTCATTTAATCTGGGTAGTGTTCAATTTATATAAAATAAATACATATGCTGCAACTGGCATTTCTATCAATTTAATACCAGTCTCTTTTCAATTTGGTTTACATAGTAGTCTGTGTACTACACCATTCTGCGAAATGACTGGCAACAGTATATGTACGTTCGTGAAGAGATTATTTATTGTCGTTCGTAGCTCAGTGGGTATAGCCTCCGCCGGCATGTGGAAGGGCGTGTGTTCAGGGCCTACCGAACGCAGAAAATATTTATTTTCTTTCGAATGTTTCACCATCTAATCACGGCATAACCTCGGCGTTGGTATGACTATAGCCAATAAACGTTGATTGATTGATATTGTTGTTTTATTATATATACTATTATTAACGACTCACAGTTTTCTTGAATTTCGTGAAAATGACAATGCAGTCATTTGACGATTGATGCGAATTCAGCTTCGGAAGGTATTTGAAATTAATGTTATCATTCACAGTTTGCTAGCCATATGGAATCTTAATGCCGGTTGGAGATTTAAATTAAATTCGTGGGTCAGTGATCGCCACGAATATGTTTCTTATCTCTATTTGGGAATTTTAGTTATATTGCGCTAACTAAACTTCTAATCCTTAGTAAAGTCAGAGTAATGGTGGGAGAACAAAAGGAAAGTCAACAATGAGTAGAATCAGCTTGGATGCGACGAGTCCTTGCCTAAAATTAGATACTCAGAACGTGATATTTAATCTGAAGTTGTAAAAATAACTTTAATCTAAAAATCCAGTCTTCGGAAGCAAGCAACTGAATTAAAATTAAATTTTATCTAGTAAGTTATTTTTAGAAAATTGGAATACACCGGGAATTTATGCTTTTGATAAGTAATATTTAATCTGCGTTCAAATTGCAGATTACATTTGAAGTTCTTCCTTTTACCGGTTGTTTCTTTCAAATAAGTTTTTGAACCATAGCTTTTGGAGTTCCTATTTACTGCTGTGCTATAATTAACCCTCTACGATGGCATGACGTTCATCTTTGATTTCATAAATAAAATGACATTTTAAATTGCATTCAAAGTCATTTATTTTAAGGTGGATATATGGATTTATTCATGCATTTTATAGTAAATCTTTATATAAACTTTGAACAGCATGTTCATTATACTTTTGAAATACAAACGAGTAAAATTATCAGTATAAATACAGAAGGCAAACTGCAGTTAAATGCAACTGTTTTTATTATTGTAGTTATTCATACATCTTTTTATAACAGTTTAAAATCTTTAATTAGCGAAGGACCCTTAGCAATAGCAACACTGTTAAAGTGAAATTTCAGGAATGTTTATCACTTTATTTATATATGTAATTCTTCAATTTTTTCAATCCTAAATATATCCACCTTATATTTATTTTAAAAATAATATATGTAATGTTTAGATTTAAAATATTATTTCGCGTACGCTTTCAGTTAAAAACTAAATTAAAATATGACACAAATGTATTTGACTCACAGATGAATTTTATCATACATGAGATGCAAAAATGTGCATTAATTATGAAATTTACTAAGTTTCCCCATTCATTCAGGTCATGAGACATTTAGGCACACTAGCCTAAATATGCTATATCACCACCCAATATGTTACAAAAACAAAAAAACAAAACAAAACAATTTTTATTTATTTGTCACAATGGTTGTAGCAACTTTCCATTTCACTTAGAAAATACATATATATATATATATCATCATCATCATCATCATATTCAACCATTATCTATCCACTGCTGGATGAAGGTCTCTCCAAATGCTTTCCACACAAGTCTATCCTGGGCCATTCGTTTCCATATATATATATATGCAATGACACGCAATTCAAAAAAAAAAAAATAATAATAACCACAATCCATCGTGACGGTCTCCAGTAAAAATCATACGATTTAACAGGCTGAGGACCCTAACAATTTAATGGCGCAAAATCACCTCTTAGCAAATACTCTAATAGTTTTTTTCTAAATAGATTAATATTATTTATGTCCTTAAGAATTTTTTTTTTATTATATAAATCGAACACTACGCAGATTAAATCAAACAACAATGTCAATCAATCAACGTTTATTGGCGTAGTGATACCAACGCCGATGGTATGGCGTGATTAGATGGTGAAACGTTCGAAAGAAAATAAATATTTCTGTCTTCGGTGGGAGGTCGTGGGTTCAGGTCCCACCGAAGGCAGAAATATTTATTTTCTTTCGAACGTTTCACCATCTAATCACGCCATACCATCGGCGTTGGTATCACTACGCCAATAAACGTTGATTGATTGACATTGTTGGAATTTAGTCCTTAAGAATAATTTGGTATTTTATTCCAACTCCTTAAGCCCGAATATTCAATGTCCTTGTTATAAAATTCCGTTCTGATTTTTGGTAGTCTATATTGATCTTTTCTTCTGTAAGCTCGATTGTTTTCATAATCTATTAATTAAATACGTATATATAACACAGTATGTTTTCAGGGAGTTAACTTAAATACATGCTATTATCTCAACCTCGATTTTTTTCTTAAATATATATGTACAATATTAAATAAGGTACTGTATCTGGCTAATAATTCATTAGTGTCCTAATGTGCATACACATATGATGTAATAATACGTATACAAAAATAAATAAACCATATATTTTTAGGAAAGTTGAGAGTGCACATAAATTAAAGAGCTATGTTTAAATATTAAATACTTTTATACCTTTAAGAGAATAAAAATGATTTTACATCTAGAAAATTTTAAAATGCACAAATTAATGTACAATAGCGTATACCATGCCATATTGTATAAAGAGAAAGTAAGGTTTTATAAAGTATTATTATAGTATATTCTGCACCTCTTTAAATAATCTACAACTTGACGACGACGACCTTATGGTCTCATTCGATGTAATTTCTCTCTTCACTTGCATTCCCACATCACTTGCAATCGACACCGCACTTACACGCCTCCAAAATGACACAACACTACATGAACGCACTTCACTAACACCTCACGACATCTGCACATTGTTGAAATTTTGTCTGGACTCTGCTGTGTTCTCCTCAAATGGTTCTATCTATAGACAAGTTTTTGGCACTGCCATGGGATCTCCGGTCTCAAGTGTTGTAGCTAACTTGGTTATGGAGTCATTTGAGGAAACTGCTTTATCTTCACCGAATTTTAACATTAAATTCTGGAAAAGATACGTCGACGACACGTTTGTTGTACTTAAAACTAATACACTCCAAAGCTTCTTCCATTACCTTAATAACTTAAACTCACATATAAAATTCACATACGAAACAGAACAGAACAATAAACTCCCTTTCCTAGACGTTCTTGTACACAGATCTCACGATAACTCAATCTTCACCTCAGTTTACCGTAAACCCACACATACAGACAGATATCTCGATTTTAAATCGCATCATCCAACATGCCACAAAGCTTCCGTTGTTAAAACATTAAGTCTTAGAGCGAATTCTCACTGCAGTAATGAAACACTTTCAAACACAGAAACAAAACACATACACACGGCACTTAAAAATAATGGATACCCTAAACGATTCATTCTCAGAAACTGTAGACCCAATAGTACATCTTTAAACAATACATCTCACACCCGCATATCTATTCCATATATTCACGGCATTTCCGAAACAATCTCTCGCATCCTTAAAGAGGCAAATATCAAAACATTCTATTCCCCTGTCACAACACTTCGCAAACAACTTACAAAAGTTAAAGACCCAGTTCCACCAGAAGATCTCACAGGCGCCATATACCAAATACCATGCAAAGACTGCAACAAACATTACATAGGACAAACAAAAAGAATGATCAAAACAAGAAAAAAAGAACACAAACAAGCACTCGCGAAAGGAGACATAGCCTCACGTCTGGCAGAACACGCTTTACAACACGGACACGAACCCGACTGGGACTCAACAAAAATACTACACCGTCACATCACAAACAAGAATAGTAGACTCTTCTTAGAATCTTGGGAAACTTACAAACTACACGGGAAAGCCATTAATACATCACAACCTTCTCATTGGTCCCTATTGGGGTTCTTCCATGATTCTATTGGAGGCCTCCCATTGGTTCTCATTGGGTTTTCCCATTCTGCGGGACTACTCTGATGAAGGGTTTTCCAGAAATTTCAAGTATAAAAAAGAGACAGAAACATAACATCGTCATTACTCCTGATGAAGGACTGCTGCTGATGCGTCCGAAAGCTTGAGTGATCTTTTTCATTGCTATTTTACCAGTGTTTAACCTTTTTATGTAAGTATTATTTCACTAAAAACAGTTTTTTATTATGCGAGATATTTATCAATGAATTTTCTTATTTTGTGTCACTTTCCACTCTAAATTTCCACTTTTGAGTCTTTTACAAACTATAAGTAAATTAAATTTTCACCAATACCTCTAAAAGATGTGGTTCCGGTGAAATTTAAAATTTATGACTTTGGAAGTAAGAAATTTTAAGCAATTTATTCAACCAACGTAATTTGAAAATACATAATCTTTCTGAATTGGAATTTTTGCACAGAATTATTAAAATGTTTGATGATTATGCAACGGGGAAAAACAAACTCAAAATCCAATTAAGTAATAGAATATGAAGTCGGGTAATAATACCAATCACACACAAATTGCGAATCCAATTGCCACGCACAAGCAGCTGCTAGTTTCTTAATTATAAAACACACACATGATCAGTATACCTATGC
This sequence comes from Dysdera silvatica, assembly GCA_006491805.2. Taxonomy (NCBI): domain Eukaryota; kingdom Metazoa; phylum Arthropoda; class Arachnida; order Araneae; family Dysderidae; genus Dysdera; species Dysdera silvatica. The sequence goes on along the minus strand of QLNU02014802.1, from coordinate 7,797,453 downwards.
ATCCACTTTTCTTCTAAATAAGGACCTGATTTTTTAAACTGTAGCACAGTGGGATGATGACAGGTTTCTATTGCATATCAATCTTTAAGAGAAGGCAGCAATATGAATTTAATTAAGTTTTAGGAACTTATAACATGTTGAGATATTACTTGGCTATGTCATGGATGGAAAATATTTATTATTATTGAAGTAATGATTTATAATTGTACTCACGGTAAATATAAATGGCAATTTGTTTCTGACGGCAAAATGTGCAATTAATATGTCGACGATTACTTAACACAGCGTACATATCATAGATCAATGTTTCTCAAAGTGCGATTCGAGGAACTTTTGCGGTTCGCGACGAATTTTCTGGGGTTTTCAAGCTATGCGTACAAGGTCTCTAAAAATTCAAAGGAAACCTTAACTTCTTTAATTTCTCCGCATTTAACAACCCTTTAGGTAGAGATGCCTAACCCTGACCAATATATCTCACGACATCAGAAAGGCATTACCTAGTTTTTATATACTGGTTTATTGCTTAAGTTTATAATTATGTTCAACTAGTGATAAATTATATTCCTTTATGTTCTCCTTAAATAATGTTGTTAGAACGGTTCCATTGCTTTTCATGTGACGAGGAAAGGTTTCCGTGGTTTATCACATGACAAGTAAAGGTTTCCGTGGCTTGTCACGTGAAAAGCAGAGGTTTGTGTGACGTAAAAGTTTGATAACCACTATCGTATATAATTTATATTCAATGAAAAATTTATTTACCAATTAAATGAAAAATACCATGTGTTTCCCCCATTCCCTCTTTATTAAGATGTAGAATTTTCAAAAACTATTTATAATATATATAAAATATAGTCCAACTTCCTTTTCACGATATCCTCGATCTACCAATTGCTTTTATTGGTCCGGATAGTGTTATATTGAGACCAGCTTTATGTTTTCCTGGATTTAGCTGTAACTGTTTTTTCGCTAATCAATGTCTGCATGTGGAATTCCAATTAGGAAATAAATCAACTGTCGTCAAAAAATCAACTTCAATTGAGTGAATTGGATCGACGAGAATGACAGTTTACAGTGTTTAAAGAAGTATTTACTGCGTTCTGACGTCAGCAACGATCTTTTTCATGCATTTGAAAAATCGAAAAAGCAAAATTAAATAAAACTCCTAAGAAACATCGAAACAAACGCCAATCAAAGGCTTCTTTTGCAGTAGTAATTACGTGTTCACTTCTGTCCTATGTTTATTAAAATTAACATGTATTCTTCAGAATGCTGGTAAGCATTTTTATTGTTCTCCTTTTCGATAATTTCTTATTTTTATTCCGATCAATAGCGCACCCATGATTTTTGCTCGGGGGATAGACAAAAATGTAAAAAACTATTATTATTGTTTTTAATATACTATTTGCTACTCTTAACTCATTTTGCATGTAAATTTTCAGCCCAAGGAAAGGCTGGGAATCTATCGATGCTTATCAGTTCCGATAAATGCCTTCCCCGATTTCACGAATCCTTCGATTTAACGATTGTTTCAATAGTCCCGTAAAAGTCATTTAGTCGAGATTAGACTGTATGTTCTCCTTTACACAGTCCTGACGGGACTGAAATAAGAACAAGCTCGTGATTTGTCCAATTAAAATTGAGCTTTTATCGGAAAAATAGCAGAAAAATTCGGATGTTGTAATATTAGAAGCAAAACATAGATTAATAAATTATAAAGTGATAATATCTGTATAATTACGTTGACGTAAAAGACTTTCAATGGCAAAACGTTTTTGCATTGCGACGGAAATGGGAAAGACAAGGAGAAATTTTTAAACTATCAAATTTTGAACATAGGTATATCACTAGATATTAGATGGAGTATAAAATGGAAAGCTCATTATTTAACAAAATCTCCGATTTTCATTTTTGTTTCTTAATGGCTATCACTTTTTGAGATTTCAGCCGATTGGGCGAGTTAATTTGGAATCTACTGCATATCATGTATACGTTACGGTAAATGTGATTAATCCGGTGATTATATATGATTATCTGTGATTGTTCATAATCACCACTAAACTTAGTATATGTGATAAATTATTGACTATTTGTCAAATTTACCGGTTAGGTTATAAAATCTCCAACTCATAATGGCGAGTGTGATAAAAGTCCATAACTTTTCAAAAATTTGTCTAGTTTGTGTAACTGCTTTGCTTCTATCGTGACGTAAACCACTGCTAGGTCAACAATTACAGGCAAAGAAAATGTTCCGAGTTGTTTTTTTGGAAGTATGCGGTTAACAATAATTTATCAAATGCACTGTGCATGAAGATACTGATTCACCATATACTGATTCAACAGATGCTGATTCAGACAGCGCACATCGAATGTGATCGAAACGGCACGAGTCACGAAGCAACGAAAAGGGGGAGGTCTGAGGGGGGGGGGTCAAAAAACTGTGCTGTATTCTACTGACTTAATCAGTCAAGATCTTTATCACATTCGCCATTATGAGTTGGGAATTATGTAAACTCACCGGTTAATTTCATAAATATTCAATAATTTATCACATTTACCAAATTCAGTGGTGATTATATATAACCGGTAATTATACATAATCACCAGTTTATTACATTTACCGTAACATACACACTCTAATCTCGTTAATTTGAATGAAAGTTTAAAAGTTGACCTTTTAGATATAAAAAAAATCGAAAAAAATATTATTACCTTTTCTGAATACCTAAATCTTTATAAATCTAATGAAATTCACCCTGTCAAAAAATTCCGCTTAGTTCAGCAGTTGTTGACAAAAATCTGAAAGTGTACGCTCAAAAAATTTGTAAATAAAAGGGCATTTAAATATCCCTTCACCTTTCATCGACTCTTTTTTTTCTATTTAGTTATCGTCATTTTGTTTTAATTTTTGACATGTGGTATTATTTAATCTATGCTTCCGAAAAGAAGAAACATTTCCATGCTAAAACGAAGTGGACAACTCAAAGAAACACTTTTATTTGTAGTTGTTTCCCAAGTGCCCTGTTCATTGCTTTGCTTTTTTTTATAGTTAAAACTTTAAACGCGTTTGTTTCAAAATCACGGTTTTGCATGTTGTGCACATTGTAAGTGTACAGGTACTGTAGAATGGAGATATGAACCTGTAGAATAGAACCTGTAGAATGGTTATAGCTTTATACTTCAAATTTGATACACTCATTCAAAATATCAAGTGCTATGACCTACACGTGATATTATAGAAAAAACTTGCATTATCTTTTCACACCAATAAGTAATTCGGTTTAATTATATGTACATCCGGTGAATTTTTTGTACATTAATTACTTGAATAATTTTTTGTGAATTGTATTATCTTTCCTAGGTGGAATATTATAGGTAGGATATTTAGGTGGAATATACCGCACGAACATTTTAATAAAAGAATAATTATTTTATGTAATTTCACACATTTGTAAGATTGCGTACAAAATTTGACTTTTTAATTTTGAACGACGAGATTACGTTTTACATTTTATTTTTTAAAAATGTATATACTTTTAAAAAATTTTACATTGAATTACATAGGCAAGAGACATATGAATATGCGTATAAAAGATCATTATTGTGTTTGCTGTATTTTATAACCTATAAAGTTTAACAAATCAGCACGAAGTCATCTTAATTTAAGTGTGTAAAGGTTATGTCTCTTCTTAATGCGAATGATTAAAAAACAAGTTTTTCCTGAATCCCTTTATGGAATAAACGACATCGTAATCCCAATATCTCCGCAAAACGTGAACTAAATTTAGCATGAAATTTTTATTTTTTACCGTTTGGTTCTGCGTTAACGAAATTCAACTATATACCTATACTTGTATTTCTTTTGTATGTGATAACCTCCAAGTAAGACGACTGTGTGTGTAACGAATTAAAAATAGAAATATACATAGTATACATGGACGTAGACATAGTATTAATAGATGTAGACATAGTATTACATAGACAAAGACATAATATATATATAGACATAGGCATGGTATATACAGACGAAGACATAATATATATATAGACATAGGCATGGTATATACAGACGAAGACATAATATGTATAGATGAAGTCATAGTATATATAGGCTAAGACATTGAATACTTTGTCTACGTCTATGTATACTTAGAAGAAGACAAAATATACATAGACTTGATATACATAGATGTAGACATGGTATACATAGATGTAGACATGGTATACATAGATGTAGGCATAGCATACATAGGTGTAGGCATAGTATACATAGATGTAGACATAGTACACATAGATGTAGACATAGTACACATAGATGTAGACATAGTATACATAGATGTAAACATATTATACATAGATGCAGACATAGTATATATAGATGTAGACATAGTATACAGGGTGAGTTCAAACCACCGCACTAGAGAAACATTTTTGAAATAGCCATCTGTTCACTGACTGGACTAGTTTCGCCAATAGGCGCTAACGAGTAACTACTGGGTTGTTTGTTTTTCCGAGATAACCTTTTCATTGGTTCTATACTATCAGCAAAAGAGTAAGCCCAATTTGGCGACTTTGCATGCTGTCTTCACCGTGTTACGAACAACGAAAATAAAATTTACAATATTCTTACGCGCGAGAATGATCAGTTTATTAGAATTGGCGGCCTATCGCTATTTCTTAAATCTCTCCTTAATTAATAAATATAAAAAACCTCAGTTTTTAAACACAGTAGACTATCCTTTTAACGAACTGACTCTATAAAACTATGAACTATGACTCTATAAAACGATAAATTTCCGGCCGTTAGCCCAATAAGACCTATATTATTTCTCTCTCCTTATATCAAATGGGAATGATCAAGATCGTTCTATAAAACGAACAAAATATACTTCAAATAAAAGAAAAGAAATCAAGAAATACATGAAGAAGATACCACTTTTGCAATTTTGTTTTCCAAATGCTTTTGTCCATGCAAAGTCACAGGCGGGAGGTGTGGGGGGCGGAAGAAAAACGGACGGAGGAATTCAAGCTGTCTGCTATTGGTTGAACACCGGGAAGGAGGGCGGAGCTTGCAGCCGCGGCTGAGGGCCTGCTTCGGATTTAATCATTTGTTATTGTAGCGCCGCTTCAGAAAGGTAAAAAAAAAATTGTCTTGAATAATGGCGCCGCGTGTTACTCTGTCTTTTAAAGTTAAGAGCTCAATTTTGGATGATGTCTCGGCTAAACATTTAAGTAAAACCCAAATTGCTAAGAAGTATTCAATTCCGAAGAGTATTCTTTCCACTATCATAAAAAATAAGGACAAAATTCTGCAGTCGGATGGAGTTTTACTCACCCGTAAGCGCTCCCGGAATGCCAAGTTTCCACATCTGGAGTTTGCTTTGACGCGGTGGCGAAGCGAACCAGAAGGTGAAGAGCTGATTATGAGTGTTGATCCAGAAATAAATTTTGACGAATTTGTGAATTTTGATGCGGAACGGTTTGCACAGAAGAAGCGACAGACGAGAGCATCGTTCACGAGGCATGATAGGCCTAAAAGTGCCAAAAAATGTAACCTGCTCTTCTGTCGATGAAGAACCTGAATGTGAACGAAAGCTTACAACGAAAGGCGTTTTTAATGCAATTGCGTGCATTACAGGTTTTTGGGAAGAAGAGGGCAATTTGGAATGTGTGTTGAACATGCTATAGAAGGTTGAGAACTTCGTTTTCAACGCAGGAAGCTCATGCAACCACAGATTTGAACCAGTACTAGTAATACATACTGGTAATTCCCTATAACGGATTTTCCGTATAACGGATTATTTTTGGGGTTCCAAGGTGTTCGTTATAAAGGGAGTCCACTGTATTATGCACTAGAGAACATTTAGACATCGTCCCATTTGCCTATCCTAACGGTGAGAGGGTGGGGGGTCGCGAGGATTTGACCTCCATCGCCTAGATTTTAACGTGCATTTTTTTTAACATGGTTAATTTTCTGGATTGAGGGTTGAAATAAACCTCACCCCCTTCCACTTTCTGGTAATGCTTATGCACCGTCCTGTAAATTTTTAATTTAGTGACCTTTTACCCTAATACAGCGTTAATAATTGTTATTATCTGATTGATGATATTACAACTAATCAATGGTTACGAAGCGCATCTTTTTTTTTTGTAGTAGCCAGAGGGTAGGCAAGCTATGCTTCAATCAACACCTTTCTTAAGATTATTACGAAATTTAAAGAAAGTTCGTGAGCACTTTTTGTACAACCTAGCAGTGTACGCTAGCAGCAGTACGTATGCTAGCAGTAGTACGTTTATCTATTTGTGTTTAAAAACTATTTGGTTATGGGGGGGAGGAAAAATGGCTTCAGCTAATGTCCGGCCCTGAATATTTGGTAGTTGTAACATAAAAACTATTTGTAATAGCACCGGGAGCAGGGGTTAGTCATAACCCCACTGACCTTTTGTTTTCCTGTATACAATTAAATTTTGATTGTCGAAACTCTCCCCGCTTCTTAGTACACCCATAACCCCTTATAAAATGTTTGCGTACGTTACTGAAACATTGTATTTTCTTTCACTTTATCTAATAGATACACTGAACATAAGACACGTTACGAGTTTCACTGGCACAAAGTCAATATTCCTCTTTTTATTGTACAAAAATACGTAGCCTATTAATTATTTGTGGTGGGGGCCTGGACTTCACCCTATGTTGCCCCCTCCTATACTTCGGTCTTTATAAGAAGGCTAAATTTGAATATAATATTCAATTTTTGTTGCTTTTCTCAAGTTATTACAGGATTTTTGAAGTAAGGAGGAGCGTATCACCAGCCTGCTTGGAGAGATGGAGGGACGCTTCGGCTGGAGGAATTTAGAGATCGACCTGTATTTAAGACATTACAGACTGAGAAAATCAGGAAAGCTCACAAGTAAACCCCCACCCTCAAAGCTCACATGCCGAATCTAACGAATTTAATTGAGCTTAATGCAGATATATTAAAATCCTTAATGTATGAAAATTAGCAGCTATATTCCCATGGAAATCGAGAAATTAAGTGTTAAAAGTTAAAATAGAGCCAATTGAAACCTTTTTGGCAACACGCGGCGGGATAACAAGCTGGTCGAAAAATGTGAAAAAGCGAACGCGGGATGTATTCTAAAAGTTTAGAATACGTTCAGTAATACAGAGCTAGCGTTAACTTTTTAAATTTAAACGTATTAGATTTTGAAGTAGCTGTAAAGTTATTTTTTTCTCTATTCGTTAAATTGAAGTTCTATATTATTTTTATTTTATTTCTGAAAGTCATAGCAGAAAACAAATTACTTTAATTTTTATAATCACATTGCAAGTTGCAATTCAGTTTGTGCATAAGAGAAGCATTCATTTTATTTTGAATCCGGCAAGTGAATGTTTTCGCGAAATAATGTCAGCCAAACTTTTTTTTTTTTTTTTTTTTGAAAATTGCATTTAAGAGTTTGGCGAGCTTTCTTGGCGAATGCTATAGATTACAATTCACTTCTACCCAATTTATTATATGCGTAATCAGTTTCTAGCCAAAATATGAAATCATTCCGTTCAGTCTATTCTGTGTTGAATAGTCATAAAACCAATAATTAAACCTATTTTTCATCAAAAATGGAAGGAAATACCTCAGTAATAAATCTTATACTAATTTGGTTCAACAAATGGAATATCGCGCCAAGTGGGCATGTAATCTTAAAAAGAAGGTTGGCTTCCACTAACCTATGATTGGCTGAATCAGCAAATATAGTCCGCTCGAAAAAATTAAAAAAACAAAAAAATATAAAATTCCATTTTCCGATCCAACAATGATTTGCAAATGGGCTTATAATAACATAAGGATTTCAAAAATGTATCGGAGGTGCGGTGGATTAAATTCACTCTGTATATAGACAAACACATTGTATACTATATCTACGTATACTTAGACGAAGACAAAATATGTATAGACATATACTTAGTACACATAGGCGTAGACATAATATACATAGACGTAGACAAAGTATGCACGTAAATATAGTACAGATAGTAGACTTAGGTATAATATACATAGACAGATATAGTATACAAATATTTAGACATAGCATATATAGACGTAGACATAACACACACACATAGACATAGACATAGTATATATAGACGTATAGACATAGTATACATAGGCGTAGACATATTATACCTATACGTGGATATAGAACGATAGATGGACGAAAGCATCTTCATTATATTTTTAAAATTTTATTACACTATTTATGTACACAGGGGAAAATATCCGGCAAATCTCATGTAAGCTGAAATCAGTTTCCAGTTACATTTTCTTAAAAATTAGCTTCTATTGTGAGTGAGAATTCCCCCCAGGACATCAGGCTATTAATTTTGAAGCAAAACAACAATAAATGTTGAAAGGGTGGTAATTTTTGTCTATTGGCAACTTAAAACCAAAGGCATGCCATTCGAGCTCGTAAGCCTGTAAAAACAGAAGCAAAACAAGCAAATTAAGGCAGAAATAACTGTTTTCGCCTCCCTCTGAGCTTCGTTTTCTTCATTAATTGTTCTCCATTATCCTAAAGACTCTTTATTTTATTTTTTAAAAGCGAGCAAAGACCATTAATAAACGTTCGTCGGTTGTTTACCTCTGAAAAATATTTGACGCTTTTAAAGTTTGCTGTTTCGTTTCGCGTCGCTTTAGAAAATGTTTCTTTCGTTTGCCAATTAATGATCTAGGAGTTTCCCCTCATTCGAAACTTTGACCGACTCGATTATGCTTATGCAAATTATTTTATTGGCCACCGGAATAACAGATGATGTTGATTCTCGTACAAAACTTAATTTAACGAGCTGTTTTAAATATTCATGAGATGGAATTTCCGAGGAGCAGAGTTTCGTATGGGCATCGACGCATGCTTTACGTCGATATTGAATGCTTTTTAGGCAAATGTTTTACGAAATTGTTTTCTTCCTTGTCATTCCTTCCATTCTATTGTAAATTTCTTTTCTTGAAGTGCACGGATTCAGTTTTTACGGCAGGAAAAGCCAACGAATTACTTCGTTTGAAAACACTGCATTAGGAGATGCGCGGTTGTGAATTAGTGACGTAGAATCAGGCGAACAATTCGCCTCGTTCTCCTTATCAGAAACGACACCTTCTGTTCAGTTACCGAGCTATTGTAACAACAAACTCTCTTGCAGAGGCAGTATATCACGACTTCTAGTTTGTACATCTTTATGAGTATAAGTTAAAAGCAAATTATCTAAGAGTTTGCAATCACTCACACATAGATTCGGCGAGTAACTGAGAAACAAGGAGGAATTGACACATATCTTACCAATCGTGGATCAGCAGATCATAACATCGAAAGCACATACCGTGCACTTGCGATGAAAGTGTTACAACTCAAAATTCGGTGAAAACGACTTAACGTTGAAACCAGATGTAGAAACAGTTCTTCATCGTCCGGTGTAAAACGTTAGACCATAAGTTATTCGGGTTTCGGCTAGTTGGCATATGTCATTAGATGAACACAACGTCCCTCAATTCAGCCAGAATTTTTTGTTTTTTGAAGATTGGGATTTTTTGAGTTGTAACACTTCCGTCGCAAGAGTGCGCTATATTCTCAATGTTCATGTACATTACAAAATAAATTACGGATTTAATAGAAAAGCTCCGCATTATCCACTGATTTCGAATCTATTTCATATCAAAGCATTAACAACTGTGCAAAGTGTACTTTTCCGACCTCTTCACCTTCCGTTCTCAAGTTTTCTGCTACTAAGGTCTCAGTGTCTCTGCTTAAATCGCCACTTCACAGTGTTGACTACTATGTCCGTCCCTTGAAACAGAAACTTGAAACACTCTTTTGAGAAATTATTCCTTACTACAAGAAGGTGTTATATATCATTGCACAAATCAAAATTAGTTCTTCAACAAATGGTGATCCATAATGAGAAAATTGGTGTGTGAATATGTAAGAAAATCGATTAATCATTTTACCTAAAAGAAGTAAAATATACTTTGCTGATTTATTGCAGCTTCACTTGCTCCTTTTTTGTGTAGTCTAGCTGTAATATATTTCGCTGATTTATTAAGGCTTCCCTTACTCTTTTCTTGTGTAGTCTGGTGCTTGATCAAGAAATACCCGAGAGGCATAAATAACCATACAGCATATAAGATAATCACCAATGTAAGAGATAGGCCCATAGGTGCGTCTTGAAAAATTATTGTGAGTTCCAAAAATTTTAAATCGAATAACCGGCACACATTTCAAAGGATTCAAGTATAATTTAAATTTCATTATCAGATTATCTGGTACAATAAGACACCTGAAATGTTAAAATGAAGCAAATTACAATTTATTACAAAAAGAAAATTTTTCGCTGGATAATTATATATTTATTTTTAAATTTTTTTGTAGGCGCAACGTTGTTACATGCAACATACAGATACTGTTGTTCCCAACTCAATTATCTTTATAAAAATAATAAAAAATGCAAAATTTATATATATGTGCTTTTACTAACTTTAAAAATGCCAACATTTTTTTTTTTTTTCCTTCAAATTATTTCTGAATTACAATTTTGTTTTCAGTACTTTAAAGACTTTTGGGAGTGGTCTTTGGCCACATATAAATTTGATAAACTGATCGAATATTTTCTAACATCATAGATAACTTTCCATCACAATGTACATTTAAATGTGAATTAGCATTATACACATATCATATATATATATATATTGAATAATAATAAGCGACGTTATTTTTACGATGTCCTTGCTAATATGGAAGGTAACCAATATGAAGAAATGGCGAACTTCACGTTATTATAATTATGAATTATAATTATTTAATAAACGAAATTAACAAATAATTCATCAGCGTATTTCCCTACATAATAGGTTAGAATACCAAAACTTTCTGTTGTTACTCTAATTATAGATGGTTATTATCTACAAGGGAATTACTAAATAATCTGCATACAAAAACAAACAGAGCTTTATCAAATAGTTCTTAATATGTCAACTTGTATAGGATTTTTACTCGAATTTGAGGAATTTTTGAACTTGAGTTACAAAGGTGCATTATCAAACATTGCTCGATAATTGGGTTTTTACTTTCATTGAGGATTAGATCAGAGGAGGAATAGCTCAATATTAGATTGCTGCTTGGAATTTTAATTACACATTACTGTTATCATAGATTATTCTGCAATTTTACTCTTATCGATTGATTTTAATTGAGTGTAATTAAATGGTAGTGATTGTTTATTGTGTTCATGTTTTTTATAGTGTCGATTCTGGATTATTAGCAACTTAGATATTTTTAACAATATTCCATTTTGACAGAGTTTTAATTGATAGTGATTTTAAATAACCTTGTATTTTTTTCTAACACGGTTACATGATGATGCTCGGCAATTAATTCGCATATAACTGAATCACGACACAACTGTATTATTGTATTTACTGTATACATTGGTTTAATAACCAGTAAGTTTAACTTAGTTAATTGGAAAAAGAATAACACTAACAAGTTAAAGTACAATAGACCTAGTTTTTACTAACACTGATAACTGTTCTACATCCATTTCAGTTGAAATAATAAGTGATCACAGAACGAAATTCGTAAACATGTACACTATAATTCAATGTACAAAAAAAATTAAAAAAGTTTAGAAATTTTGATCAAAAATATAAAAATATTGAAAAATTTCAGTAAGCATTACTACAAATAGACTGGAAAATTTTCCTTATATCATCTAATGATTCTCAAACATCCATTTATAAAAAATTTGCATTAAGAATACAGGAATTATATAACAAAAGCTTTCCTAAAAAAACTAAAGTACTAAATAATAAAAATAATCCTGAATGGTTTAATTCAATTTTAAAGAAAAAAATAATAACGAAAAAAAATTCATACAAAAAATTTATGAATGAAAGAACAATAAAAGATGGGATGATTTTACTAAACACAGAAACAAACTAAACAAGGAAATAAAATATAAAAAATAACTACTATCTTGAACAATTATCAACAAAAAATACCACGCAAAAATGGAGAATAATTCACAAATTATTGGGTAAAACAAATAACAAAAATAAAATAAAACTAATAATAAACAATACCAGAACAGATAATACGAAGTTAATAGCAGATGTATTTAATAATTATTACACAACGATTGACAAGGAATTAAATATAAATCAATCAATAATTGATAATTATAAAAAGCATTTAAACACAAATATTTTCGAAAACTTTTACTTACAAAACACAACAGAACACGAAATAGAAAGAAAACTAAATACGGACACGGATTTGACGATTTATCTCCCAAAGAAATTAAACTATATAAAAACAAATTAAAACAACCATTATCGATAATAATAAATGATATATTTAACACGAGAATCTTTCCTGATAAATTAGAAACAGCAGTAATTAGACCAATTTTTAAAAAGGGTAATAACTACTTAAAAGAAAACTACAGACCAATAGCAATCATGTCAGTATTTTCTAAATTAACTGAAAAGCTAATATATAATAGACTAATTGATTTCTTTAATAGACATAAAATTATCCATCAATATCAATACGGTTTTCAAAAAAAAAACCAAATCAACTGAAGAAATCCTATTAAGAGCAATTAATAATATTCAAAAAATTATGAAAAAAAAAAATACTTACGGATTTTTTTCGATCTGAGAAAAGCGTTTGACTGAATTAACAGAAATATCTTAAAAACAAAATTACTTAATTATGGTATAAGAGGCCGAATGTATAAACTGATTGATAGCTATTTAACAAATAGACAGCAAATAGTTAAAATTGAGAATATTCAATCGAAATCATTGATAAACAAATTAGATGTTCCTCAGGGAATAATTCTAGGACCATTATTCTTCTTATCGCAATAAATTACTTAATAAATCTTGATGGGGGACTCCTGTTATTTGCTGACGATATCATCTAGTTAACAAATGGAAATAACATAGATCAAAGAATTAATAACATAAACGCAAAGTTAACATCCTGTGAACAATGGTTTAATGACAACAACTTAATAATAAATACAAATAAAACAAAATATATAATCTTCCATACTAAAAATAAAAAATTTACTAATCAACCTAACAAAATAAAATTCAACGATAACATCCTAGAGAGATTGTGATTGGTATGATACACTGCGCAAAAATATTAGATAAATAAAACACAATACTGTTGCAGTTAGAAATTACACAATTTAATGTCGTGACAGCTGTTTCAGTAGCTTCTTGATACTTTTTTCAAACAAAATATACAAACCAAAAAAACTGTTGATTGGTAATGATGGTCACGGTTTTCATTATACGAGTTACAAGTAATGCTTCGGAGAAAAATAACCGTTTTTCACTGGGATAGGAGAAACATCTCTGGATACAACGCCGATCCACGAGACGGCGGAAATGTTCAGAAAAGCAATCATAATTAAACTGATGAGGATTTTAAATACAGTTAATGGGGCAACAGTTTTTTGTAGCATTCCGCAAAAAATATGCTTTCACTAGGATCGTTGATAGCTCCATTGCCCATTTGAAATATGCGGAAGGCTTCGAAGAAATTAAGGTTCCACGGAAAGTAAACGCGTTCAATTATTCGGGCATCTTGGAAGGAGAAACGATGGTTTTGATTCTAACAGTGCTGGGTGATAGAAGATTTAAGCACTTCTTGTTTTTATGCATAATTTTCGTGTTTCTTGACCCTAAATCGCAATACCATTCGTGTCTGGCTCACGTAGCATTTTATGCAGTCTTGACAAACAATCTTGTAAATACCGGAGTTGTTAAAATCCGGAATGAGATCTTTAAACTGGGAAATTCCAATTTTGCTGATGGGGATGAAGACAACCCGGAAAATAAAAGCCTGTAGGATGGAAGCGATGTTGGATGCTACCCCAGGTTCAAACGGGATGTACACTGTCTCTTTTTGAGGCGAGGAGTCCTGCGAAACCGTCGAAGATTGTAAGATGCATTTATTTTTGAGTTTGTTGACCGTGTGGTCGATAACAGAAGTATTGAATCCACGGTGAATGGCAATTTCTTTTAGATAGGCGATTTCTTTGTTGAGTGAATCTTGTGAAGATGAATGTGTGAGAGCTCTGGAAGTGAGCCAGAAGAATGAACTCATTTTTTGAGAAAATGGATGGGCTGAGGCCACATGCGAAGGCGAGCAAACAGAACCAGGCTTTCGAAATACACTTGTTCGAAAACCGGTGGATGAATGCGTTATGAGGACATTTAAAAAGGCTAATTATAAGTCACATTCCGCTTCAAACGTAACTTGTATGTTTGGATATTTTCTTCCACATAGTGTATGTAAATATCACAAAGAAGAGGAGAAAGTGGGCTGCACATCTAATTGATGACATATTCGCAATCCCCACGGATGAACATATCAACCTCGATTACACACTCGCTTCATTTAATTCTGTTGATCCAAACACGCAATTTACGTTTGAAACGGAATGTGACTTACAATTAACCTTTTTAGGTGTCCTCATAACGCATTCATCCACCGGTTTTCAAAGAAGTGTATTTCGAAAGTC
>QLNU02014802.1:7750230-7777620 GCA_006491805.2 Dysdera silvatica | reverse complement strand
TTTAATATATATTGAATATTTAAATCATCTGCGGTTTGCTGATGACATTGTTATTTTTTCAACGAACCCATTAGAACTCCAAGACATGGTACAGGAGCTCTCAACTAGAAGTAAAGAAGTTGGACTCAAGATGAACCTACAAAAAACTAAGATCATGTTCAATAATTTTGTAGAGGAAACAAAAATACAAGTTGACAACATTGAGCTAGAAATTGCTGATTCATATATTTACCTTGGCCAGCTGATTTCAATGGATGGCAACATTATGAAAGAACTCAACAGACGTATTAAACTTGGCTGGAGTGCCAGTACTATCTGCAGTTGGTATCGCTGGTTTAGTTGAACAACGAGCCTCGCTGCTCGATCAGACGTGCTTTCAACTTCAAGACAGTGGTCTTTAATTCTTTTGTTGATTAAGAAACCAACACCACATATTCTTCCAGTTTCCATTCCTCTATAATAAAACAAATGTCCGCTTTTAGGTTCCATCAATTCTTCACCTTTCCTTCTAACTTCACTGAGAGAGCAAACTAGAGTAGAGGACATCATTGTTAAAGTAAAAGGGCTGAAATGGCGATGGGCTGGGCATATTGCAAGAAGAACTGATCAACGATGGACAACAGAAATTCTGAACTGGATTCCAAGAGACCACCGAAGACCTAGAAAACGTCCTCAAACTAGATGGGTGGATGAAATAAGAAAACAGGTTGGGGTGACGTGGAAACGAATGGCCCAGGATAGACTTGTGTGGAAAGCATTTGGAGAGACCTTCATCCAGCAGTGGATAGATAATGGTTGAATATGATGATGATGATGATGATATATATATATATGCAGTGCGTTTGGTATTTTAGTGGACACCTGATATTTTTACGTAAATGCTAAAAAAAATACAAAAACTGCGAATTGGCTTTTGAAGAATGCCGAGACACCATAATGTCTTGTAGAAAAATAAATTTTATATCAATATATCGTCACATAAATGGGGAAAATGCAAATTTATGTAACAAATGTTGTTTGTTAATTTAAGGGACACTATCATTCCTGACTAACAGATGGCAGTGCAGGCGCTAAAAAATTTGCATATTGTATTCTTTCGATGCGTAGGTTCGTATAAATACCCGTGTGAACAGGTTTGAGTCTGCGAAAACAGCGTTTGTAGTCATGTCAGAAAGGAAAATACTTACGGATTTCGAGAAAGAGGAAATTGTGGCTTTTAAACGAAATGGAAAATCCATTTTCAAAATTTGTCAGCTTATTCAGCGTCCAAGGAGTACTATAGGGGCCTTTTCAAAAAGAAACCCCAAAAGGATCCACTCGAAAAACGGGGAGCGAAGCTAAAACTGAGTAAAAGAGATAAGCGGAACATTATTAGAGAGGCCAGTAACACAAGAAAGTCTGCTGCAAAAGTCCGAAACGACCTTAGTTAGCTCCCAGTTAAATGTTGGACAGTATAGAATGTGCTCTCTAATTCCAAAAATTTATCTTTTCGGAAAAAAAAAGGCAAACCATCTCTCACCCAAGTTCACAAACAGGAACACTTAAACTAGGCTCGACGACACATGGAGTGGAACGATAAATGGTTGCAGGTACTTTTCACGGACGAAAAGAAATTCAACTTAGATGGTCCGGATGCTTTTCAACATTATTGGCACGATTTGCGGAAAGCGCCGCAATACTTTTCTCGTAGAGTTCAAGGAGGAGGGTTGATGACCATTTGTAGTGTCTTTGGCTACAACGGTACTACGCCTGGAGCTTTCATCGGCAGTCGTATGAATTCCACCTGCTATCAAGAATTTTTAAAAGAATATGCCCTCCCATATGCCTCAGAAATATGTGGGGAAAACTGGATTTTGCAACAGGACAACGCACCGTGCCATGCATCTATCTCCACCAAAAGATGGATAAATTCAAAAACGGTTAAAAGTATGATTTGGTCGACACGTAGTCCTGATTTAAATCCTATCGAAAACGTATAGGATTATATTGTTCGTCAAATATATGCAAATGGGAAGCAATTCACGTCGGTTAATGCCTTAAAGGACGCTATTGTGGAAACTTGGTATCAAATCGATCCTAAGTATTTACAAACATTGATAGAATCAATGGATTCACGTGTCTTTAAAGTTATATGCAAAAATGGAGCATCTATCATGTATTAATGTACATAAAACACTCCAATTTCAGTAAGTGTCCATTAAATTTTCAAACAAGATTGAAAGCCTCATCTTGATTTTGTTACATTTATGAATGATTTAATAAAGATTATTAATCTTCCACTTTGCAGAATACTGTTTTATTGTAGTATCTTTATTTTCATTTTCAAATTTGGCATTATTTCTCACGATAGTGCACTGTTATCAAGTGTCCACTAAAATACCAAACGCACTGTATATATATATATATATATATATTGGGCATTTTGTTGTATGTATAGTATATTATTTGTTTGATAACATGCCTCCTGGAAAAGCACAAATCATGTGGTTTAGGTAAGGCTACTGACAAATGTTCTGAAATCATATGGACATACTTTTATTTATTTGTTTAATTAAATTTGATACATGTCTAAAAAACTATTTTATACATATTTCATATTTTTCTGACATTTTATTTTATTGACTAGTTACACTGCATTGCTGTTTTTTATTTTATTCACTTATATTTTTAATTATTTTTTATAAATGTTTTATATATATAATTGCTTTCGACCTGCAAATGTTTTATTAATAATAATAAAATTAATAGAATTGTGGTTTATTTAATATATTGGAACTCATTTTTTCATCATAATCATCCCTTTCCCTATTTATGGAATGATTTATAATGAAATGGACATTTCGAAATGTCAACTATTGATTTACAAGTTTCAAAATACTTGATTAAATTGAAAAACTTGTTTAAATATTCCAATATTTAGGTGACTTGTAGTATTAGGCAACTAATTCGGAAGTAAGCTGTTCATGTACTTTATTTTTTATATTTGACTGGTGCTATTTGCAGTTTTGTATAAATCTGATTTCAATGAACTTTTTCTTTGTAAGAGAAAAATCAGGAATTAAAGTCATGATGAAATACAAGTAACTTAAACATTTACATACTAAACTGTTCTAAAACTAAAGCGGAAGTTTGACAAAAAAACTAATTTAAACTGTGATTTTATTTTCTAAAACTCAAAAAAATATTTTCTCATTCATTATTGTATTACCACAAATAAGACTCAAAGCTACAAAAAATATTTAATCGTCATTATCTTCAGATTTTTTAATATTAATTGAGCACAGTCTACGACTAAAAATTCTACAAAATATCTTTTTAAAATATTTTACTTGTAAATCAAAACGTCGATTTTTCAAAATCAAAATACACTTCCCGTTTATTTAATCTAAAAGGCGTCAAAGAATAAAGTTTAAAATCAGTCCTGACACGTTCAAATATCCGATTAACATGTTAGACAAAGGAAGGTCTCAGGATGTGATAGATTTGGAAAGCGAGAAACATGTGTGGAAACTTCGGAAAAGTGCATGAGTTTACATATTCCAGAATCATTGTCAAAAAAGACAACAAGTTTAATACAGAGATGAAAACAAGAATAATAGCGAGAAGCTCGTGAAAATTTGTTCTCGGGAACGTATTAGATTCCATCGATAAGCTACGAAAAAACGAAACTTAACAATTTTAAAACCATAATATTACCTGCAGTTTTGTAAAACGTCGATACATAAAGGTTAATTGTCAGAGGCTAATAATCGTTGAAGAAAAATACAAGGTGAAAGAAAAGTCCTTTAGATATTATACGGCGTACTTGAAAAAGACTCTGAGTAAAGAATTAGGAAACGGAATAAAATATTCTGCATATAACAATTATATTATGGAGTTAGTGAGAAAAAAATGAGTTGGATGTATCTGACATCGAGAAAAAAATTAGATGGGTTAGAAATGTTAGAAAGCTTATGAAAAAGACGAAAGTAAAATAACGGTGGCACGCGAAAGCAAAAATATCTGAAAAAATAAAGGAAAATCTAAAGCAAATTGTAATAAGATAATAGGCGATGATACGAAAAGGAGATTTTATGCTTTAATGATTTTTTTTATCAGAAAGGGAAAAAGAACCATATTTTGCTAAAAAATTAGACCTTCAAAATTTTCTATCATTGATTGTCAATGGGGAGTACAATTTAGTATGGAATGCACTGTATGTGAATATTGACACCGCAGAGAAATCAAATATTTTTCATACAATAATTTCTGCCACCCACGTTTTAATTACAGCTCAAACTAGAGCTTGTGTAATTTTGGAGAAAAAGAGACGCTTTCCCCATCCTGGATTCGAACCAGGGTCCCTCCGTTTAGCCCGGAGTGTCTTGGACCGCTAGACGAATGAGGACAGGAAACAACGCTCTCTTTCTCCGTATGTAAAGGTGTTAAGGTATTATTACCCTTTGTTGATAACACAATTTCGCTTTCACCATGCGGCGGGCAGAAATTATTGTATAATAAATTCCCCCGAAAACTCACAAAAATCTCGCCCCAGAGGCTTTTCTGTGTTGACCATATTTGGCAATTGTGTTATCCCTGCGGAAGGTAATAATACCTTATCAATGAACATTGGCGTAAGGTTTAAAAAACACGACGTTTCGGGAGCCAACTGCCCTCTTCGTCAAATGGTTAAAGGTAGGCCCAGCGCAAAGCGTACCGTCTTCACTTCTGACAAAGGAGCAGCTGGCTCCGAAACGTCGTGTTTTAAACCCACAAAGTGTCTAAATGAACTGCTTGTTATGGAATCTCCCAGAAACTCTGTATTGTTTCGTTAACAAATATTTTTCATTAGAAACTTCTAAATGTATAACACACATATATAAAAACCATACTTTTATTGTCTTCGTGCATTACGAATCTGGTTTCTAAAGACAGGCTTCATAGAATTAAAAAAACGTAATTATAAAAAGCTGACGAATTCCTAGATTTAAATATACAAACCGATTCAGTGGTAGTCAAATTTGCTATTAGGAAAATATATTTGATATTCGTAAAATGTATTTGACATTAAGAAAATATATTTGATATTAGAAAAATATGTTTGATATTAGTAAAATATATTTTATATTTGTAAAATATATTTTATATTTGTTATATTTTATATATTAAAACCGTATATATACATATTTCTGTTGTTATAATTTATTGTGTAAAATACCATTTTAAATAAGGAATGTTCAAGTATTACGTAAGCAATATTTTGGCCATTTTAAACCTCCTCCTCCTGGTAAACAAAAATTAACATTGGCTAACATAGGAAAATAAACACAACAGCAACCACCCAAAGGTGCTTACGTAATACTTGAACGCCACCTAAACTCCTTTTTCTGTAAGTCATCATATAAGTATATTGGTAAACCCGAACATGTAAACTCTGTATTGAGAATTAAATTTCTGCCCTGCGGTGGCGCAGTGTGGTAACGCGTTCTCCTAGTGCGCCGCTAATCCGGGTTCGACTCCCAGCAGTGCAAAGAACGCTTACTCAGAGATCTCATAAAGATCGCACTGCTCACTGTAGTCCGGGGTTTGGTTCCCTAGGCCTTAAGAGGTTCGGATTCCTCGGAAAACAGTAGGTCCCGGCGCAGCATGACCACTGTAGTCTTTGAGCCGTAAAACCAAAAAAGAATGAGAATTAAATTTCTAAATAAATGAAAAATATTTGTATTATAAAAATATTTTCTAAGTTTCAGAAAAAACTTGTCAAATCTTTTAACTAAATCTGTTTTCTTTCCCACTTTTTCTAACAAAGATGAGGAAAATTCCTTTTAGCCAACCCAAATGCTGTTCAGAAAGGTGAGCAAAAGCAGAATTAAATGTCTCGTAACCCATTCACCCGAACACAACTCGGAATTCTGTTTTTGATGTTTTCGAATTTTTCAATTCCTTTTATCCTGCTCTATGAAACGAGGCTCATGCTGCCAAAAATAGTTCACGTTATCAGAAAAAGGGAAGCAGTTGTTGAGAGAAAGGAAAAAAAAACAGTTTTACAGCAGGTATATAGATACTGAAAGATAGAGGATGCCTATCGTTAGACCAAAAGATTTTTATCTAAATTTGTAGTGTATTTTAAAAAAGAAATTCCTGGTTTTTAGATCATGCCAAAAATTGTTAAAAAATAATCATATTTGTTTATAAAACAAAAAGTTTTAAATATCAAATTAAAATAGATTGTATGTGAAACAATATTTACTATTAAATGTAAATATCTTCCTGTAATGAAAAATATAGAATATACCATTTTATACTTTAAGGTGCAATGATGCATGTGATGTTTTCGCATAAAATTCAGTTCACAGAATTTAATTTAGTTAATGGCGGTACATAAATATAAAATTGGAATTATATTATATGAAGATATTTAAAATATTAATATTTTGCTTATTGTTCGCAGTATATATGTATGAAAATTTTACGCATTTTTAATATTTATTATTATATTAATCGCATATGTGGGAAGTTTGCTAAAATTATTTGTTTTATTATTAAAAGAAATGCGAAGGACACAAAGAAAGACATGAAAATATATCCAATTTGATGTCCAATTAAAAACAAATTTTTCTATATTTTTATCATACACATATATATGCGATAATTAGTGTCTCCTGTCACATATTACAAACAGAGACAAGTAGTTGCCGTTTAAAATACTATCCGTTTACGAATCCCCTATGCCTTATACAGATACTATTAAATTCCTTAGTGTATACTTTCAGGCATATCTGATAGATCTGATAGACATATTGTTTGTATTTGTACGAAGATACGAAGCGGTACGAGGATAATATTCAGATCATATATTCTTTCTTTGCGTGTCAAACTTATTTTATACCACGATTTATTGCTCCCATATATGCTTATATGCTCCTACATCGTTGTCTTGGGAAGTGCACTGTTGGGCAACCATACAAGAGAAAACTTAAGTATTTTCAAACTCAAAAGTGTTTTTATTAGACTCATAAGAAATTCACAAAACAACACTACCGACGCATATAAACATTATAAGATTCTTCCGATAGATATGTTGTATAAACTACGAATTTTATCGTATACGTTTAAGAGAATTAAAATGATTGAACACACAGACATAATATTTATTAATAAACATTCACATAACTACGAAACCAGAAACAAACTTGCATTATTGCCGCCAAACCCAAAACAAATCTCCTCAAAACATACATAAATTTCATGGGAGCACAATTATGGGACTATCTTCGGCTTGAGGTCTCCTCGTTAAATAGCTTGCGTCTTTTTAAGAAAAGAATTACAATTGATTTATTGATGGATCAGTCACCAATCCATCAATCCATCAATTGATTTATTGATGGATTGGTGACTGATGGAGCGGTATTTTGGGTTCGGCTTTGAATGGCTCGGCTTGAATTCTAGTATATGAATTCTATTCTATTTTATTTTGTGATTTGAAATTTTATATCGTTTGCCTTCGTTTACTTGCGCTCGTTGTTTCCTTTCTTGTACTTTTCTTCTTTTCTATTCTTCCCTTTTAATAATATTTTTTCCTATACTTTTACTGGGGTGAGTCAGTTGTATAAACATTTTGATAAATCCTTCTCTGGCTCCGTTTTCTTAAGTCCAGTTTTAGAATAATTTATTTTCCGGCTGTGCTATATTTAATATGCAATCAATTATTTTGATCAACCTTTTAGATTATCCACTTCTATTTGTAGTGACGTTGTTGCAATATCGTATTCTTCAATTTCAGTTTTTATATGCACCTCAGCCTAGAGACTAATTGTAATTGCATAATCGTATGCTTATAAATAAATTTTTGTATTTTGTATTCGCATTTTGTACAATTGTTTTTCATGCAAAAAAAAAAATGAAAAATTTATTTTTTAAACAAAATTGGTACTAGATCCTCTTAATGACTTGTTTTCAGGTCAGTATGACATAGAGCGCTTTTCCAAGTTCAGGAAAGTTTTGAAGCTATTAAAAAAACTTGTATTTTACACAAACAAATATAAATCATACCTTCATTACCCCTTCATTCACAGATATATTTTCCGGAAGCAAGCATTTGTTTATTATATGCTGCAAAAAAAGTAAATTTTGCGCAAGGCTTGAAAGATTGTTGTGGTGAAATGGTGCTCCTATTGAATTTTTCAGTAAAATTTTTTCTTTGTTTCTAGGGAAGCCTTTCTCCGGATGAGTTTAGGCATCGTGATGTTTTTTTTCCTTCACAACTACGTCTCCTTTTTGCCTATTCTATTTCAAACGAGAAAGTTTAACGATTTTTTAGTATATTTTGCAATTTTCGACTTCTTTCCAAACTTTCTCGACTTTCTCTAAAGGTCTCTTTTCTCTTTTGGGCAAAAAAAAGCAAAATTTATCTTCAGAGTGTTGAGAAAAACCAAGGAGAAATATTCCATTAAGTGGATAGAAAAGGAAAATATTGGAATTTAAATTTCCTCTACAAGGTTTTCAGTGAATTGCTACATTTGCAACGAGAATGGATTTTTTTCTTTGTCACTCTTTGAAGGTTAGAACTAAATTATCCCTATTTTATGTAAAACATTTTAAAAACAAATAGCAATATCAGAAATAAATTTTACTCCTTTTTACAGAATATATAAACAAGGTAGTTTAATAACTTTAGATGCTACGGATGCAACGCGTTTTATTTTAATTTAGCTAAAAAAAATGCACCTGCAGGAATTTTTACTGAAAACTGAGACATCAATTATGCATAGCTTGCTAATCCAATATTTTAAAATAGCTATTTTTATTTTGGCCCACGCCTTCTTTCATTGAATAAAAGAGTTTGCTTAGTCAGCAAATATTCTGTTTATTAAAGCATTGTTCAGTAAGAAATTGAAAAGAGTTGTATAATTTACAAATTAGAAAAAAATACCTAAAATATAATTTTCTAATTGCCACCGAATAATTTTCCGGTGTTTATATTTAGTTAACTATTTCGTTTGAAAAAATATCGGATAAATTTCTGTATAAAAATAACTGTAATAAAATATGTAAAAGACGTAGCATTTACTTAGGATATGATTATGACTATTTTGCAGAGTATGTTCATGACGTACGTTGCTGTGCTTATTTATATATTTATTTAACTTAATATTAAAAGAACAGAAAAATGTAAAACACACACTGTTTTGTTTAAATTACACTCGCGGCAAAGCTAACCTGGTACACTGACAAAGCTGTACGATTTCGCCAATGGGATATAGTTCGCCTTCTATTAAGTTAAAAGAGTTAATAGAAGGTGCATTTCGTGTATAAAACATTAAAATTATGCTAAAATACATAAAACATAGGCATGTATGCGCCATTAAAACGCGATGTTTATTAAATTTAGGAAAAAGACTCATTATAGCGAACGATGACATCATTCAAGTAACTGACCACTCAGAGGACTTCGTTTGCTTGGCGAGAAATTTGGCTCCTGTAATTTTGGCAACCGCGTTTTTCTGCATTCCAAATTAGGCGATAAATAGCCTAATAATATTGAGGGCTATCTCATTTTTCGCCAATTTGCGAACGAATACTTGTTGCACGGGCGTGAATAAGCCAACGTAGTTTTAACACTGTACTAGGTTAGTGCGTGAGTATAGCAGTATTTTCAAATACTATTACAAAACTATTCAGTAAGAATTGTATACTTCGTAACAGGAATATACAATTAAATATCTACCTATAATGATAGTCGCCAAATTCCAAAAGGATATTACTATCCTTGTAGATATATTTCACTGTAGTATTATTTTTTTTTTATTTTAATAAGTATAAAAATATTGCTGCGTCCCTAATTTTATTTTCTTAGTAAGAATCCTTCTAAAGAAAATGATTATTTTGTTAATCACTAAAACAATTATTTTCTGACATTGATGTCAGGGGCGGACCTGGTTCTCTAAAAGGCCGGATGCTTTGGACTATCGGGGGCCACGAATCCTTTCTCATTCAGAGGCGCGGCTCCTACCCCTCATGAGAGCGCACGGGCCGGTTCCCTGGCGGCCCAGTCCGCCCCGAATTGTTATAAGCCAAGCTCTATATTTTGGTGAATTGATGGAACTCCCTGCGGAATTCTGAGTGAATTATAGGGTTTATAAAAATTTGAGATGCTGCTGAAAAAAATAATATTCTACTTTGAACGGCACTTGTGTGTGAATAATTTTTTTTCAGGTTCTGATTTCTTTTTTTACAGCTCGAAACCAACGTAATACTAGTGATAGAAATAAGGATGAAGAATGTAAATACGGAAATAGCGATGGGTTTTTTTCTTACTTGCAGGTATCCCGAAGCGATTGCCTCAAATCCACGGTGTTGTGTAAGTATTAAAGCCTACTGAAAATTTATTTACATGCTATTTCGCCCATTTCTGACATTTGAGGATGCAATTTTCCGAATTAATAGAAAATTGTAGTATTTGCTGACTAACATACTGCGAAAACTTCTATAATGTGTTTTCTGGACAAACAGCAAGATCGATACTTCAGCGAAGAAAGAAAGAAGTCCATGCGTGCTGTGACTAAATGGGACAAATCGAACCAAAGTACTGAACTTTCTTTGCAGAAGATCACGAACCTTATATGAATTCTAGGGATGTTTCACGCAAGAGTCTATTAAACATAGATAGCAGATTTTCTCTTGACTCATATGATACATATAGATTGAGAAATCTTACCACTAGTATTTTATAAAACCTCTACTAGATTTCTATAACATTTTCATCAAACTTTGATTTGGGAATGGCATCTGATGTCATCCGATAAAGGGATTTTAACAAAAGGGATTTCTTCAGACAGGATTTACCCATATAAAGATATCTAATATAAAATATATATATATATAAGCTGAGGGCTTGTATCCTCCTCTTACTGCCTTCACCTGATGTAGGTTGCAGTCAACTTGCGAAACCTTATATATATTTATTTATTTATTTCACACCCCTGTGTATATGGTGTTTTTTTCGTGAGTGTGAGTGTGGCGAAAATACAGTTGTTAAAAAATGTATTTTCAATATAATATGAAATATTGTTTGGCGACGGAACCTACCACTTTCGGAAGTGTCCGAACCTCGTAATGCCGAGAAAATATGGAACGAAGCCCCAGATCACAGTGAGCAGCATGCCAGTAAGCGTTCTGTTTCGGCAACTTTGGGAGTCAAACACGGGTCAAGTGTAGTCTAGGCGAAATCGTCGCTATTACATCATCATGTAGCCTCGAAAACATTATCCGCATTTTTTAAATTCCAAATTTAGAACTTAAATGGACGTTTGTTTATTTGAATTCGATGAAGATAGAAGGCAACTCTGAACATGTATATAAATTATAAAAATGTCAGTGACTGGAAGAAGATCCCAGGAAAATAGGAACTTGAAACGGCAAATGACAACTATGGAAAAAGATGTGGGGACTAAAATTATTAGGGAGCCTTAGCGTTTTCGAGGATTTTAGCGCTAGAAGAAAACACAATCATTGCTATAAATAAAGAAAATTAAAATCCCGAATTTTTCACAGTTACCTGCTAGAGATTTTCCGCCGAAATTCTATAATTCGAAGTACGAATACAAACTGCAAAATTACGGCAAATTTTTGCATCTTACTTCATGATAAAGGGCATTTATTTCCTGGAGAGGTATATGTAATTATTCAGCATTGAATTTTTTACTGTTCTCTTATTAGGATTAAAGCCAAATTCGCATGTCAATAGCATTAAGTAATAAAACAATTATTTAGGCAACAAATTGCGAATTCAGAAAACGATTTTTATTGCCCAACAACTTAACTTTCCGATCCAATCAACGCAGATAATCATTATCAGAAGAACAAAATTATATGTCGAGATAGAAACTTGCCAAATATACTTATCTTGCGGATAGAATTTACTTACATTAAAGTATAGTATTATAGAAAATTACATAATAGAGATGGAGTTAAAAGATAAAATAGAGGGGGGGGGATTTTTTCCTCTGTTTTGGCTTTTGTCACATAGTTCACGTAACTTTTCGATTCGCGTGATTCGATCGAAACCTTAATTTGTTGAGCAATAAAAATCGTTTTCTTAATACGCAGCTGGTTACTTGAAAAATTGTTCTATTATTAAAATGAGCTGTGAAAGGCTCCGTGAGACTATCCCTAAAGTAGTTTAGTTTGTTCATAATTTTTGTAAAATTTTGTTTGTATGCCAATTCAAATTGTTATTGGATCTTTATTCAATATGTCCCATACTGCATGAGTTTAAATTGAGAATTGATTTTAATTTAAATAATATAATTAAAAAAATTGAAAATATATGCCATTTTTATCATCAGATGTTCTTTTTTATGTAAATATAATTGAATAATTGTCATTTAAATTCAACTTTTCCACGGCTTTATTTGTAATAGCATTTGTTACACTAACAATGAGATAACATATTAGAATATTTCCAAATATTGTATTGTTTCCCGTTCTTTATAATATAGATTTTCTTATCTGTTGAACTACATTCTAAAATTTTTATTACATTATCACTGATGATAAAGTATTTGAACTGATTTCCTTTCAATTCTATTAAATGTGACGTGAATATGGAAATCTATTCTTTTTGTTCTCTTTTACAACAATTAAATCACTCTTTTAATTTATGGTCAAGAGTTATGTATATCATATAATATATATTCCTTTTTTCCTTTTCCAGTAGTAACTTTTTGGAATTCATTTGTAATTTTCCGGGATAAATTGAATATCGAATATATTTCAAAAATAAAAGGTAGGAGTAATGTATTTTAGAAACTGAAATGGGAATAGTTGTGAAGTCTTTTCGTCATTTTGACACATTCTCATTTTTCAACCTATTTCATTCTTTCTTTTCTATTATGACTAACTGGTGGTAAAATTGGTTTTGAATAATTATTTAATCATACGTTTAGGATATTATTGATCAGTTCGTTTTTTACCGAAATAAATCTGTCTTCCAACCATCTCACATAGAAAAATTGACATGGATATATGGACGTAAAACTTCCTTTATGAATATTTCTCTCGAATGATTAATCATTAAAACAATGAAGCCTTCAAACACTTTTGCAGTCAGGTGTTGAATGTTGAGCTGGGTGAGACACAAAATAATTACTTATTATAAAATCACATTTAATCTTGTTCCAAAGTTGCATATAATATTATTAATTAATTAATTCTTAAATGCATGGGCTTCGTCAGGTGTTTAAGTTTTTTCCTTATTGTTGCCCAAGTAAAATGCAAAGTGTTAAGTTATAATTTAAAATAGATTCAACAAATGTACGTTTTATCTGAAATAATATTTATTTATTATTTACTTACTCATTATTAAGGAAAGATTTAAGGAATATGCAAATTTTGCTGTGTATATTGCGTATATTATATTCTTTGCGGTTTCTTCTTAAAAAATGAATTCATGATGCTAAGGTTTTCAGCTTCTGCAAATTCGATGAGTTGATCGCCACGTTCATTCCTTTCCCCATATCCGTATTTACCAACCGATGTCTCTCCTTGTTCCTGTTGTCCAATTCTTGCATTGAAATCCCCCATGATGAGCTTGATATGTTGTTTCCCTTTGGTGTGTAACTCTTTGATTTCTTCATAAAATTCTTCAACCTCTTCGTCGGTATGGCTTGATGTTGGTGCATATACCTGTACTATTTGAAGTTGGTATCGCTGGGTTAGTTGAACAACAAGCCTCGCTGCTCGATCTGATGTACTTTCAACTTCCAGAAGACAGTCTTTAATTCTTTTGTTGATTAAGAAGCCAACACCACTTGTTCTTCCAGTTTCCGTTCCTCTATAATAAAACAAATGTCCGCTTTTCAGTTCCACCAATTCTTCACCTTTTCTTCTGACTTCACTGAGTCCTATAATGTCCCAATTGATCTTTTCAAGTTCCTCTTCCAATTCCTGAAGTTTTGCTTCAGAAGCAAGGGATCGTCCATTAAACGTAGCCAAGGTCAATAACAAACGGCAGCCTGGGCCATTCCAGTGATTCTTAGCACCCCCTGCTTTCATGCCACACTGACCGCTGCCTTGATCAGGAGCACTCCAGCACCTGGAGACTAGGGGCCATGGTTTCTGGTGTGTCAACATAATGGAGGAATTAGCCATAATTTCACCACGCTGGCTAGACGGGTTGGTGAATTAGCCCTCCCCTTCCGCCTTTCTATCCGTGTAGCAAATATTAATTTGCCACATAAATAGAAAGCTCAGCCTGCACCACTTGAAGGCGGGGTAGGACACTAGGTTACTGGCCTGGCCGGTTCCACACATCGTCACATACGTTCAGCGTGTGGGTCTCCTTCCAGTTAGATACCAGCAACCCTTTTGCAGGCCATATATATGTGTGTGTGTGTGTGTGTGTGTGTGTGTGTGTGTAAATTTGTCATACGCGCTGCAAAATGAGAACATCGATACATGTAATATTTAATGGTGCATGCTGAATATGTACTTTTTCACCTGGGAAAAAACACATACACAGATTTATATACAGTCATTTTACATATTGCTGTAGCATTTGTTGAAATTTAAATAAGAATAATACCAAGACAATTAAATCACTATAGTTAAATAATAGTAGTTAAATGTAATTATTAAATAGCTGTAATTATTTGAATTTATAAAAATAATTTTAAGAATTTTACGGCTATTTATTACATTATTTAGTGAATATGGTATTTTTCCAATGGATAAGGTATATGGTTATAGTGTATACTAAAAATAATGTTTGAAATATTAAAAGAAAATATATAGACAGCATTGAAGGAATACGATAGGGCAATAGTCGTACTTCCGGAGAAAAATATGATTACATATTTCCAAAAATTGAAACAGAATCATATAGAAGCGAAATTGAATATTCGGGTATATAACATTTGGAATAATATACCAACTATTCTTAGGGACATCACTGGTATCAAGCTATTTTTAAAAAAAGAACCTGATAGCATATTTATTTAAAGAAGTGATTGAACTAATAAATTTTAGGGTCCCAGCATGTTAAATCATATGATTTTTACCGGGAATCCGTTAAGACTAATTATGGTTATTTTGTAAGTTTTTTCTTTGAATTGCAATGTCCTTTTTATTTATATATACGGTTTGTAACTGGCATGAGAAATTACAACAACCACTGTGACAAATAAATAAAAATGAACTGACTGGTCGATATATTGATTGAAAATATATGCAATCATAAACAGAAGGAATGTGTATTAATGTGACTGAAGTGGAAACGTCAGAAAATAAGAAGAATATATTAAACATATCAAAATAATAATTATATTATTTGACAGAATTACAGGGAAATCAATTACATTTGAAATTTAGGAAAAAGGGATCTGAAAATCAAAACTAATAAACAAACTTTGAACTGGAAATTAATTAAAAGCAGCGATGAAAGAAATCGTTGATTGCCATGGAATTGATTAATTTGATGGTATATTAAATTAATGAAATTCCGAAGGATTAAGACGAAAAAATGAAGTCAGTGTAAATTGAAAAATTATACGATTCATTTGATTTGAGGATCATAAAAATGGCTATTCTACAAGGTATGTCATTTACAATCATATTAAAAGATGTAATTAAGCAACGAAAATGGAGGAAGTAATGACAACTGCAATGATTAAAAGGCAATCTAGCAGCTTCAATGACGCAGGATATAGACGTAAAGGGGAGATAAGAGAATAGGACAAATGAAATAAATGATTTAAAATCCTATTTATGGAACAAGAGAGGTTAAAAAAATAATTTCGAAGCTGAAGAGAAAGAAGACACATTTCTATAAGCCGGCAGCAACAAAGCTGGATCTGTAATTAAACGATTGTTATTAGGCAAAGGTGGATCTACAAAGGGATTTTTTTGGAGGGGGTGAATGTAAAATACAGTAGGACCTGTTTATAACTAACATATATTTAGCCAGTTTCCGGATATAACGACAAAAATATGAATTTAGTATAATGATTAAGCGCAGACAATTTAACCGCTTTTAATCTTTTTTAACAAATCTTTTTAAGACCTTGGATTTAACGACATGAAATATGATATCAAACTTTCTTAAAGGTTACGCCGTTATATGCTCTACGGCGACTAGGATATGCGAGCTGGTCGAAGTCTTCGAATGGCGGCTTGATAATGTGTCATGATATGGAAATTACTCGTGCAGAAATAATTATTGCCCATTTATTTAATGCATTTATTTTAACGCATTTGCTTTAATATTAACGTACTGTGAGTAATATATATCTTGGTTACAATAACGAGTGATAATAATACGAGGAATATATTAATGTAGAGATGGCCATTCTGATGTCTGGCCTCCCTCAAAGTATGAAGGTTTCTTCTCTTCTTTTTCCCGCGAGAACCCGCGTTACGTCATATTCAACGACTTCGTACTAGATTTGACGCAACTATCGACCAATTAGAGATTATCGAGATTAACGTCTATTGTTTTTTCTCGCTCGTGTGTGCTTTGACTCAAGGAAAAAGGATAATCCGTAATGGCGATATTTGAAATATTGAAAATTGGTAGACGCGGCCTGACATATGCGGTTGGTCGTTATAACCGATTTTCACCGCATTTTTTTTTCTTTTTTTGGATTTGGGAGGGAAAATTTCTCTAATTTCCCCTCCTGTGGATCTGCCACTGTATTTAAATAATTAAGAGGACAAAAAATGGACACAGTTGAATAATACTTCTAATCACTTACAGCTGTTTCAATGTGTTCTGCGTGTTTGGTTAATGTAGACATGATGGCATTGGCAAGGAATAGAAGCGGAGCCCTTTGAGAAGCCCTAAAAGAACTCCACAGATCTGATTTGGCCAAACACTGGTGGAAATGCTGCCATAGAAATTTATTTCGTAAAACGCAACTCATCCAAAAAATTTCCTCTCCACTTGACTTCAAATAATTTGAGTCCATACATTGTAATCGCCAAAGCAGATATCGCCGTTAATGACTAGTTACCGTCCAATTTCATTTCTCCCTTTTGGACGAATTTTCTCCTCATTTCGAACCATAATTTAACATGCAATGTTTCTACTGACACAAGGCGTATTTCATCCCATTTAAAATAATTTTCATGCTACCCTGAACGTTTCTTTTCAAAAAAAATTCACGTTTTAGTACCAGAGACGTTTCCTCAAACTCATGTTCCATTTCCAGAGGCGTTTTTTGTAACTCACGTTTTTAATTTATTATATCGTTCACTCTTTCTAAATCTGTAATTGTCGTTTGTAACAAGGGTTGGCCTTAAACGTTGTATTATTCCAGTTGCTGTTCTAATAAAAATAGCCCAGGGCTATTGAAACAGTCTGTAAACGATTAAATATATTATTCAATTGTGTTAAGTTGTTGTCTTCTCAACAATTTTATTTTTGCTCAGTGTGGTCGTCAATTTATATCAAGTATATTTCTTTTATTCTAATGTACAAAGTGAAAATATATTTGTGTCTGACGTAGTGTGTTTCCTTGCTAAATAATTAAATATTTAATTAATGGCTCTTTAAATATCAAAAATAAAGAATATCCAACTTTAAATATGTTTTGAAAATGCCGTACAGTTCGATACTTTTTCGGACATGTTATCGTAAATTTTACAAAGTGTTGGTTTATCGTGAGCCATAAAATCGATATTATTTTTTTAAGAATCAATATTTGACACTTAATTTGGAAAAAAATGGGAAAAGGAAGCATTTTGAACATCCATTATTGCTGGAAAATCACATTACGTTGATAGTTTTACCGATATCGTGTTAAGTTAAAAAGTCGTTTCCACATTAGCTATAATTATTTTTGATAATCTGTGGTGTCTTCTTGGGTCTATGCTTGTATCAACCTTAATAAGAGAGGAGTTGAGCATTGAACATTTTTGTATTCTTTAGACATAATGCTAGAACATTTTTCATGTAAAGGAAAGTCTCCGTCCAAGTGTTCGTAGCCCAGTGTCTTCGAACTCTCATCTCATGTGTGCAATTTTCAAATTATACACATAAGTAAGACAAGCATATATATAGAGTGTGCATCACACATAACACACACATATATACACATATATACACATATATATTCATTAACGCACGACTTACTTAATACGCGACTTACGTAACTTCGCAGTTGCATAATAAATCTCTGAAACTAGAACTAGAAGCATGTAAGTATTACTAGTCACAGCAAATACGACTAAAAGTAGCAGGGAGTGATACAGTAACAGGCAGTGAGTTTTGGGCAAGTACACAAAAGCCATAACATTCAAACTGAAACCTACTGATTAGAAATAAGGACTCCTTTTATAATCCCTCGTTTTACCGGCCGGTATTTATTATACTCAAACAATATTTGTAATTACCGTGAATTAATATTGCGTCATTGGTCATAGTAGTTCATGCCTCGCATGGTTAGTTGTTTATCATAGTTGTCACTTGTTTATTACCTTCTTCATCGCTGGTAAAAAATATAGAAAACAAAGGTCAGCAACTACCTTAGAAGAAAAGTTGAAACTTATTCATATGATTGAAGACGGGGAAAATTATATCAAATAGCTCGGGATATAAAT
Organism: Dysdera silvatica; assembly: GCA_006491805.2. Lineage (NCBI taxonomy): Eukaryota > Metazoa > Arthropoda > Arachnida > Araneae > Dysderidae > Dysdera > Dysdera silvatica. The sequence goes on along the minus strand of QLNU02014802.1, from coordinate 7,759,044 downwards.
CCACACCTATTTCGACAGTAAATACGATAGCGAAGAATAAAGTTACAAGTACTTGACATTCTTTTTTGAAACCGTAAGATGTAGGGGAACTTTTGGTTATTATATAGAGAAAACGATTTCCCAATTTTCAAACTATTTCCTGAAATCTTTGGTTATTGTTGTTGTAAGACTGTTGAAACTAGGACACAGTAATCGCTTTCAGGATCACGAAGACTGAAAGTGACAACCGTGATTTCCAATTCATCTTCGTCTAAATCTCTTTCCACTAATAGATCTCTTCACTTTCTAACATTTTCCTTTCATTTTTTTGGCTTCGTTAAACCGAAGCGAGCGTGAGTAGAATTCAGAAGAATAGGTGCGCCTCTTACAATAAGAGTATCGGAAAAATACTGTTTTTTAAGCAGAGGGAAAGAGGTAACTAATTTAGTCAACTTTAGCCTCCTTTTGTGAAGGGAAAAACGAAAGAAATACCCTTTGTGTATCCAATTTAATTTACGTAGCATCAGTTCATAATTTATGAAATTGGATTTTTACGCATTTTTATGCATAGCGTTCAGAAAAGCAATGGATGGATATTGAATTTCCTGAAATTCCATGAAACATTTTTCGCTACATTAAAAGGTAGAGATCTAAAACATGCTAATAACATGCAGGGCCGCAGAGAGGGGGGGAAGCAGGGGCTGCAGTACGCGGGCCCGGATTTAGTCTAGGGTCCCGGGGTGGCAAGTACTTATTCTGTGCTTGGTCTGGCCCCAAAAATATTTTTGATACGATATCCTTGCTGTTTTATTTAAAAATAATAAAATAATAATGTACCCCACCGAGAACTTTCCCAGCTACGATCTTACGTGCCGGTACATATATGCGTCATTTTGTAAAATAATTAAGCAATAAGTAAGTAAAAACAAATGTGTACTTATTTCATATTTTTTATTCATTTATGGTTCAACACCTCTCTCCCAAAAGGAAAAAAAAATATTTATGTCACTGCCCAGGGAAGGTATCATACGGGTCAGCTTTCCCTCTCGGCGTCCCTACAACATGCAATGAGAAACGATGGTTTTTACCATAATTGGTAAAAATTTTACCTCTACTCGAAACTCAAAATAGAGGAAATAAAACAAGAAAACGAGAGCAGGTTAAGAAAAGCAGAACTAGATTATCGATAAAAGGATTGAGAATAGGTAAATATGAAGAGAAATAAAGTTAAAAATAAGGAAATAAAGGAAAGCAGAAAAGAAAAAATCGAGGGAGGAAAATTTTATTCAAAGTAAGAGCAAAGCAAGGAAAGAAATAAATAAGATAAGACTTAACGAATGTATTCCAATTGACGACAAAATTGCACCTACTTACTTGAAACGCGAGTTTTGAAACCTTTTGACATAAACTTTTAAGTTTTATTTAATTAGTTAATTAGTAAGTGAAGTAAAGTAAAGTAGAGTAGAGTACAGTACAGTATAGTACAGTACAGTTCAGTAAAGTAAGTAAGCAAAGTAAAGCAAGTAAGGAAGGTAAGTAAAGTAAGTAAAGTAAGTAAGTAAAACAAGTAAGTAAAGTAAAGTAAAGTAAATGACTGAATAAATAAATAAATAATCAGACGCATTATAATGATCAGTATGTATTAGATTGCCCTTATTTTAAATACGACGTTTTTATAAAAAATACGTTCCTATTTAGAATTTAAACATGTTAAGATTGAAAATGTTAGTGTATTAATAAAATTGTGACGCTGGTCACGAAACAAAAAAATAGGCAAAGCAATATTAGTAAAACTGATTAAAATAAAAAAATCAAAAGCAAGCCAAAATAAACTAGAAACAGAAATGTTTGAGATAAAATCAGAAAAGATTGAAAAAGGTAAAATTATGCAAGTAAACAAACAACAAAAGGTAATACAAAATTAACTAAAAATATGAAATAAATATAGAAAATGGAAATACAAATTTACAAAAGGTACTTACTCTGGTACGATAGCAAACAAAAAAGATCACCTAAGCTTTGAGACGCGTCAAAAGCAGTCCTTCATCAAGAATAATGAAGGACTGCTGTTTATATGTCCGAAAGCTTGGGTGCTCTTCTTCGTTTGCTGTTTTACCAGTGTACATGCTGTATGTAACTTTCTTCACTGGCACTTTGTATCTTAGTTCTGTAGAAATAACGCAAACAATATTTATTCATTTATTACAACGGTACACCACAATATTTTCCTGAAAATAGAAGTTTCCTTGCATCATTATGTTATGTGCCTATTACATCATCATATTGTACATACATTAATACTGACACCTTATAACATTTTTAAAACCCAGACTCAACAAGAGAAAACCCATTGAGTTTAAAACACATGACATTTAACATTATAAAGGCAGACTGAATAATCAAGAATGCCAAAATAAAGTTAACAAACTCAGTTCAGGTGGTTAGAAATAAATATGCATGCACAATCAGCTCCTGACCAATAAAATAATCCCCAGTTATATCTAAATTCAGCCCCTCCCCGATTTCAGTCATTAATAAGTCTTTTTAAATTTTTAAAATATATTTTAAAAAAATTATAGATAGAATTTTTTTTTATTTCAAACTATATTTTTTAAGCAGATAATAAGCTAAAGTAAATAATGGAGAAAATATCCATAAATGGCATAAAAAAAATTTTGCAATACATAACCTGTGGGATAAAATTCATTAGGTATAAAGATAATAAGTATTGATAAATCGGAATGGAATTTAAAGGATCGATTCGGATTCCTCTAAATACGGCATTTCCCTTAAATCGCGCAAAAGAAATAACCTAACTCATTTCCTGAACTTTAAAGTGCGATTTCGTTATTTTCCTGAGATAGAGCGAAAATATATCAAGGACGGAAATATTTGAAGAGCTTGGTTGAAATCCGTTAGCACCTAAGATCTTCATGTACTTTTCTTATATCAGGAAGAGAAGGAGGTGGACATTTTTTTCGATAAAGAAAATTAAAAAATATATTATAAAGCTAAAACATTTAGAACGTTTTAAAAATAAAGATAACTCAAATACGTCTAACTAAAAAATAGAAAGGACATTAAAAATTAAATTCGATAAATTCCAGTAAGGAGCAATAAAAACAATATTTAAAACTATTTTGGTTATGGAAGTCAAATTGTGTAACAGTGCCTTAGTGCATATACTCCTGTTAATACCATTCTGTGCTGTAATTTCCTTGTGTTTTATGATATATTGCTAGATTGGACTACACGGTGTCAAGACTCAGGCTTCAAAGAAGAGCTACGTAGGGTGCTAAGTAGCAGAGGGAGGTTCGAAATATATTTTATCTGATTAAACATTAAATATAGCCTTAATTGCACTAGTAGCATCTTCAGAGAAGACGAGAGGGCGGCAGCAGAGGCTTCAGCATGAGGGCCCGGATGTAGTCTAGGGGCCCGGCCTTGAAAATATTATCTATGCCACTGTCCAGGGAAGGGGTCATGAGGGCCGGGCCAAGTGATATTAGGGCCCGCTTTGACTCTCGGCGACCCTGCGCATCCTCACGTAACTCGTAATTCAGTTGAAAATCCAAAACCCTTCCAGCAACCAAGGTACGTCAAAACACGGTGAATATTAGGTGCAAAAATAATAAGGTTGTAGGATATTATTACCCTTCTAAGGGATAACACAACTACTTTGTGTGGTGATCATTATTTGGCAGCCGCGATAGCTCTATGAAGGGTAATAATATCATATAACCTCATACGTATCGAGAAAAGGGCGTTGTTCCTGTCCTAGGTGTCCAGAAATTAAGGCACTTTGGGCTCAACGGAGGAACCCTAGTTCGATTCTATGTCGGGAACGGCGTCTTTTTTTCTTCTATACGTAAAAAAGCTGTAGCTTACGCTTAACGTGGATATCGAAAATTATTAAATATGCAAAATAATATCTCCCTTTTCACTAATTTAATATTATTTAATTAATATTTGATATGTGCAGTGTTTATGTTTATATCTGTATACACATAATTTTAAACCATGAAAAAGTGAAGTATATTTTCATTTTCATTTTCGTAATATATTAAGCAAGGATCTATGATATTGCTTTTGTTCCAAATATATTCTTTTTGCAAAAAAAAGAAGTATCATAAAAAGCTGATCTGTTTTTATTGAAATTGAACGTATATCTGGCACATACACATGTAAGAAAAAGATAAAATATCAAAGCCGTAGGACCCATCAATAGATAGGAATTGTGCATCTAATCTTCAAATCAGTAGTTGCTAAATCCCTCCCACTGGCGGCGATGCAGGATTCTATACGTCTAGGTAAGGGGTGATAAAAATTTCTAGTGTCATCCTGCGACACATTTTGCCAAGCGTTCTTCATTCGTTGCACCAGATCTCCGATATTTTGCGGTGTCCGAGTTTTAACAGTCTACCATGTCCCATACATGTTCGATTGGCGAAAGGTCTGGTGACCTTGCTTGATAAGGAGAATCATCAACAGCACGGAGGCAGCTCACAGATATGCGAGCCGTGTGAGGCCTGCCATTATCTTGTTAGGAAAAGGCCCTAGGCTGACATGTCATGAAGGGTAATGCAAACAGGAGCCGCAGGATGTCATCAACACATCATTGAGCTGTTAAAGTTTTACACAGGATGACTAGTGGCGTCCTGCTGTCACATGAGATAGCACCCCACATTATCGCACTAGGGGTAATGGCTGTATGCCTCTGTTAAACAAAGGATATCTGGGACCTCAGGCCCTGGCACTTCTACATATGGTTCCGATGGACATCTTCTCCAAGGCCGAAGCAGGATTCATCGCTGAACACTATGCAATGCCAATCTATTGACAACTGTAATGACCGGCTACGACACCACTCCAGACGACTCTGTCGATGGTGTGGGGTTAAAGGCAAGCAGCTTAAATGGCGCTGTGATCCTAACCTCACCTCAGCCAAGCATCGTGAGATGATGGAAGGCGTCACGGGTGGGATGGAAAAAAGTGTAGCACGTTCGAACGGCGGACAATGATGCCGTCGGGTCAGCTCGGGCCGGTCGCATAACCAACATATCGCACCTTTGTGACGAAAGTGTTACAACTCAAAATTCGGTGAAAATGGGTTAATGTTACAACTAGATGTGCAAAACAGTGCTTCACCCTGGTGTGTAAAATGTTAGACTAGAAATTATTCTGATTTCCTTTAATTGACACATGTCGTTAGATGAACACAATATCCCTCAATGCAGCCAGAAACGTAGCCCTGCCTACGAGTATCTGCAAGTGAGGTGGTTTTACTGTATCAAATGCTTCGATGGATAATCTAACTCAATAGGTAGACAGATCTCAGATATATGAGAAAATAACAGATATAAATGATAAAAAATATTTAGATATAAAGAAATGTAAGAAATATAGAGATATAAAAGATATAAGCAATATTGGAATGACAAAATTTAAGAAATATTCAGAGATAAAAAATATGAGAAATATTCAGATAAAAAAGATACAAGACATATTCAGTTATAAAAGCTATTCCAACATATAAGATCTCCATTCGATCCTGAAAAACCGTCGTTGCCTGTAGCGCTTAGATCAGTTTAATGACATTTATGTTATTCCTAATCAATTCCTGTTCTTTCATTTTGACGTATATTATTATCTCGAATTTTGAATTGAAGGGTAGATTGAAACAAAGGGATTTCTTTTTCAACGTCTTTGGATTTCCTCAAGCAGTTCTCCACTTAAAGATCATATAATAGAGTTGAGAAGACTAATCCAATTATCCTGAAGGCCTTCTTCAACTAAAACTGACATAGGATTTCAGTTCGTTAGAGACAAAGCAATTAATTAAATGGCTGCAGATGTCAAACAAGTCAAAATACTGATCATCGATCATTTTCGATCTTTTTACTAAATATTTTTTATGGGACGTGGTTTTTAAACATAAAAATTGTATAGAAACACTTGAGAGTTAACAACGTAATTCAGAATAATAAATTCATGGCTTTATCTATAATTCGTGAATGCAATGGATTTATGGCTAAAGAAAGAAAATAAATTTGTTTATCAGAATTTCAACATATTGATAAACGGAATACCATCTAATGACAAGGTGCAGTTAAGTCCTTTTATCCTTCACTAAACAAATTATTTAAGATGTAATTAAAAATTTTGGAAATCACTTTAAAAAATTATATGGAAAATTGTGCATCTTAGTTACTTGAAAATAATTATATACACTTTGTGCATAATACCAGTCCATTTCAGAGAAACAAATATACATCATAATCAAACAATCAACAATCAATATCAACGTTTATTGGCGTAGTGATAAAAGCGCTGATGTTATGGCATGATTAGATGGTGAAACTTTCTAAAGAAAATAAATATTTCTGCGTTCGGTGGGACCTGAACTCACGATCATGGGTTCGAATCCAGGATGAGGACGGCGTCTCTTTTTCTCCAAAAACAAAAAGCTCTAGTTTGAGCTACATAAACGTGGGTGGCAAAAATTATTGTATAATAAATTCCCCCACGAAAAACTCACAAAAATCTCGCCCCGGAGGCTTTTCTGTGTTGAACATACTTAGCAGCTGTGTTACCATTGTGAAAGGTAATAATATCATAAAAATGTGTGTTTCTTTGAGAATGTTTTTGCCAGTTGCAGTTTTTTGGGAGAAACAAACAGCACACTGTCTGCGAGTCTCTTTTTTATGGTATATGGAGGTATGTGGATTGGGAAATGAAGAACTGTCAATCTCAAAGGGTTGAGAGTAGAATTAGCTCTTCCAGGTGCACCACATGTATCACCATCTGAATCCTTTTGGCTTGCGAACCAATATCCAGAAGCTTTATATTTTGAAATTGGTTGTCCTTTTTTTTAAAGTACATAAGCATGCCACAGAGATTGATCCAGAAATTGTCGAAAATATGTTATATAATAAATTCCTTGTTGTTTCCTGAGGGTGGAATAATATGACATTTCTTGGTTACATAAACCGACACCGCCCATTGTGTTACTGCAATCACAAACAACGATCCTTACAGTTTTGCCTGATTTGCATTTCACCAAATAAGAACTTGCATCATGTACAGTACTTATGTGACAAATACTATTTTTGTCCTGCCATATCAGGACCATAATTTTACCCCTTTGATATTCAAGAACTTCACCTTTGGAGATTTTCTCATTTGAGCAATTAGGAAGAAGATCTTTTTCAATCTTATTCATTGTTTCATGTGCGTCCGTTTATCTGAAACTAAAATGTCTACCAATTGTGGAGACATGCAATAGTTATCTATTGTGACAGAGCAACTTTCTCCCAGGAATCGATCCATCAAATGCAAAACAATTTTAATGGAAACTGGATAATAGATATGTTTTAGATTAAACATTCTTCCCTCAACTGCGCATTATCAAAAAATTAGAAATACATACAAACAGTTTCTGCTTCACAAAGGAAAAAAAAAACTTTAGACCAAATCTTGCTCTGTTTTTGGCAATAGACATTTTCCAATGTCGCCAGTTAGTGAACTCTATGCAAATACGAAAATTTAGGCGACAATAATGTCATCCATTGACCAAAACACGAATCAAAATCTAAATATTATAGAAAATGAATTATCGGCGGTTAAACGGGGAAAAAGCGGGATGAGCTTTTAAATAGAGGAAAAAAAATGCATACTCGCGAAAATCGTGGGATGAGAAAATTTTGTTACTTTCATGTTACCCGAGGAAATCTCAGGATAAGAAGTAAGAGGGTTAAGAGTTTATAGGACTTTAGTTTTTTATAAAAAAATTTTTTAAATAAAGTACACCGACAGTTATATATATATCCTAAAACATCCGAACATACAGTAAATCATATGTAAATTTCAATAGTACTGGTTTAAAAAAATCTAAACAGACACCTCTTTGTATGTTAAATCTCTTAAATGGAAGCAACTTGAATTGAAATTTCATTGAAACGTTGCCGGGCACTAACTCCCCGTAATTGACCGATGTTAAAAATATGTATGTGATATTGTATTGTATAAAAAGGCAAATTCTACATTTTAAAATTATCAGTAGAGACAAGGAAATAAAGCTTTATTACAACTTTGTGTTAAAAAGTAATGCATAACCATTTACAACTATTTTAATTCAGCAGTTTTAAAAATGAATTCGCTACAGCTATTTAGATCCATCCTTCATGCATCCATAGGGATAATCCAGAATATTTGCTTTTGTATTCTACACACTCATTCCAGCGTTATTTGTAGTTCACGAAAAGTATTTTGATCAAATGCAGATTAACGTGTTTTAAGCATTGCTGTACATCATTTATTAACTTTTAACGCAAATCAAATATTTGCCATAAAAAAAAATTTGAAAATATGAAATTGGGTTGCTGTAAAAGTCACCATTGTTACGACAGGCAGTCACTTTCGTACAAAAAGCAAGCAAATTTAAACAATGGTAATAGTTTACTTCCATGTACTAACATTTTACGAGAAAAATCATAATTTTGATGATCTTTTCAAAAATTAAGAGTCCATAAATCATCGTGATTGAAATGAGGACAAAACTCTTGGATGATATACTGTTATCTCTTCGTGCCCGGAAACTTAGATTCATACATCAATTAGAGGGTGGTCTTTGACCCCATGCGGGTAATCGGGACATTTCACAGCTGTTTCCAAATCGCCTCATTAAGCAGATTGCGTTTGCATTAAAGACCGCAGCTACCTCAGTTGGTTATTTATCCACTACAATTCGGTTTAAGGCTCTTTTGGGCAATAAATCACCCATAAGATCCTGGTATCGATTTGTATGTTCGATGGAATTTGGCATTGCTTTGTAAT
>QLNU02014802.1:7725531-7743194 GCA_006491805.2 Dysdera silvatica | reverse complement strand
CGCGTTCTCCTATTGCGCGGCTAATCCGGGTTCGACTCCCAGCAGTGCAAAAAGAACGCTTACTCAGAGATCTCATAAAAGATCGCACTGCTCACTGTAGTCCGGGGTTTGGTTCCCCAGGCCTTAAGAGGTTCGGATTCCTCGGAAAACTGTAGGTCCCGGCGCAGCATGACCACTGTAGTCTTTGAGCCGTAAAACCAAAAAGAAAGCTAAAGAAAGCGAAAGACCTTGTTTTAAAGGAATATTTTAAACGATGCTATTTTTTTTAATAAGCGTCTAACGTATTTTCTGAATTGGTAATGGATTGGTGGCACATGGTCACGATTGGTATAACTTCCACACTGACATTTCTTATCTATATTAATTAGAAAATACGAAACAATACACTAGTCATTTCTTCTATTCATATATAAGGAACGTTAGCTGATTATAAATTTGTTAACTCGTTTCACAATCTTCTAAGATACGCTGAATCTGTCTTATTTTCATGAATTTCCACCAAATATCTCTTGCATTGTTTTTAAATTTTTTCAATGCTTAAACTAAAATTTAAATTTATCCCTAGGCCATAAATCTACAACCGATTAAATTACACGTTTGCTTTTTCGTAAAAGCAATCCATAGATTAGAAAATTATCCTCCATTTTTGTAAACTCTATTCGCTTGAAATAGAAAGGTTTCTGCGAGATATTTTCGAAATTCCTAAAAATGCACCTTGATTTTGTTACTCATCGCGGTGCTTACTATTTTTCATAAAATATTCCTATTTAAAAACAAGTTCCGCTAATTATTCTGATATGCGAGATGGGAAATTCTTAAGACTTTTACAAAAATTTCAGTAGAAGAGGCATACTTTTTATACACATTCTGCTTAAACTGCAGTTCATTAAAAGCTAATTTCTATTTAAGAAAATATGATGATTAAAAATAATCGAGGCACGTTGACGGTTAAATAATAAACTTGCCATGTTCCTCAAAGTATCTAATAATTTTTAACAAGGAGTTCCTTATAACGTTGTTACAATTGAATGATATTTAATGTGATGTGACGTCACACATGCAGAGCAGTTGCACTTAACACGTATTAACTAAGTAATGAGAGAATTTTATGCATTCCTGAAGAGAGAATAATTCAGTGTATAGTACGATAGAAATGCCAAAATCCAAATATTTTTTATTTTGTTTTTTATTTTTATTTTGGGTAAAAACTTTTGTGTCGGTGTGCGGAACTCCCTTACAATAGTATTAACAATATTAAATTATATTGGTACGTTATGTATATTTATTTGTATACATACCTGCGTAACAGCTTTTTCGATTTCTTGGCCCTGGAATTTAGCAGATGAAATGACCGGATCCAAGAATGCAAAATCGAAATATCGCAATTAAATACTTCGATATCTGCTTTGTTAGAAGGTGGTCAGTATTTTTTGTACCTTGTTCATGATTTTTAAGGTTGTGTGTGACATACATTACACGTCTGGGAGGAGGTTTCTGTCAAAGTAGTTTCGAATTTTCCATTTATCATTGTTAACGTAAGTTTATGGAGCAAGGCTATTTCAACTTTTTCATGGCTCTTATTATTAAAAAAAACCATATTTTTGCTACTGTTAGTTTTTGCACTTTTTTGCCTGTTCTTTTTCCCTGGTTGTAACGATACCTCCAGCACTGATTTCTATGCAGAGAATACATTCATTTGTAATATTCAGAAGGGCTTTTTAATCTATTTCAGCCATGATTTCTATGATACTTATTGCTCTTGGCGAAGGTTAATACGCTTGTGGGGGGGGGGTTCAATATTGGGCTGGTGAGTGGGTGGAAGGGAATGCTGACGGGTTTAAGCGAGTGCGATACTTAACTTGCACCAGGCACTTGCAACTGATGCTACGCCTCTTATAAAACACAACTGAGGGAAGACTACGCATTAGTTTAGTTCTCAAGAGCTTTAAGGTATATAGAAATGAAATGCAGGGTACCAGGTCGGAAATTACATGAAAAGGTTAAACACTGGTTAAATAGCAATGAAAAAGATTACTCGAGCTTTCGGACGCATCAGCAGTCCTTCATTCACTCTGATGAAGGGTTTTCCAGAAATTTCAAGTATAAAAAAGAGACAGAAACATAACATCGTCATTACTCCTGATGAAGGACTGCTGCTGATGCGTCCGAAAGCTTGAGTGATCTTTTTCATTGCTATTTTACCAGTGTTTAACCTTTTTATGTAATTAAAATATTTATTACGGAATATGAATATGTGAATAATAAAATACATGGATTTATGATTTGAAGGGATCAAGAGATGTTATTTTTATGTGAAATAATTTTCGTTTTTTTATGAGCCAGCGGACCGCATAAAACATGTCGGTGGGCCGCAAGTGGCCAGCGGGTTGAAGACCAATATCTAATTGTTTTCATGGCATTTCCATATGTGCGTCGTAGGGACAATTTTCCTCTTACCGTTATTTTCAGATTTAATATATATATATATATTAATAAAATATAACCCAGAATTAAAACAGAGTGGAATGTTGAAAAAATAAACTTTTATATTTTTTATATTATGTTTTCTGAGACAAAACACATTTCGCATTGACTTTCTCAACGCTTTGTGCGTTTGTTTTAAATATATTTATCTATAATACAGAGTTTTTCTGAGATACTACAGCGCTATCTTTAACATAAATATCTCTGACGAATGTCGTTTCAGTTTATTCGATATTCCCCAAAAATTTTTCAATTTATTTTCAAATGATTATTTTTAATTAAATTTTTGCTATTCTAATCAGGGCCAAAAATTTGTTTTTAAATCCTTTTTAGATCAAGGTTGCTATATGTTCTCCCTATTCCCTTAAAACTCAAATCGTCTTGATGTTATTGTCTTTCTTCTCAGAATGCTCATAACCTTAGATTCGCCACCAGATCTGTTCATACGACTAATTATACGCTATACTGTGCATATATTTAGTCTTATGGCTGCAAGCACTAAAACGGTAGATTTCATTTCTTATCAAATATTTTTACAATTGTAATTGTGAATTTACAAACAATGTGAAATGATTGTGACATATAAATTTATGGCGATATGAAATTATGGTGATATATGAAATTATGTTTACATATTATGGAATTCTGTTTACATATTATGGAATTCTGTTTATATATTATGGAATTCTGTTTATATATTATGGAATTCTGTTTAAATATTATGAATTTATGTGATTACATATTACTATGAAAGTATGATAATATAGTTAAGATAATGAAATTATTAAGCCAAACTTAGGCTGCCCAAGTGCATTAAGAACAAGTAGAAAAACACCTTTAGCAAACGTAATTTGTATTTGCGAAAAGTACTTTAAAATACATTTTGTATTTTCTATCGAAAATACAAATTTCAAAGTATTTTGTATGAAAAAATACAAATTTTCAAGTATTTTGTATCGAGAATACAAATTTACAAGTATTTTGTATCGAAAATACATATTTCCAAGTATTTTACCCAGCTCTGGGTTTAAAGTATTTGTCGAAAGTTTTTGAGTTCCTCGAATTAGCGCGCCTGAACGCGGATTACTACAAATTGGCAATCGTTATAACAAGTGTAGTCGTAATATACAATGTCGTTATAAACGATATATTTAGCTAAATCATATACGGAGCGTCAGCTTTTTCGACGCAGAATGACTCTTGCGGTTCTCTCTCCGTAAAAATCCAACCAACCGATATATTTAGTAAAGAATAGAATAGGAAATCCAACTTCTTGTAAAAAAATCCGTCGTTACGTGCGATTGGTCGTTATAAGTGCGTATCCCAAAAACTGTTTTGTGTAATTTAAAATTATCCAAAGTTTTTCAAGCAGAATATTTATCTAAATTAAAATACAATATAAACAATATAACAACAAAATATAAACAACAATACAATATATACAAAACGAAATATTTTGTATACTGGCTTTTTCTTTTGTAAGATAGATTTTTCCCTTAGATTTTTCTAAGTGATATTTTCATGAACAGATTGTTGAAGTAACTATTTTTCTTTCCCAACGAAAGACTGCCTATTTTAAACTAAAAATAGCTATTTCAAAGAATTTTACGGCAAATAATGCATAAATGCTAAATCTTAATCTCAAATAGCAATCCCTCTAGGAATGTGTCTCTCACTAAAATAAAAACAATTTACATCTCAAATTTGAAATTACTGAAAACATGTATATATTCAGCTAAAAAAACATAGTTTTTATTTTTAATATCATACTTTGTTTCCAAAATGTTGCTTAGAAAATATAATTGGGTTTCGAGAATTCTAAAAAAGACAACCAGAAAATATCCGTTCTCGCCTCAAATGTAATTCAATGAAAATCCGATTGTGGGAAAATTTAAAATCCAATAATGTTCTTTTCTACTAGATTAAATTGAATATTTTTCTGTTGGTTTTCTCAACACTCTGAAGATAATTTTTTACTTTTCAACCAAGGAGAGAAAAGGAACCAATACAGAAAGTCGAGAAAGTTCCGAAAGAACTCGAAAATTGCAAAACATACTAAAAAAATTTTAAACTTTCTCGTTTGAAATGGAATAGGCAAGAAGGAGACGGCAGTTGGGAAAGAAAGAAAAAGTCGGAATGCCTAAACTCATTCTGAGAAAGGCTCCCCTAGAAACAAAGAAAGAATTTTACTGAAAAATTCAATAGAAACACCACTCCACCATAACAATTTTTCAAACTTTGCGCGAAATCTAGTGTATTTCTTTTTGCAGTATATAACAAACTGCTCGTTTCCAGAAACATATCTCCGAGTGAAGAGGGTAATAAACGTGTTATTTTCATTTAAAATGCAAGCTTTTGAAACGGCTTCAAAGCTTTTGAAACAGCTTCAAAGCTTTCGATACGCTTAGATTTAACACATACTACTCCTCTGAAAAATAAAATTGATAATTGAAGCTAACTTCTATATTTCTACGGGAAAAATCAGTCTGTGTATACTGACAGAGGACGTTACAAAAATACTGAAATGTACATATTTCTACTTGTTTTTCATATCGAAACGTACGTCGAAATCTTCACACATCAAACATGGAATTAGTTAATGCTATTTCAATACACGACTGCATTATTGTGCATAGAAACTACGAAACGGATTATTTACAATGGCATGGACGATTGTGACTTAATCACGGGTGTCGTGAGCCCATGCTTGCCCACGGGCTCACTTCGATCGGTCCCCTATGACCTCTTTTCTGGACTGAGCCCCACAACATAAATCCTTGCCAGAGTGGGCCTCCTAGACTTCATCCGGGATACCAGGCTGCAGATCCTGCTGCCTTCGTCGGCTGTGGACCTAATCTTAAGGGTTGCCCTGCGGCAAAGCGTTCGCCTTGCATGGGCTTCTTCTAGGTTCGACTCCTATGTGTGCAAAGCAAAAGAACGCTGGATGACTAACTTGTTCACCGTTGTCCAGGGTAGAGTTCTTTAAGCCTTCAGAGGTTCGGATTCCTCGGAAAACTTTAGGTCCTAGAGTAGCATGACCCTCGCGTTTTTAGTTGCAGCGAAGTATGTTCCACAAATTGTTATCCATTATTAGTTGTCATGCTTTTCGTAGTACCGTGTGACGCGTTTATTTATCCGCTTTAAATAACTTGACGCAGAATGACACTGGCCTTGCGCCATAACAATACAACCTACCACTTTAAATAACATTACTTATCAGAGATTAAAAGTTTTAAAACATGTATGGATTTGTGAGATTGGATACACGAAGAGTCTGTGTTCGATACATGCTTTCAATCTGCCTTTTGATTTACTCTAGCATCGTTAAACGATGACTATAAGGAATCAGTTATTACAATATGTTTATGGAGAAGTCCGAAACTTTATAATTTCACTTCATTTCTAGGGTTTATGGCTAATTCAACAAAAGGATAAATTTGGTTAAAAGAAGTAAAAATACACTTTAAAGTGCATTTTTACCTCATTCTGTTTGGGGAAAGAATTTTTCCCCCAAACAGAAAGACATATCTCTAGTAACTTTGAAATATTCTGTTCTCTTATACCGACTATGTGATATTTCAAAACAGAGTGGTTAAACATTTGAAATATTTAACGCCATTTGTCCAAAAAAAGTTTGCTCATTTGATCATTACTTCGAAATTTTCTCCTTTTGATTATCACAAGGCTATCGAAATCGTTAAAAAATTATAATTTTGTAAAATTGTTCGAATTTTAAATTTCAGTAGACGGTGAAATTGAATGTCGTGAAAAATTTAAACAGACTGTATGACAGTAAAAGTCTTATGGTTTTAAAAGCAACGAATTTTAGTAGTGAACTTGCAAAATGTGACGTTGACGATTAATCTACAAAAGCTTTACGACTCAGAACGTCACCTGAATTGGATAGTTACATTTATTGTAAATTTTTATGTAGGCTGTGTAAAATAGATAACAGTACAATGGCGCATGCCTTTTCAATCTTGTAAATTTTCTTGAATCTTGGGATAATTTTCCATTACGAAATCGAGCCACTAACAACTCAGAACCTATTCCTAAATCATACAAGATTTCTGCAAGAAGTTGGCGAAAACATGGGTGCGCCACTGCTCTGGAAATCCCCAAAGCTGTTTATGTAAATAAAGAAAATTTTACGTTCTCGACATTTCTTGATAAAGGAAATTGTAGTTCTCGAAATATTGTGGAATCTTTTCTTGTAGGTTGGATCAGGGATAGCATTTTACTTGTAACCGTAACATCTGAGCAGTTGTTGTACACTTTTATGATGTTTAAAAACCCTGTTTTATTTCATGAAAGAATTTGCTAATTTTTGAGTGTTTGTCATGCTATAAATGGCTAAAAAATTTCTTTCAAAATAAGCTACAATTCTGGTTTGAAATTTTCGTATCCAATAAGATTTGTCAATACTCTAATACCCACATATATGCCAGAAAACTGTTTCTTTTTTTATCATAAACTGCTTCCTTTTTCTTCATAAACTGCTTTTTTCCTCATATTTCTGGCAGCATAAATCTCTCCCATTAGGCAGGATCAAACGATTGAGAAATTCGAAAGCATTAACAGCAAAATTTGAAGCAGAGTTCGTTTAAATGGGCTGCGATACATTTAACGCCGCTTTTTTTTTTCAACAGCATTTGGGTTCGTTAAGAGACGTTTGCCTCATATGTTACAAAAAATGAAAATACTTTTATGAATTCCAATATATATTTATAAATTTAATACATTGAAATGCCAGAAAAACTGGTACAGGCGTGCGTATGCAAATAACGGAGCTTTGCAACCAATCAGCGTAACGCGATGCGGTCGGCAGCGCCTATATAAGACAAGAGATGTCTGGCAAAGCTGTTAGATCGGTTCTTGCCGCTACAATGGCAGGTTATCAAGATTTAAGTGATTTTGAACGTGGCGTTATAGTCGGCACAAGAGAGATGGGACATAGCATCTCCGAGATAGCGACAAAATTTGGATTTTCGCGTACGACCATTTCACGGGTATACCGTGAATATCAGGAATCCGGTAAAACATCAAATCTCCGACAGCGGTGCGGCCGGAAAAAGACCTTGAAAGAACGGGACATTCGACGACTGACGAGAATCGTTAAACGAGATAGACGTGCAACACTTCCTCAAATTGCCGCGGATTTCAATGCTGGGGCATCAACAAGTGTCAGCGTGCGAACTGTTCAACGAACCATCATTGATATGGGCTTTCGGAGCCGAAGGCCCAATCGTGTACCATTGTTGACTGCACGGCACAAAGCTTTACACCTCGTATAGGCTCGCCAACACCGCCATTGGACTGTTGATGACTGGAAACACGTTGCCTGGTCTGACGAGTCTCGTTTCCAATTGCATCAGGCGGATGGACGTGTACGGGTATGGAGACAACCTCATGAATCCATGGACCCTACATGTCAACAGGGGACTGTTCAAGCTGGTGGAGCTTCTGTGATGGTATGGGGCGTGTGCAGTTGGCGTGATATGGGACCCCTGATACGTCTAGAGACAACTCTGACAGGTGACAGGTACGTAAGCATCATGTCCGATCACCTACACCCATTCATGTCCATTGTGCATTCCGACGGACTTGGACAATTTCAGCATGATAATGCGACACCCCACACATCAAGAGTTGCTACCGAGTGGCTCCAGGAACACTCTTCTGACTTTAGACACTTCCATTGGCCACCTAAATCGCCAGACATGAACATTATCGAGCATATCTGGGATGCCTTGCAACGTGCTGTTTAGAAGAGATCTCTACCACCTTGCACTCCTATGGTTTTATGGACTGCCCTTCAGGATTCCTGGTGTGAATTGTCTCCAGGATACCTTCAGACATTAGTCGAGTCCATGCCACGTCGTGTTGCGGCACTTCTGCGTGCATGCGCACGGAGGGGGGCTGCACGATATTACGTAGGTGTACCAATTTTTCTGGCACTTCAGTGTATTTAATATACGGTTTTCTCTCGTATATTTATAGTGTATTTGTAATAAAAGGTAGTTAACGCAATTATTTAAAATACTTCTCTTGAAAAATTTATACCACAAGAAGGATACGTATATCTCTTTTCTATAAAACATTTTTTTAAATTCTGATATATATTCTTATTAATTTATTTTAAATTAGATATTTGAGAATTAGACAACGTTTTTATAATGAAATGCATTTATGTTTTATGACTCCTATTTTTGGAATATCTCCTTTATTTTACATAGTAATAATATAAAAATGAACTCCTTACATATGCCATTTCTGTAGGCGTGCAACTGTAACATATTTAGAAGGTTCTAATTCAGAAAATTTGGTTTCATGGATGTTAATTAAAAAAATGCTTTGCATTGATGCATATTCTGATTGCGTGTGGAAAGTGTATTTTCAGTTTTTGTTTGTAGACACACACACACCGCAATTATCTATGTTCGAAATGGTATTCTTCAGTTTTAAGATACCATGTTTGTTTGGAGTGAAGGCAATTCGATCTTCGGATTGTCTGTATTTTGATCAAGCCCCTTCAGAAATAATCCGTTAGATTAGTGCCGTTTAACACTGAATCGACATCTAATGATGCTAAGGAAACAAACTTACAAACTGCTTGCTTCAGTCCGGGGCCTAGTTGACTATGTTTTGAAAATGACTAGGATTACTCAGAAAAAGATAGAGCCTTGAGCATCATGACCGTTGTCCTTACACCGTAAAACGAAACGAGCAATTTAAGTATCTTATAAATCGTAAATAGCGAAGCATCGTTGGCAACTGAACCACCTTACTTCCTTTTCAAATATTAGGCTTCTAGAGAGGGTTCAACTTTCCCTTTTAACTTATACGAAACTTTTAATGTTTTTCTTATAGACAACGGTACTGTATAATGATCTGCGTGGAAGTGTAAAACTCGCTCCGGTGGCTTTAACTGTTCACCATTATTTGGAAATTGTGTTAGCTCTGAGAAGGGTAACATCTTTCATCCTTATATACGGGGAAAGAGAGGGTTGTTCCTGTTCTCATTCGTCTAGCGGACAAAACACTCCGGGTTCGAGTCCAGGATGGAGACAGCGTCACTTTTTCTCCTAAACAAAACAAAAACACTTTAGTTTGTTCTTATTTATACGTGGTGTCAATAATTATTGTATAGTAAATTCCCCCACGAAAAGTCGCAGAACTCGCCCCGGTGACCCCCCACATTGGACGGGGAATTGGCTTCCTGGCCTTAGTAAGTCCCGACAAAGCATCACCTTTGCTGTCCTTGCGCCGTACAACTGAAGCTTTCTTTCGGACTCGTATCATCTTATCTATAGCGTAGCCGTGGGAAATGGAGTTCGAAAACAGAAAAGTTTTAAAAACGAACAATCGCTCTGCAATGTTTCAGTTTTTGCATTAGTGTTTTTCTTCAAATATAAGTACCATTTCATTTTCCTTTATATTAGCGACAATATATATTTATGGATTATACTTTATATTCTACTATATCTTAATTTTAAAATGCCTATTTCGAAATTTAAACATACCTATTCCTCATAGGTTTTCACTAATCGTCACGTTCCATTATATGCTGGAAACAGGGATGCTTAGATCCTGAAAATTAATCGTAATGAATCGTTCGTGAGAAAACATAAGATTTAGAATAACGTGCATTGAAACGTCCAGAGAAAAATCTATTCACAATCCCTCTTTCACATCGACCTATTTATAGAGAAAGCTTAAGTGAACCGCATTTTCCCAAATAGATTAGAGCCAATGTTTAACCTTACTTGGCTTATAATTAGTACCCAGATATTTTCAAAGTTATTTTAATAATGGAGTACTAAGTAATGAGCTGCCGAATTATAAACATGATTATCAAGGTAATCGAAGTAAAATTGATGCTTTGAAACGCGCGTCTTTATAATAACACATACTAGTAAATGTGAATATATTTGGGAACATGAAGAAAATGAGTAAATTAGCGCTAATTAATAAACACGCTTAACAAGGTTCAACGATGTCATCGTTGAAGTTGTTGCGTATCGTTCGTTCATTCGTGTGTTAAGTTGAAGCATATATTAAACCTTATGTTAGGTTAAAATTAAGTTCATTATGTGAAATTTTATGCGCCCTACCGCTCTTCAGCCAACATCGAAATATCAACGCTAAAGTATATTTATGCTAGTGCTAGAGATACGCAATTACGTATACATATATCAAATATCTTAAATCCAAATATAAAGCAATATTAATATCTTGCTATCACTGGGGTAGGTTTTCTTACATGAGTAAAGAAATAAAAATTAAATTAAGAATGATTATTATTTTTATTATTTGAAACAGAACAATGTTGTATCTTTCATTGGTTCTATCAGTTGTGGTTTATGGATTAGCTCGTTGGGGTGTTACATATTTTTCAGCTTTGGCACCGTTGACCACGACTTGAGAACATTTTAACAGGTTAATTTTCAATAGAAGTCGACGCTATCCTTCATATTTATTGTCTGTATCTTTGAAGATTTTGCCTATTCGGAAACAGTGTATATTTAAGATACTTAAAATATTTTATAAAAGAAGTAATACTGTTTTTATTGCTAATCTCTACTGTACACGATATTCAACTAGTTTAAGAGCTAAGATTCCGAGATCTAAAATTACTTTATTTCAGAACTTCTACTTGATAATGGCTCCTATGTTTTTTAATGTGTTATCTACATAGTTAAAATTGCTGTCTTATAAATCAATTCGTTCGAAAATTACATGAATATTTGTCAGTTGCAAGATGTTAAACCATTTTATAATTTTATTAGCTGATGTTGCATTTTGTCCGGCGTGGGAAAATTGGTTTGCTATTATTTGTTTTGCGTTATGTAATTGTTACGAGAGTATTTTGGTTGGTTATACAGAGGCCTTGGGTCGCAGCTTTTTATGATTTGCGTTATAGGTTTGGATGTTGGCGGTATATAAAATTGTCAACATGTGTATATAACTGCTTGAACATGTGAAAACTCACACAGGCAGTTTTAGAAGTTCTATGTTCGTTTGTTATATCGTGTATAATTACGAAATAAAAATATTGTATTGATTTTATAAAATATAGAGCTACTTATAGTATATTCTATAATCTGAATTTAAAGGCGGGGATTTTATTTCCTCGTTTACTTTTATAATGCGTAATTTTTTTATATATTTATTGCAAAATATACGTCCTTATATAAAATAATCTTAATTAGAACCCCTAGAATTATAGGCCGGTGCATGGCAGCCATGAGCCTGCTCTTTCCTGCGAGCCTTATTTTTAATAACACTAAAGTCTGCAAGGTCACACCGCGTAGTTTTGGAAGTTACGTAAAGTTCCAGACAACATTATGTCCTCATTCAGATATCCCGTTGGCTAGAACTAAATCCAGCTAACAGTACACTGAAAGGACAATACTTTGTTTACTTACAGATCATATCTGTTGGCTCATTACAAAGTACAGGGACGTCTGATGAAAAGATACCTACATATTTCTGCGTTTGTTCTGCTGTGTGATATTGTGCAATATCACACAGTTGTTGTAATCCCATGCTTATCAATAAGACACTTTTAAACTAAGTATTCATACTAATAATTTGCACTATCAAACACATTATGCCCTGTTTTTTCAAACCGACCACTAAAATTACTAGCAGATTATGTTAATTTATTTCAACGGGATTACAAAATAGCTCATCATCGAAAAAATAATTTTCGAATGCTTGGGAAGTTTAAACTGATCTACGGCATGGTTCTAGTAATTTGATAGAGAATTTTAGTACATGCTATAACGTAAGTTGTCTTTTCTAAAAAATGCTTTGTTCAAGTAATATATTCTCTTATTTTACTAACTAAATTTAATGACCAAACCCTTATCAATTTAGGTTTCGACTTGCTCATCAATATTTAGATCTATGTAACCGCTTGATTTTTCGTAAGCCGAAGATTGGCTTAAGAAAATAATACATCTAATATGAAATGCATTTTAAAAGCTAACCTGTTAATTTGAATTATAGCAACTGTCAAATTAAAACGAAAGGTTACTTATCAAACTATAAATATGTAGGTGGCACTGCATGGTTTGTCACACGGATTCTCCCTCTCCTAAATTTGTTCGATAATCGCAGTAGATTGGCTTGTGACGTCATTCTTAGGCGTCTCTTCTGTGGTAACGCCATTTGCCCGCGCGTTGGGTTATTGAAAGGCTGTGTTTCGTACGTTGCCAATAGATTTTGGCAACATTAAAAAAAACAAAAAAAACAGGAGATAGAGAAACCGTGTGACGAATCATGCAGTCTCACCAGTATATATATAAAAAGTTAAGGCATAATCAGTTGCCGAGTAAATATATTCGCCATTTATACAGCTATTTCCATAACTAGCGTTATATAATTTATGAGCTAAGAAATATAACTAGAAGTACTGGGCAAAATAATGTAAACACCTCTAAAATATGCGCAATTCTTTATTATTATGGCAATAGAGTGTCAATTATTTTAGTATACTATAGACTTTAAATACGATGTAGACTTTTAAGTTCTCAACGTTTTCTAGTGGAATGTTTGGCTATGATGAACATGAAGAATATGTTTAAATGATTAGGAGATGATGGAGTATAAAATCATTTTCTCACTCGTGTATTGTCTATAGTTGGTCAGACTTATACATTAATATTGAAAAGTTCAGTAGGAAAGTGGTCCAAGTGACAAAAAGTTACTGAAGATTGCTTTTAGGAAAGCGATAAGAAAAATCAATGAAAAAAACTCAACGTGTTTCTATAACACAACTCAGGTAAAGCAAAGTTATAAAAAGTTAAGTGCATTTCAAATTTTGCCTTTGAAAATAATCCTATAAATATCTAAGCTAAATCAACTTCGAACATTTTTTCAGAAGCAAATCTGACCCAGAAGTATCATTTCTGTCCTTGCGCCTTAACACTCGAACAAAATCAAAGAGCTTTGTTACTTACACTGTTCGTTCCTAATCCCCTCATTGAAGACTGGCGGTAATGTTAAGACCAAAGACGATCCTTAAAATCAATTTGTTTTACAAAGTAGGACAAGAAATTTCAGACTGATAAGATTTAACTGTTTTCTGATTTATTTGTAGAAATTTCTTCCACTATTTATAGTTTACCACGCTGACATTCAATCAGACAGTTTGAACCTAGACAGTTAAAGATTAATTATTTAAAGTAATTTATTATTTGTGGCATACAAAACAACAAAAGGAAAAAGTTAAGGAAAAATAACGTTAGGGAGTAAGGAGTACAGATTATCCTTGATTGTTTTCTAAGATACAACTTCTATACTCACCAAATCTTGCACCTTTGCTAGATAACCATACGCCCCTGTCAGAACCGTCCAGATTTGCTGCCCTCTTAGTCACGGACATAATCTCTTCTGTGAAAAATTTTTACCAATTTTACGCCCATCCTTGTCTGCGTCCCAGGATTTAGCCTTGCCCGCCACATCTTCACATGCGCCCTAGGCGTGTTCATCCCACGCCATCTCGTATCTACGGTTCTGTCCTAATCAGTATATAAAACTCAACCCGCAAAGCCTTCTTTTTCTTGTATCCATTTATAGCGATAGTATGATCGTTTTCTGCAAAATAATATAAAATTTCGAAGTAACTTTTAATAAATATTACGTCACGTACCTGGGAAAGTGAATTTTTATTTATTCATACGTTGCAGTCGTTGAGAGCATGGCTCTTGCAGTCTTTTCACCATTAACCCCTTCACTATCAACCACACCAAGTATGGCGTGATGTTGTTTTACCGTCCATTACCAGGCGTGTGATGTGGTGCTTGACCGTTCACTATCAGGCAGAAACGTTTGGTGTAATGCTTGGACGTTCATTACCAGGCAGAAATGTGTGGTGTAATACTTGACCGTTCACTAACAGGCACAACCATATGTGTGCCTGGTAGTAAACGACAAAACGTTATACTACAAGTGGTGTGCCTGGTAGTGTAGGGGTTAAACTGACAAGTGTTCACTGTCTCGTGGAAACGGCTAGATCTCGCGTAAAGGCTTGTTGTTAATACGCGTAATTGAAATGGAAAACGAGATTCTTTACACACGCCCGCATTGTCTGAGACATCGATGACATTTACACTGTTAAAGTTACTGTAAAATCTAAAGATCGTTAAGAAAATATATATGACAAAAACATAATTTACAGCTGTGGTTTAAAAATTAAAGTATTTCCAATCATAAGTCAGTTCGCTAGCGAAAACGCACGTCGTTTTTGTGTTTCTAGGGAAATATTAGAACCCCATAAACAAGGAAACATTCCGCATTGGATTTCTTGCCTTCCGCTTTCGAAATGGACAATAAAGATTTTCAGTGCATGGTTTTAAACCTTGTTTGTTTCCAGCCAAATGCGATTTCCAAAGAAATGGCTTCCTTTTTTTATTGAACTTATCCCTCGTCGGAAATTTGCATTTCCAAAGCAAATCGATCAATCTTACATACTTTATTTGAAACGTCTGTCTTTTTCTGACACAAATGTATATTTTTTGTATGCAAATTTTTTGAAATAAACTCACCAGGAAGAATTTCGTTTTAACTCTTGGTTTAGCACTTTACCTCAATCACAAATGCAACGTAACGGGATATGTTTTACATAAAAAATCCATTTACACTTTTCAAATCATTATTTGTGAACTTAAAATTGAACTCAGTCACAAACGAGAATTTCAAATTTAGTAGAAAATTCTTCTGTTTAGGTGCACTCTGCACACTTATTGTACTCTGAAATGCGAGTAAAGTTAAACAAAAATTTAAAGAAGATTGGAAAAAATTGACAGTTAGGTCGTTTCGCGAAAATTTAAAAAGAATTACATTTTTACTATTGTATTTATATGTTTGATGCTGTGCATGCTTGAGGCTGAAAAGTTATTAACTCCTTTCTCGTTTTTGCGTCGTTATGCAGAACATATACTCTCATATGTATATAAATATACATAATATAAAAAAATAAATATATATATATATATATGTATATATATAATATATATATGGCCTGCAAAAGGGTTGCTGGTATCTAACTGGAAGGAGACCCACACGCTGAACGTATGTGACGATGTGTGGAACCGGCCGGGCCAGTAACCTAGTGTCCTACCCCGCCTTCAAGTGGTGCAGGCTGGGCTTTCTATCCAAGAGGCAAATTAATATTTGCTGCACGGATGGAAAGGCGGAAGGGGAGGGCTAATTCACCAACCCGTCTAGCCAGCGTGGTGAAATGATGGCTAATTCCTCCAATATGCTAATACACCAAAAACCATGGCCCCTAGTCTCCAGGTGCTGGAGTGCTCCTGATCAAGGCAGCGGTCAGCGTGGCATGAAAGCAGGGGTGCTAAGAATCACTGGAATGGCCCAGGCTGCCGTTTGTTATTGACCTTGGCAACGTATAATGGACGATCCCTTGCTTCTGAAGCAAAACTTCAAGAATTGGAAGAAGAACTTGACAAGATCAAATGGGACATTGTAGGACTCAGTGAAGTTAGAAGAAAAGGTGAAGAGTTGGTGGAACTTAAAAGTGGACATTTGTTTTATTATAGAGGAACGGAAACTGGAAGAACAAGTGGTGTTGGCTTCTTAATCAACAAAAGAATTAAAGACTACCTTCTTGAAGTCGAAAGCACGTCAGATCGAGCAGCGAGGCTCGTTGTTCAACTAACCCAGCGATACCAACTTCAGATAGTACAGGCATATGCACCAACATCAAGCCATACCGACGAGGAGGTTGAGGAATTCTATGAAGAAATCAAACAGCTACATACCAAGGGGAAACAACACATCAAGCTCATCATGGGAGATTTTAATGCAAGAATTGGACAACAGGAACAAGGAGAGACATCGGTTGGTAAATACGGATACGGGGAAAGGAATGAACGTGGCGATCAACTCATCGAATTTGCAGAAGCTGAAAACCTTAGCATCATGAATTCATTTTTTAAGAAGAAACCGCAAAGAAAATGGACATGGAAACACCCAAATGGGGGAACTAGTGAAATTGACTATATCCTGGCAAACAAGAAATCAATTATTGAAGATTGCAGTGTACTGAACAGATTTAATACTGGAAGTGATCATCGAATGGTGAGATGTAAAATGCACTTAAATACTAAACTAGAAAGGCAGAAGCTCATTAGGAAACAAGTATGTAAGAGGGTGGATTTAAAGAAATTAAAAGAAAATACTGAGGCATTCAAGTTGGAATTAAAAAATCGCTTTTCTGCACTGGAAGGACTTATTGAAGAAGTTGACATCTCAGAAGCAAATGAAAACATTGTTAAGACAATAATTGAAACTGCTGGGGAAATTGGTGGTGTAATATGTAAAAAGCAGAATAGCAAATTATCTGAGAAGACGAAACAACTCATGAAAAGGCGAAGACTTATGAAGGTGGACAATCAAAATACCAGTCGCAAGATCGAGTATGTAGAACTTTGCAAAACTTTGCGCAAAAACATGAAAGAAGATATAAGAAAATTCAATTGTGAGTTAGT
The DNA here is from genome assembly GCA_006491805.2 of Dysdera silvatica. Lineage (NCBI taxonomy): Eukaryota > Metazoa > Arthropoda > Arachnida > Araneae > Dysderidae > Dysdera > Dysdera silvatica. Next base: position 7,726,191 of record QLNU02014802.1, on the reverse strand, counting down.
AAGGAAGGCCATTGAAAGCAACAAGAGCCTTAGGGTTGTTAAAGGGAGTTTGTCTATTGGGAAGAAACACATCATTGCATTAAAAGGAGAGGATGGCACTGTAACAAGAAATAGGGAAGAAATACTTAGAAGAGTTGAAGAATTCTACAGAAAGCTGTATGAGGGAAACAGTGGATTAAACGAAGACTCTGAGATAGTCGAAGGAACAGCTCCTAAAATCTTAAAAGAAGAAGTAGCATTTGCAATAAAAAGTATGAAGAAAGGAAGATCCCCTGGCGATGATGGCATTACATTAGATATCCTAAAAGAAGCTGGAGAATATGTAGAAGACATACTTGCAAAATTCTTTACCAAATGTCTTAACAGCGGTAACATACCAAACCAATGGGATTCTGCAACAGTAATTCTTTTGCATAAAAAAGGTGATAAAGAGGATTTGAAAAATTACCGACCAATTAGCTTGTTACCTGCTATTTATAAAATCTTCACAAAAGTGCTAACACATCGCCTGCAGAAAAAATTAGATGCAGCTCAACCAAGAGAACAAGCTGGATTTCGAAGTGGATTCAGTACAGTGGACCATATTCAAGTATTAAGAGAATTAATTGAAAGAACACATGAATATGAACTTCCATTGTGTGTGGCATTTATTGACTATGA
>QLNU02014802.1:7709410-7725431 GCA_006491805.2 Dysdera silvatica | reverse complement strand
GGTTCTCATTTTTGGGTACTTTTAACAAACACGCATTTTCTACATTCTGCTTTTTGAATGTTTTTACTTACGGCGATTTTTTAAATAAAGCTTTGCATCTTTCTTCTCTGAAACCTCATTTTATATTTTATGATATTAAAACTCAAAAAACTGTTACAGCTTGAAAATACCTGTCCAGGCTCCTGCATCTGAATAATTTAAATAGCACTTTATGTATAAATTTTTTTTTTCTGTTCATTATACTCAAATATGGAGAACAATTTCAGCTAAGTATAAATTTTTTAGTTTACGCTTATATCCTAAGAATTGCGTTTACAATAATTAGGAAACCATTGGGTACACCCGTTTAAAATAACGTATGCTAATTAAAATGAAACGTTAAACTAATAGGATTAAGTTAATGCTTGTATTAATTAATTAATTTAATATTTGGTCATAGGCCCAAACTAATCTTAAATTCTAATTATTCATGCTTTAATGTCAAAGGATAAAAGTAATGGCTTGTTGATTGGATATTTTATCGCAAGAGGATAGTAATGTTCATTTTGCGCCAAACGAGGTGGGGCTGTATGGAAAATTGAATAAAATTTTAATTTTAAATATATAGTTTTCTTTTGCAAGTCGCAAATCGGTAACGCTCAGGACTTGCGTTTGTCCACATATATAATCCACAAAATGCTATATTTTTGTTCTTGACGAAGAGCAGGAGTATTATATTTTCATTCTTGACGAGAAGAGTAGGAATATAATATTTTTATTCTTGAAGAAGAGTATGAATATTATATTTTCATTCTTGAAGAGTATGAATATTATATTTTTATTCTTGACAAAGAGTATTAATGTTACATTTTTGCTCTTGACGTAGAGTAGAAATATTATATTTTTATCCTGGACAAAGTTTAGGAATATTATATTTTTACCCTTTACGAACGGTAGAAATAAAATAAAACAAAGCCAAGAGAGCATAAAATTTTGTTGCAAGATTTACAGAAGCAGAATCGTAACTAAGGGAACATAAAATCTGGTCAGAAGATTTACGGAAACATAATTGTAAGCCACGATGAAAACATATCAGCGTATTCATAACTTAATAAATTCCAAGTTTATGTCTATAATGATTGAATGCTTCAAATTTTGTGAATTTTGCTTTTCAGTTAGCTTATCAAGGATGAAAATAAAACGTATTTTGAATAATCTGTAGGAATTTGTGTATCTTTCTTTTTTTTGAACAGGATATTTCCCTTTACATGAAAAATATTCGAATCGTTATGTTTCAGTTATCTGTTATTAATTTTTCTATATCTTACTTACACACTGATATCAATATATTCATTAAGTTTTATCTCTACTTTTGGGAAAATGAGTGCAGCAGTCTAGAAATGATTCCATGTTTACACAGCATTGGCCAAAATTATTAGGCACTCTATAAAGATGGAAGATTCGGAGTTTCAACTCGTTAGGGAATTTTTACCTCTACAGGGAAAAAGTTTAAACCCGAATAAATATTAGCTCGCAAAATGAAAAGCGTAAACATTGACATTCCTAAAATTACGTGTGACGTACTATAATAGTAATATATTAGTGTCTAGATTTTTTCATGTTAAAATATGAGGATAATCATTAACTTCTGTAACAAAGAAGCTTTTAAATAATATTTGCAAAATTTCAATATGGTTTTTTTGTTAGACAAAACTGTGATAATCTCAGGTTAACGCCTCACCACAAATGCGCGTTTTTTTCCTTCCTCATTCGCTGACGTCAACAGAAAACATAGTTGTACCATCAAACACGGGACAAATCCGCATAGAAAAGTCATGGACTAAAATTTGAAAACAAAATCTTTTCCAAACTCGATTATGACATATATTTGAAATAAATTACCTCCGTCAACGCAGTTTCCACCCTATCCGTTATCACCGTCTCTCAAATGAGGCCATGAATGGCCAATACACAAAGCCTCCAGGGCGAATTTTTGTGGTTTTTTCGTGGGGATTTTTAGTAAGAATAATAATTTTTACCCCCTCGTTTATGTTCAATTTAGAGCTTTAGTAGTATAGGAGAAAAAGAGACATCGTCCCCGTTCTGCAATCGAGCTAATGTTTCTTTTTTTTTTTATACGGTCTTGCAAAGAAGACTGTATCAGCAATCAGCCCACACTGAGTGTGATGATCCTTTCTCCAATTCTTTTATGGTTTATATATGGATCAGTATGTCTAACACATGTCATACATTTCATGACATATTGAACTGTTAATCTTGAACATTTAGTAGTTTTTTTGCAAATTTAACTAGACTGCCTTTCAACCAAACACTGAATTTTTAAACTTTGCTGCTAAAAAAGTTTACTCCTGTTTGACGTTTTTCAAAGAGCAAAAGATTCACTTAATGATTTACGTGAAATGAAACGCCTATATAGGATAGTTCACTGGAATTAATGAATACAGATAGACTCTTGCAAAGGAAACCTGATTTTCGCATTAATATTATAGAGGTATTTTATTGGCTATTACAATCAATGACGTTTGCTGATTTTCATTTACACAAGACAACGATGTTGTTATAAAAGAAAAGAATTATTTCAAGGAAAGTTTTTGCAGTTAAAGGTAAGTATTTTCGGGTGCTAATGAATATGGCCATGATCTTATAATGGAACAAAAACTTTTCACAAAATTTATATGTATAATACACTAGTTATTCCAGAAAATGGTAAGTGAAATCAAAAATTATTCAATATATATACGTTTATTTCAAATATACGACTTACTTTATAAATGCAAATATTTTCACAGATATCTGAATTTCTTTTAGTACGTTCCAGAAGTAAAAATAAGCGACAGTAAAATTTTATTTCTTGCTCATATCGAATTTATACCATTAAAATTAGAAAATACTTCGAAAGTAAAAGTTCACTTCGAATAAATATATCTTAAAGTACTTCTCTTTCAGAAATTTATGACAAATATTAAAATCAAAATGCTGAGGAAATGTGGGTTCATCAATTGTGATATTCCGAAACAGATGTTCAAGATATTGCAGTTGGCGAATGAACTGAAATGTAAATCGAACAACATTTCAAAATTTTCAAAAATGTTTTCCACTCGCTCTTTCGATAATGATTATAGCTCAATGTTTTATTCTCAGATTTCTTACTTTTCTTAAAATCTAAAAATATCTCAAAAAGAGAGGGGTAAGGTGGACTCATTTTGGTGTGTTCGACTCTTTCCAAAAAGTCTAGTTCAATTTATCTCACGTCGTGCCGCATCCTATAGAGTATCTTTCTAATACCATATCTGCATTTTTTCTTATTTTCAAATGCTTCATTTACCACATAAAGAGAAACAACTATAAATATGTCTCCTATTTAGTATGCTGGCCGGAAACTTCATCAAAGGTACTTGATTTTGGGTAAAATTTTAGTTCATCTATTCATTATAGTAATTTTACAGAATAATTTTTGTTTCAAATAGACTGAAGTGCCGAAATCTGAATTTTACCACCTAATATCGTGTAGCGCCCTCCTAACTTGCCGAAATGCCAACGACATGGCATGGATTCGACTAATGTCTGAAGGTATTTTGGAGACAATTCACACCAGGAATCCTGCAGGGCAGTCCACAAATCCATAGAAGTTCAAAGTGGTGAAGATCTCTTCTGAACAGCACGTTGCAAGGCATCCCAGATATGCTCGATAATGTTCATGTCTGGCGATTTAGGTGACCAATTAAAGTATCTAAAGTCAGAAGAATGTTTCTGGAGCCACTCGGTAGCAACTCTCGATGTGTTATTATGCTGAAATTGTCCAAGTGTCGGAATGCACAATGGACATGAATGGATGCAGATGATCGGACATGATGCTTACGTACCTGTTACAAGTGGTAGTTTTGTCTCTAAACGTATCAGGGGTCTCATATCACACCAATAGCATAAGTCCCATAACATCACAGAAGATCCACCAGCTTGAACAGTCTCCTGTTGACATGTAGGGTCCATGGATTCATGAGGTTGTCTCCATACCCGTACACGTCCATCCGCTTGATGCAATTGGAAACGAGACTCGTTAGACCAGGCAACGTGTTTCCAGTCATCAACAGTCCAATGGCGGTGTTGGCGGGCCCAGACGAGGCATAAAACTTTGTGCTATACAGTCAACAATGGTACACGAGTGGACCTTCGTCTCCAAAAGCCCATATCAGTGATGATTCGTTGAACAGTTCGCACGCTGACACTTGTTGATTCCCCAGCATTGAAATCCGCGACAATTTTAGGAAATGTTGCACGTCTATCTCGTTTAACGATTCTCGTCAGTCGTCGAAAGTCCCATTTTTTCAAGGTCTTTTTCCGGCCGCACCGCTGTCGGAGATTTGATGTTTTACTGGATTACTGATATTCACGGTATACCCGTGAAATGGTCGTACGCGAAAATCCAAATTTTGTCGCTGTCTCGAAGATTCTATGTCCTATCTCTCTTGTGCCGACTATAACGCCACGTTCAAAATCCCTTAAATCTTGATAACTTTCCATTGTAGCGGCAAGAATCGATCTAACGGCTTTGCTGGACGTCTCTTATCTTACATAGACGCTGCCAACCGCATCGCGCTACGCTTATTGGGTGCAAAGCTCCGTTATTTGCATACGCACGCCTGTGCCAGTTTTTCTAACACTTCAGTATATTTCTTGAAGGTTAAATGTTCTAAAATTAACCTTTCCTTTACTGTAGCTCGCAATATACACGAAGCAATTATTTGATCACTTATAACGATCTTACATACAAAAAACTACACAAATGTCCAATAAATATGGATAATATAACATGAGGTTCATCCGGTTGTTCACCCTAAAATTACGCTACTGAAAACCACCATATTCAAGCTATGAGAAAAAAACATGAAATCTGCTAGCTATAGAAATGTAATGAAATCATAATCTAGAATATGCTGTTCTACAATATCAGCAAGAACACATTTTGACAGTTACCTAAGGATCCTGGTACCTTTTGTCTAGCCTTGAATAACAGGCCACCTTAGGAGGACGGAAGATATTCTATGCAGGTCATGACAGAGGTTTTGTGGGATCGTTCATTCGCTATGGTATGTTTTGGCTCTTGAATAAACTTAGATTGTGCCAAATGCTATACCGTACAATTTCTAAAAGAATTCCAGATGTACACCATTGGATTGCGAATGGGAAATCAAACTGACATTTTAATATACGTAACATCGTTTAAGATACATTTCATCTAGGACTGATGGATGGGAACATGCATTATCCTGCATTAGCAAGAACTCCGTTACCCCTATATTTTTGAAAAGACTTTCATTTTGCTATTGGCTCACTTCCTAATACAGAGTCGTTCTTGAGTCACTGGCCACCCGTATTAATTTAACAATTTATTTAATAATTTTTAATGTGTAGCTTTACTTTTAAACCTATACACACACACACACATATATATATATATCATCATCATCATCATCATATTCAACCATTATCTATCCACTGCTGGATGAAGGTCTCTCCAAATGCTTTCCACACAAGTCTATCCTGAGCAATTCGCTTCCACGTCACCCCAACCTGTTTTCTTATTTCATCCACCCATCTAGTTTGAGGACGTTTTCTAGGTCTTCGGTGGTCTCTTGGAATCCAGTTCAGAATTTCTGTTGTCCATCGTTGATCAGTTCTTGCAATATGCCCAGCCCATCGCCATTTCAGCCCTTTTACTTTAACAATGATGTCCTCTACTCTAGTTTGCTCTCTCACCCAAGTGTTTCTTTTTCGATCTCTCCTAGTTATTCCAAGCATGCACCTCTCCATGCTCCTTTGCGTTGTCTGTAACTTTCGTATTGCTCCAACTGTTAGACTCCATGTCTCTGATCCATAAGAGAGGACTGGCAATACACACTGGTTGAAGACCTTTCTTTTTAGACACAAAGGCAATATATATATATTTTTTAACAGTTATTATGCAAATGAGAAATTTTTATTGTCATAAAAGGAAACAAATATACTTGGTATTGTATTTTGTTCAAAGATAAATAACAATATAATAATAATAATATTCTGAGGTTGGTATAGTAGTAGTAATAGTAGTCTAATAATAGTAGTCTGAGGTTGGTATAGTAGTAGTAATAGTAGTCTAATAATAGTAGTCTGAGGTGCAGGCGCACCATTTGCACCTAGGGACAATCCTGCTAATATATTTTGGTAATCAGTTCCTCTCAGCGAAGCAAATAAATCGTGATTCCGGACTCAATCACAATCCTCTCGTTAGAACTATGGCATCTCCATAATGATCCATTTTCACCACGTACTCATATATTTGTAGCTATCTCCCAAAGGAGAATGTCCAAATGGGATAAAGGTAAACCTGGAATTATTGGTTAACGCTACATTACCTCAATCTTACGTTCTTTAATACCAAAGGGAGATGCATCAATTTTACCGGAATCCCTTATAGCCTGGAGTTAAGGATACATACAAGTCCAATCGCAAATACAATGTGTATAAGTAATAATATAAGTATACAATGTGTATGTAACTCTACAAGTATACAATGTATAATGAACTATAAGTATAAAAGGCATAAGTAACTATAAGTATACAATGTATGAGTATATAATGCATAAGTAATTGTATAAGTATACAATGCATAAGTAATTGTATAAGTATACAATGTATAAGTAATTGTATAAGTATACAATGTATAAGTAATTGTATAAGTATACAATGTATAAGTAATTGTATAAGTATACAATGTATAAGTAATTGTATAAGTATACAATGTATAAGTAACATTATACGTACACAATTTATAAGTAACATTATACGTACACAATTTATAAGTAACATTATACGTACACAATTTATAAGTAACAGTATAAGTACACAATATTTAAATAACAGTATAAATATACACTGCATAAGGAACGATATAAGTATACAATACATAAGTAACGGTATAAGTATACAATGTGTAAGTAACAGTATATGTTTACAATATATAAATAACAGTATAAGTATGCAATGTATAAGTAACAATATATAAGTAACAGTGTTAGGCACACTTATTCAATCTTCAGCATACTGCTTCTCCTGGGAAAAAAACCCATTCATGAGAAAACTAAAAAATCGCTCCAAAGGCATATGAAAGTAACGAATATTAACTTCGAAAGAAAACCATATTCACTTAACGCTTGAATTTTATTCTCCATATTTCAACACAAAAGGTTTAAACTTTGCCATTGCAAGTTCGAACCTTGTCAACCTCATTTCGAAGTTATATACTGATGTAATAAATGTCTTTTTGTTGGCAAATAAGTTCAACTTGGCCAGACGGATATTCGAGAGGTTCGTTTGTTTTGCAAACCTTGGTTTAGTTTAAAGCGTATTAAAATCTCATAAACTGTAAACATATTTTAGAAAAATAAAATACCAGTACGTAATTTGTGATATTACGAAAGCCTAAATATTTTGCTCTTTCGAATAATATAAAAATAATTGGTAGGAAAAATTAACTTAAATTCGTCAATAACATTCGATATCTCATTTAACTAATTAACATATAACTATTTTTTATAAAATTATGTGGCATTTGGATAACCTTTATTTTCAATAAAATTTTCAAAAATTATGTTCTGAGCAAATGCGTGTCCAAACAATAAAGCAAATCGAAACTTGAATGAATCCTGAACCCTCAGCCTTTTAGGGCACTTCTTGTTTGCGTCTCATTTGCAAAGCGGGTCCATAGGTTATCATCCTATGGACGATTTCGAAGATTGAATTAAGACACCAGTTAAAAAGTCCCAATCAAAACGAAGGCCACACGTGTCCTTTTTCTTCGAATGAAACCGTTTGGTACCCTTTTCGTTGTTCATTCAGCCAATTAAGGAATGCAAGAAGAAGAAACTCACAACGAAACGAAGTTGTAGGATTGGCTATTTTACTGTCTGGCAGGCAATATAGGCAAAGCTAATTAAAGGGGGACATCTTTTGTGTCCCCCCAAAATTTTCTTTGAGCAGAAAGAGGTAAATCCAACACTGATTTTTTTATCCCTTTCTAGCCGTAATGCAGACACTCTTATAACACGTGGATGCAACAACATTTTCATGCAAGATTTTGCAGAATTTTCTGCAAAAAATGCCGATATGGTTATGTACCATATTCGATTTTGAAGATAAAATTTAAATTATGTTCACAGTTTTAAAATGTGTATTTTCATACTTTTTGTAATTCCTTAAATCCATTGTTTTTTTTACTTCGAAATCTTTTCCATTTGAACAACATATTTTGCATGTTGCTTATTTAGCACTTTATATTGCCAATATAAATTTAGTGCAAGATTAAAATTAAAAAGAAATTATAAGATAAAAGAATATTTAAAGATGGTCCGCAGTCTTTATATGAAGCTTTCTTTATAAATTTCGATTTTAATTTTTTGGCATAAAAGTGAATATAAACAATCACTAAACACTAATAATAAATTATTTCAACTGTAATTACTCCAGAAATTTAACAAAATATTAAAATGTTTGGAGAAAACAAAAATGCAAAACATTCTAAAATACTTCTGGTGACAGACTATATCCTCACATGAAAGTGGTTTTATAGGTATTGAAATTTTGATAAATGGGAAATATCTCGAGATATAAAGCGATCCCCTTTATAAAGAGGTTTCAAAACTTTTCGCTGGAAATGAAAATATATTATCACCTAATTCCTTTTAAAATTAAAACTCAACTTTGTTTCTCCAACTTCTCGAATGCTCTGACTTGTAAGGGATACAGCAAGTGTTCAATATATAATATTTGAGCCTTTGAAATTCTATACTAAAATTCTTTCCATATACAATATATATTGGGTTAATTTCAAATTTTAGCTTATTATTTCTAAATTAGTTGCATTTATATTGAATTAAGAAGCGGTCAAAAACGTAAAAATACCTTAGACAAATTAATCAAAATTGTCTATGGAGTTCTGATACTTAATACCCCTGAATCCTTTTAGTAGGTTTTTGTTTGAACCTTGTTTATTAGTTATATATATAGCTTAAATAAACTGGCAACATTGTGCTCTATAATTAGTAATCTCCTTGGAGGTTTAAATGGGAATCCGTTTAAACATGGGAAGAAATCCAAAGGGTTTCGTATGCTGAAAAATAAATTCAACTATTTCCATACATGGTCAGAAACAGACGGGTTTGAAATATTATTTAAACTTCGCATAATTGTCCTATACAGAGAGTGATATTACATATGTTAGTAAAGATATAGTTAGTAGAAATATACTTCAAAATTTTCTGTTTTCAGTTACACTTTTTAAGTTTTCCTTGTTCAGTATCTTAAAAGAACAATCAGTATCAGATTAATTTAAAAAAGGTCTTCAAAGGAAATTGGAAAATGAATGATAAATAAAGCCAAGTACCCTTATCTCAAAACGTAGTTTCAAATTACTTCGATTTCTAATTATATGTTTCATTATTTTTTGAATATATCGTGTTCAACGGCACAAAATATTTAAACAGTTTCCAATGCTTTGGAAACCTTTAGAACTGAAATATTTTTGCCAGGTCAGCTTATGTTGTGGAAAGCAATTATTTTAATTATGGCCTTTCGACGACCGTGAAAAAATTACAACAATGGTTCAGCATCGTGACTTCAGGCATGCAAACACCTTTTAGGAAGTAATTTAGTTGGATTTTGGAAAGAAATGGAAAAATGTCATTGGCGTACTCTTTTAATTAATATAATTGGCTGTGTAATTACTGATTTTCTGGTATAATTACCCTTGCTAAATTTTCGTCTCAGGAAAACACGCCTTCAGGGGTAGTTTTACATTCGAAAGTCGCAATCTTTCGTGTAAAAAAATGTTGTACGAGAAGCGGTAATAAATACGTAATTATTGAATATTTTGTATATCCACTGGATTTTGCCTATTTTGGTCTTTTTGCGAAACTGATTTTTTCAAATGTCTAAAGGCAGGTTCATCACAGTATTGAGAGTGAATATCGATGATTGAAGTTTTCAAAATATCGATGTTTTTCTTTGGATGTTTCTACCACAGATGGTGAATGGTCGATGTTTTGAGACCACTGGCGTAGGCAGAGATTGTTGATGGGGGTTGTAACCCCCCATTGCAATGAAATTTTGTATATTTAACATAGGAATATATGAGTTGTAGCTCTGTAACCTCCTTATTAAGCTTATAAACTCCACTTTATGAACTTTCTGAGTACGCATATATTCGAGGTCACCGATGTTTTTACAGTAATAGCATTTTTTTTAATAATGCAGTTTTTGTATTTAACTTTAACTTTCGACAATTTAAAATTATAATTAAACCATCCAGAATAACTGATTCCCGATTGCGTATGCTAGGCTAAGGTTTAACGATCTACGGTATTGGTAGTCTGTGTCGTGTCTCAAAAACGAATTTGAAATTATTCTTTTAATAAATCGCCATGTAGACACCACCACCTACCACTTCAATTTTCATTTCAATAAAATTAAACACAAAACCGTGAGACAAAATAGTTGTAAACATTGTACATTATGTCCAGTTACTGTCAAGGATTATTACGTCTTTCAGGAGAATCGCTTCCAGATGAAACTCCAAATTTTGAAATTCAATGCTGTTCCATTTCAAGTTGATGAACTAGCTTTCTTACATCGATCCCTTTGTTCTTCATCGTTACAGTACCTGACAGATCAGGGTCTAACTTTTCCTCTGCTTAATTGGACTTTGATAATTCAACGTTCCAACCATCTATTATGAAAGGTTTTTAGAATAATGTAACTTTTTCAACCTTGGATTTATATATTTAGCACCATCCACATCGTAGTTATTGTTTTGTGAAAACGAATATTACTGCAAAAAATATTCTATTCATCGGACTACTCTGAAATTAGTATCAGTGTTTCGTACACCGCGCTTTGATGTATAGTTATTCATTGTTTTATCGAATATAATATTGATGACGTATTTACAGGCAGACGTGTATGACCATCTCTTATTTTTGTGTAATTGTTTGCTTAAGTGAATTTATACCAGAAAAACGGATTTCCTGATATTAAACAATTTTATTGAAAACTGCATACAGTAGAGCTAGAAAAGGAAACTTTTTGAAACGTTTCAGCCTCTATAACTCAATAGGTTTTTAGCATATATTGTTTACATCATCTTCAGTGCCATATTTGAAACGTCCCACTTTTTTAAGTGAAGAGTTCTAAATATTTTTTTTCAATTAATCATTGAAACGACGCTTATAAAAGTTACCAATCAATTGTACTTTTTTCAAAAGGTTCTGTTTAAAAAAATAAAAATTTAACTGCTCTTCATAAATTTTCGCTTTTATTTATTTGTTTACAACAAACGCCTTCGAGAAACATATGCCATCCCTCAATAAAATTGCAAGTAAATGGTTGAGTGAATACGTGCAGAAAGAATTAAAATTAGTCGCTGAAAATTACATCGCAAGCAATGTTGCGCTTGATGCAAAATTTCTCAAAAATTGGTTGTGAGAAAAGCGAAGCTGAAGTTAATCGTTTGAACGTTCAAACCTGACGTGACTACACTCCAAAGTATTTGCTGATATGATGACGTCATCACATCGGAATAAAAAGACAATCAATAGAAAGATATTTTTTGCTTTATTTTGCAGTATGTAAATAAAAAAAATTATGTTTTCCATGAATTCAAACTTTTCAGGTATAAATCCCTTTAATTATTTTTTGTATTATTACGATTAATCCAAATGAAGTTTAATTAAAACCCAGTGTATCATCCTGCTTCATTAGCGTTGCTTATTATCCAACCAATGTAGAAATTTATTGGTTGCTAAGGCTTTGGAATTATTTATGGAATACCTCAAGGCTCCATATTAGGTCTTTTATTTTTATTATATATTAACGATATAGTGAGTCTCTGAAAAGGGCAAATTAACCTTATACGCTGAAGATACTGCTGTTTTTGCACAGGGTAATGTAATTGGCGACCTAATAATTGGATATGATGAAACGCAGAAATATAAATTATGGTTTAAAAGCAATCGCATGAAAATTAACGAAACAAAGATAAAAAAATGTTATATTTCGAAAAAAAAAATAGAATCACCACTATTCCGTATACCATAATTGGTTTATATATCAACGGAAAAAAAATAGAATGTGTTGAAGAAATATATTTTTCTGGAATTCATTAACGCAAGACTTTAGTTGGGAACAACACATAAAATAAAAAAAATTATTAGGGATTAGAGTGACCAAGACACCGTTGGGTGATTATACAAAAAAGGGTATTATCAAAATCTTAGTATCCATTTATACATAGCCACCTGTTATATTGGAAAAGTATATATGCTGTTACAATATCCCCATATATGGGGAATCTAAACAAAATTTGAACACAATAAGATCTTGATATAGTTTGAGGATGACACCGCGCACTAATAAAATGATTAAGAAGGCAACAAATTAACACAGTTCAATAATATATTTAATAGTTTACAGGAGGAATAGTTTATAGGAGGGGTAGGGTACACCTAGACGACTCGAAATCACATAGCAATGATGGTCGCAAACCACTCACAGCGCTAGTTCTAAAACCGTCCAGCATGCACAAATTGTGACAATCAGTGCGTGAAAAGCGCCAGATAAAACTCAGGTCAGCTGCTCAAGTGCATAGATGATTAGGACATCGCATTTTGCGCTTCTCATGCACTGGTTGTCACTATTTGTGCATGCTGGACGGTTTTAGAACTAGCGCTGTGTGGTTTGCGACCAGCATTGCTATGTGATTCCGAGTCATCTAGGTGTACCCTACCCCTCCTAGAAGTTTGTAACCCTGGTGCTGAGACACCCTGTATATATATATATATCATCATATTCAACCATTATCTATCCACTGCTGGATGAAGGTCTCTCCAAATGCTTTCCACACAAGTCTATCCTGAGCAATTCGCTTCCACGTTACTCCAACCTGTTTTCTGTAAATTATATATATATAATATATATAATGTTTCAATAGTTTATTTATCTGTACTGATTAATTTATCTATTTCTATTATTAAAATTTTACCGTACCTCAGAATCAGTCCTCGTTTTAATTGAAATGATTAGTTTATGCACGTAAGTATTTTTAAAGAAAAGATAGAATATAAGATATACAAATAAGAAATATAAAAGTATGTACGTTTTTAAACGGTATTACATAATGGGGATAGGAAATACACGCAAAACGGCAAGTCATGATGACGTAATCCTAAAAGGAATTGGTTGGCGCGGTCGGCGACATAAACATGACGTAATATGCATTGTGGCCAATAAATGAAATGAATACCTTCAATCATAAAAAAGTGTTGATGAAGGGGATAAATCTGGCAAAATATAGAACCTTTTAAATATAAAAGCCTCAATTCCAAATGAAGCAGAGAACCACAATGCTTGTGTTGATCAAGCTTGACTTAACTGAAGCCGTGAAAATATTTCTGTATATGTTTGTGAAGTAGTTTATTTCTTAGTGGCTAAAATGTGCTAAACAAACCCTGATTTTTAAATTAAAATTGCGATATTATATGCAAAATTATTTATAGGGTCAATTTGACCTAGGTAATGAATTAACTGGGTAGTGGTATGAAATTTGCAATAAAGAAAGTAATAAAAAAAATGACAAAATAAAAACTAGCTAGATGGCTTATAAAATGTGTAGTCTGAGATGTCAGTGAGAATCAAGTGTGCATTTGGAAAATAATCGGAAATATAGCACAAAATATAACGCACCGGGTCAACTTGAGCCAGGTAAAGGGTACCATATAAGCATTAGACACTGTGTTGTATCAATTAGAGTTTTGACGGAAATAATATAGCTTTTTTTATATTATATAAGACTATGTTTTAAATTAAATATTTTATAAATAAAAATATGTCAATTCAATGGAAGGAAAAAAGATTGAAGACACTGTTGTAAAAATAGAAGATCTAAATATCAGTATGGTCAATATATTGTTCAAAACAACAAGTAATGGAGGACACATGAAAATGTTATCAGAAGACAAAAAAAAAAAAATAGATGAAATAAAATATATTTGGGATGACATTGAAAAAAAATTCCCAGTTGTCAATTTTTCATGACTGACTGCTCTAGTCCTGTTAGGTAGTATGTAAAGGTATCACCGTTCAGCGGGCACGTTAACTATAATAACTATATAACTATAAATTCCAGATTCTTAATAGTGCATTCTTGAAAACGTTCTTGTAAAACCTAAAAAAGTTTAAAAAAATTGAAGATAACCATCTACATACATGGAAAACTTTCAGTTATCCTCAAAGTAATAATGAATGTACAAGCTATCGAACCCTACGATCTCGGAGATACCTAACGCCATTATGTGCACGTGCTTTGATTTCTACGAGTGCGTGGAGCTCGAAATTCAACAAAAATTCAAAATTCATTGAATGGGGGTGAAAAAAAAAAGCATCGCACCCGAAACTATACTTTCCTCTCGTCAATTTTGTGTCATTTGTGTGTATATGCAAATTATCTCTTTTGTTTTTCAAAGCTCCTTGAAATGCTGCTGTGAACCCCGATTCAACCAGGACACAAATTTCAAATAACTGGTTGCTATCAAGGGATTATAGTTACGTCTTTTGCACGTTTGCCAAATTCAAGGAAACAGGGCCAAAAAAGAAAACATAACTGAGGAGCGCTTCGATAGTTTCACATAAATAACTGAATTTGCCGGTGGATGGATTTCGCGCACACTGTTTCCTGACGATTCGATTCAGTACACTCAGAATACATATCTGGCAGTAAATCACATCTAGCCAGCGCAATTGACAACTATGTATAAAATCCATGCTTTCACATGAATAAATGAAAGGTTCTTCAACAATATCTTAAAGGGAAAGCAGTTTGGTACACTGGTTTTCTGAAGACCGAAACGGAATGGCATGCCAGCGAAAATTTTTATCAGTGATTACAAGTTCGCTTAATTTGGTAGCTTGATAAGGAATAATTTCTGATTACTGTGATGGATCATTTGTTATCCGCGGTCAGTTATTCGAAAAACAATCTTTTTCTCCCGGATCTAATTTGTCACTGACATCGAACCATGCAGCCATTTCAATGACACCAATATATTCCTTTGTCAGTTTTACTTTCAATACTGTTTAATGATCAAAACGTATTTTTGTCGTGTTCGTTTCTAAATTGAAACTGTAATCGCTAATCTTTTCACATAAGAGATAAATTGGTGCGAATGACAGTGTCAGCCTGTCAACAAACACGGTTTGATATCTTAAGTCTTTAAATCAACGTTCTTTAGATTATGTTATTTTTATTATATTCAAAATTGTTTACTTACTACTTAATAAAATTTCATGTTTTTCCACCCTCCCTCTCTGTATGATTATAAAAATTAATGACGACCAATAAGTCTGACTTACTGGTGACGGACCAGTTTTGGAGGCTTTTCAGATAATGGCAAAAGGTGCCTCTATCAAAATACTTGAAAAACGGGGTTTACAAAAATCGAAAACGATAGTTCATGAAAATCCGCTTTTGCCTGATTTCGATTTAAATGCCTCATTGTATACTGCAAAGTTGATTTATTTGCATAAAATATTGCTAAGACACACATGTTTATGACATATATTTTAAGTGATTAATATATATGTCACATTTTAAAAAATTAATATATATATAATATGACATATTTTAAGAGATATTTTATGAGACATATTTTAATACTAGAGAAACGTAAAAGAAAATTTATATTAAAGAGTACCCAAAACGCGAAATTGCTTTTAACTGATTTAAAAAGGAGCTCAAAATCTGGATTTTCTGTGTATATACTCTAACAATTAGCTAACAACAGATGGAGCCACCATATTTTGAATACCAGATTCATAAAACTTGACGCTAGATGGCGTGCTCTCCTCGACAACTAGACTCTCTCTGGTACGCATAGATAAGTAGGGTCTAGGTCTTTCCGCGATTTGGCTTGGGATTACAGCGCCGCCTCCGGCGGCC
>QLNU02014802.1:7681937-7699964 GCA_006491805.2 Dysdera silvatica | reverse complement strand
TAAATGTAACAGAAAAGAACGTTGTTCGTGTTAAAAGTAGTTT
Organism: Dysdera silvatica; assembly: GCA_006491805.2. Classification (NCBI taxonomy): domain Eukaryota; kingdom Metazoa; phylum Arthropoda; class Arachnida; order Araneae; family Dysderidae; genus Dysdera; species Dysdera silvatica. The sequence goes on along the minus strand of QLNU02014802.1, from coordinate 7,699,921 downwards.
CCTTTACCAACACCACCTGCAGAGGAAGCCTCCGGACAGATTTATGACGTCACCATAAGTCGTGTGAAGTGGGAACAGGAAAGGAAGCATGAAGGCTTTTAACTTTATTTCATTTACTTTTATCATGAAGTAGCCAACTAACTTCTTTTTTCCGCTTACAATTCAATTTACTACGCTTTAAAATAAATATGTGCACTTTTTAATCATTTTTAGTAAAAACTAGCTAGGCAATAAGACTTCGATGGTTTAAAAGATATATATGGCTGTTTTAAATGAAAGCTTGTTGTTATGCAAAGGCGTCTTTAATGCTAATATATGAAAAATATTGCATATATTGACTAATAAAATCATTATTTAAAAATCAAATTTGAGAGAACTACTTTTTCAAAGAGAATACCCGTTCTTTATTGTAAATTTCAGGGATTTCTGTAACAGAGTATGTATAAGTTTTCTTAATGACCTTCACTTCAGACATCATTCATCAACAATGTAATTTTTAAATTTAAAATCTAGTTTTTACCCAAAATAAAAATTCTTCCAATTCTAGAACGACACCCATGTTGAAAACATAGATTTGTGTTAAATTTTCAGTACTAAAACATAAAAAATCATTACTGTTCAGAGATATAGGGCGTAGTAAATTGAATATGTAGAGCTTAGAAATAAAAATATGCAACACAATACAGTTTTATTTAGGCGAAATCGTGTTACATTATGGTATTTTTACGCACACTTTATAACATAAATATATACATTTTGCAAAGTTACAAAATCGAAAGTGTTTCTTGAAACTTATATAAGGTATGAAATTCTCACTTTTTCAGCGTTTTTGATGTTTGCCGTTTTGACAGGTTTATCACAGACATGTGATAGCCATTTTTTTTCTTTATATAATTATTTAAAAAATACGTTGCTTAAACAGTGCGCAATATATATTTCAGTGCTTTAAAAGCCTCATAATTACAAACGTGCATCTGAATCTAGAAAAAGAGTTCTCTTCTAATGAATGCGATACAACTGCTGGAACATATCTGCAGTTATTTACAGACATAACATCAGATTCAAATTCATCGATATAAGTTTTCAACGATATGTATACCAAAACTTTCAGAACAGGACTTCAGGATATATATGTATATATATCATCATATTCAACCATTATCTATCCACTGCTGGATGAAGGTCTCTCCAAATGCTTTCCACACAAGTCTATCCTGGGCCATTCGTTTCCACGTCACCCCAACCTCTTTTCTTATTTCATCCACCCATCTAGTTTGAGGACGTTTTCTAGGTCTTCGGTGGTCTCTTGGAATCCAGTTCAGAATTTCTGTTGTCCATCGTTGATCAGTTCTTCTTGCAATATGCCCAGCCCATCGCCATTTCAGCCCTTTTACTTTAACAATGATGTCCTCTACTCTAGTTTGCTCTCTCACCCAAGTGTTCCTTTTTCGATCTCTCCTAGTTATTCCAAGCATGCTCCTTTCCGTTGTCTGTAACTTTCGTATTGCTCCAACAGTTAGACTACATGTCTCTGATCCATAAGAGAGGACTGGCAATACACACTGGTTGAAGACTTTTCTTTTTTAGACACAAAGGCAATTTCCCCTTCAGGATAAAACTGTTTCTTCCAAATGCACTCCAGCCAAGTTTAATACGTCTGTTGAGTTCTTTCATAATGTTGCCATCCATTGAAATCAGCTGGCCAAGGTAAATATATGAATCAGCAATTTCTAGCTCAGTGTTGTCAACTTGTATTTTTGATTCCACTACAAAATTATTGAACATGACCTTAGTTATTTGTAGGGTCATCTTGAGTCCAACGTCTTTACTTCTAGTTGAGAGCTCCTGTACCATGTCTTGGAGTTCTGATGGGTTCGTTGAAAAAATAACAATGTCATCAGCAAACCGCAAATGATTTAAATATTCACCATTTATTTTTATTCCCCTGTTATTCCAATTTATTTGCTGAAAAATCATCTGTAAAGCTGAAGTAAAAAGTTTTGGAGAAATGGTATCTCCCTGCCTCACACCTTTACCAATTTTGATAGCTTCGGTATCTTTATGTAACCGAAATTTTGCACTTGCATTTTTATACACACGTTTCACCATGTCAATGTACACATCCTCGATGTTTGCTGTTTATAAAGAGTTGATGACTGCTGACCTTTTAATAGAGTCAAAGGCTTTCTCATAGTCAATAAATGCCACACATAATGGAAGTTCATATTCATGTGTTCTTTCAATTAATTCTCTTAATACTTGAATATGGTCCACTGTACTGAATCCACTTCGAAATCCAGCTTGTTCTCTTGGTTGAGCTGCATCTAATTTTTTCTGCAGGCGATGTGTTAGCACTTTTGTGAAGATTTTATAAATAGCAGGTAACAAGCTAATTGGTCGGTAATTTTTTAAATCCTCTTTATCACCTTTTTTATGCAAAAGAATTACTGTTGCAGAATCCCATTGGTTTGGTATGTTACCACTGTTGAGGCATTTGGTAAAGAATTTTGCGAGTATGTCTTCTACATGTTCTCCAGCTTCTTTTAAGATATCTAATGTAATGCCATCATCGCCAGGGGATCTTCCTTTCTTCATACTTTTTATTGCAAATGCTACTTCTTCTTTTAAGATTTTAGGAGCTGTTCCTTCGACTATCTCAGAGTCTTCGTTTAATCCACTGTTTCCCTCATACAGCTTTCTGTAGAATTCTTCAACTCTTCTAAGTATTTCTTCCCTATTTCTTGTTACAGTGCCATCCTCTCCTTTTAATGCAATGATGTGTTTCTTCCCAATAGACAAACTCCCTTTAACAACCCTAAGGCTCTTGTTGCTTTCAATGGCCTTCCTTACTAACTCACAATTGAATTTTCTTATATCTTCTTTCATGTTTTTGCGCAAAGTTTTGCAAAGTTCTACATACTCGATCTTGCGACTGGTATTTTGATTGTCCACCTTCATAAGTCTTCGCCTTTTCATGAGTTGTTTCGTCTTCTCAGATAATTTGCTATTCTGCTTTTTACATATTACACCACCAATTTCCCCAGCAGTTTCAATTATTGTCTTAACAATGTTTTCATTTGCTTCTGAGATGTCAACTTCTTCAATAAGTCCTTCCAGTGCAGAAAAGCGATTTTTTAATTCCAACTTGAATGCCTCGGTATTTTCTTTTAATTTCTTTAAATCCACCCTCTTACATACTTGTTTCCTAATGAGCTTCTGCCTTTCTAGTTTAGTATTTAAGTGCATTTTACATCTCACCATTCGATGATCACTTCCAGTATTAAATCTGTTCAGTACACTGCAATCTTCAATAATTGATTTCTTGTTTGCCAGGATATAGTCAATTTCACTAGTTCCCCCATTTGGGTGTTTCCATGTCCATTTTCTTTGCGGTTTCTTCTTAAAAAATGAATTCATGATGCTAAGGTTTTCAGCTTCTGCAAATTCGATGAGTTGATCGCCACGTTCATTCCTTTCCCCGTATCCGTATTTACCAACCGATGTCTCTCCTTGTTCCTGTTGTCCAATTCTTGCATTAAAATCTCCCATGATGAGCTTGATGTGTTGTTTCCCCTTGGTATGTAGCTGTTTGATTTCTTCATAGAATTCATATATTTCTACATTTCTTCATATATATATATATATATATCACTCGTACTATAGTCAATGACACAACTGATGAATATGTTACCATTATAGTAGTGGTAGGGGACTGGTGGTATTGTAGAAAAATTATCATTATTCTATCTACCGAAGTTTAGTTCCTTTCGCAGCTGAGGTTCCGATTTCTCAGAAAACGGCAAGTTCCGCGCATACAACGTAAACTGCCCTAAGCCGTAAAAAAGGAACATAATTTTTTTTTCAAATATAATATTGCATTTTTTGATGTTTAATGAATGACAGTTGAAATTTCCTTTCACTAAATTGAAACTTTGAATAGTTTTTAGAGATAAAGAAAGTTGAAGTATGTACAATTCAGGATTTTTGGGCTTACATGTACAAATAATTAATTATTGAAATGCTTTTAATATAAAATCTCTGAAATTCCATTTTTCTCAAAGCATGAATGAATTTCATTTGTATTTTACTATTAAATCCCACGAAAAATAAATTATTAAAGTATGAAAATTCATTCTTAACTCCTAAATCAAAATTTCCATTCGATGATTTCATTTCCAAGTCGGAAATATGTTTTCCTGCGAGTGTACTTGTCTTTCTATAAGTGCAAAATCCAGAAATTTATCAATAAATGTATTATAGAATATGGGCGACCATACGAGTATTTCTAGGGGAGCTGAGAGAAATTAACAGGACTTTGGGGGGAAGCTGAGAAAAATTACCTCCTTCTCAAAGCTGTTGAGAATTTTAGTGAATGTACAAGATACCAAAACGCTACAAAAATAATTGATACTGCTTGACAATTAGTAATGAGCTAAAAAGTACCTTATTTTAAAATGTGACTGTAAAACCTTTGAAACTAAATGCATAGCAGAATTAGGCAAATCAAATTTTTGAATGGCTAGGGGCGAGTTCGAGACCCCTCTTCTCCCCCCATATGAGCGCCCGTATTATAGAAGGGAATTTGCAGAAATTGTACTCTTCTAAAAAGCTTGGTTTTGAACGTTGAAAATGCCCTTGATGATGTTAATTAAAACAAAATCGTTCTCTATTTTCGTTAGATCGTTTAGTCAGATTTCAATAAAGGTAGAAGATATTGTTGGATTTAACAATAGAAATACTACTTATTCGTTTTAATAGCTTCCTGTACTGTTGTCAATTGGACTAACAAGTAACGCAAATTTAATGAGCACGATTCCTAAAATTGGCAATATGCCAAATTATTTAATTTTATTTGATGTTTTCGAAACGTTGTACATAATAAAGAAACTTCTATTTAAGTTAAAATAATGTTAAAAAAATATTCAATTTCAAATAACGTTGTACATAAGGTTACTTCCCCCTATATGGCAACACATATTATATATAATTTATTTTTATTTATTTGGCAACAGTATATATTTTTTGGTCGGAATACTAAAACAATATGAGCGTCCCGTTTGCTATCGTTATATTCAGACGTACCGTTCCGCCAAACGGCATACTAGTTTCTTTAAGGTTGTAACAGAATTAATTTGTTGGCGTATTAATGAATTATGCTAAACTTTTAAAGCTTTAATAAAATCTTTAATTTAAGTACGATATCAGACTTGAAGATTTAGATAACACATGGAGGAATTGTAGTTGCTGGTGTATTTGGTCGAAGATTAGAAATATAAATTATAGAAATTACATCCCGCATTTCAGCTATCATAAACAAATTATTACGTCTTCCTAACGTCTTTAAAAAAAAAAGTAGTGTTATTATTGAATATATATATATTTTTTGAACGTTCTCATATTCAAAACATTCAAGATTTTTTTCCATATGAAAGCATGCGAATCAAAATCTAGTTAGAATAAATATATGCTATATGGAAAATAACGCCATATAGCCTTTCTTCAATATTTAAATCCACGAAAGTTATTTACATTTCATTGGCGCAGAATTACCCTTGCGCCACAGCAAGAAAACCAACCAAAACAAAATATTTATATTTCAGAAATAATAACCTTATAAAAGATAAATAAGAATTATACAATTACCTATATAAATTTACAAGGTAATAAATGCCTTATTTAAAAGGTAGTACAAAAAAACCAAACAAATTCTAAATAAATGTTTCAGAAATTTAAAAAAAATTAAACTAAAACGAATAGCATACTAATTTGTCATTTGTTACCCACTGTCCCATAAAAAATTCTCTCACGTTTATAAAAAATTGCTCAACTTCTCTATTCGTCATCTCATTCGTACTTCTGTTTCTGCCTGTACCACAGAGGCTGCGACGAGGATCCGCCCAAATCATGTTACGGATGAGAGGTTGTTGTTTACTTTCCACGGACGTGGTTTACGTACTTAAATTTTTGCGTTTTTTCTAAATCTTCGAAGAGGTAAAAAATTTCGCAACCATATTAATTGCGTCAGTTATATCCTAGTGAATGCCATGCCATTTTTTATTGAGCGAATTATGACCGATTGAGCTATGAAGTGTGGTGCATACGAACAAGCATGGCCCATCAATGTGGCTAGTTGCAGATCGCGGCCTCATGGAGAATTGCAGCGGCAATTAAATCGTTTCATTCCCCCAATCTGCATATAGTGGTTTAATATCATTATAGGCACTCATGTAGGATTGCCACGTTTGCAAGTGGACTATGGTTTAGACTAATGTAGCATCTTTTATTCATATTATTAAATAAATAATTTTTTATATATTAGCCGATGATGTGGCATCAATAGACATTAGTAAATAGATAATGGTAATTTAACATCTTTTATTCATTTCGGTTGCCCTTTAGCAATTGTAATGGAAAAATTGGAAGGTATTTAGTTTGCGGGCTTTGCTCGATACACTGTCATCATTTTTTTTCATCTCACTCATCTTAAATCTACTGAAAAGCAGAAAGAGTGAAAGTCGGTTAGCTATCTGTCACCAGAATTCCTATTACCTTTAAACTTTTATTTATCACTATTAATGAAAATCAAATAGAGTAACGATCATTCATAATGTACGTTTAAAATGCAGATTGCAAAATCATCGAAAACACTGTCCACCATTTATGCGCATCAACGAAGTTGCAGAAGTGTACTGTTGTTCAGACTACGGAATAAGCGAGTACGATCTGGTAGGAATCGGCTGTCCTAAAAACGTATTAGTGTACACGAATCGTTCACATCCATGATAAATGTATATCATACCATTTACTAAACGAAGTAATAAACGATGAATGATTGTGCTCATCTGTCATGAACGAGAAGATTTGTTCACTGAGTCGGTCATTGAACGGATGGACACACTTCTAATCTATATTGCCAACATTCCAATAAGTCATTGTATATCAGTAATAACAAGAAATTAATATATTTTATTATTAATAATTATTAGCGGGTGTTTCAGATTTTTTCATATCATCATATTCAACTATTATCTATCCACTGCTGGATGAAGGTCTCTCCAAATGATTTCCACACAAGTCTATCCTGAGCAATTCGCTTCCACGTCACCCCAACCTGTTTTCTTATTTCATCCACCCATCTAGTTTGAGGACGTTTTCTAGGTCTTCGGTGGTCCCTTGGAATCCAGTTGAGATTTTGCGTTGTCTATCGTTGATCAGTTCTTGCGATATGCCAAGACCATCGCCATTTCAGTCTTTTTACTTTAACGATGGTGCCCTCTACTCTAGTTTTCTCTCTCACCCAAGTGTTTCTTTTTCGATCTCCCCTAGTTATTCCAAGCATGCACCTCTCCATGCTCCTTTGTGTTGTCTGTAACTTCCGTATTGCTGTAATTGTTAGACTCCATGTCTCTGATCCATAAGAGAGGACTGGCAATACACATTGGTTGAAGACCTTTCTTTTTAGAAACAAAGGCAATTTCCCCTTCATGATAAAACTGTTTCTTCCAAATGCACTCCAGCCAAGTTTAATACGTCTGGCGAGTTCTTTCATAATGTTGCCTTACATAGAAGTCAGTTGGATAATATAAATATGTGAATCAGCAATTTCTAGCTCAATGTTGTTAACTTGTATTTTTATTTCCTCTACAAAATTATTGAACACGGCCTCAGTTTTTGTAGGTTCATCTTGAGTCCAACTTCTTAACTTCTAGTTGAGAGCTCTTGTACCATGTCTTGGAGTTCTAATGGGTCCGTTGAAAAAATAACAATGTCATCAGCAAACCGCAGGTGATTTAAATATTCACCATTTATTTCAATTCCCTTGTTATTCCAATTTATCTGCTGAAAAATCATCTGTAAAGCTGAAGTAAAAAGTGTTGGAGAAATGGTATCTCCCTGCCTCACCCCTTTGCCAAGTTTGATAGTTTTGGTATCTTTATGTAACCGAAATTTTGCACTTGCATTTTTATACACACGTTTCACCATGTCAATGTACACATCCTCAATGTCTGTTGATCTTAAAGAGTTGATGACTGCTGATGTTTTTATAGAGTCAAAGGCCTTCTCATAGTCAATAAATGCAACACACAATGGAAGTTCATACTCATGTGTTCTTTCAATTATTTCTCTTAATACTTGAATATGGTCTACTGTACTGAATCCACTTCGAAATCCAGCTTGTTCTCTTGGTTGAGCTGCATCTAATTTTTTCTGCAGGCGATGTGTTAGAACTTTTGTGAAGATTTTATAAATAGCAGGTAACAAGCTAATTGGTCGGTAATTTTTCAAATCCTCTTTATCACCTTTTTTATGCAAAAGAATTACTGTTGCAGAATCCCATTGGTTTGGCATTTGGTAAAGAATTTTGCGACTTCTTCTGCATTGTTCTCCAGCTTCTTTTAAGATATCTAATGGAATGCCATCATCGCCAGGGGATCTTCCTTTCTTCATACTTTTTATTCTTCTTTCGGAGCTGTTCCTTTGACTATTCTTCGTTTAATCCACTGTTTCCTTCATATAGTTTTCTGTAGAATTCTTCAACTCTTCTAAGTATTTCTTCCCTATTTCTTGTTACAGTGCCATCCTCTCCTTTTAATGCAATGATGTGTTTCTTCCCAACAGACAAACTTCCTTTAACAACCCTAAGGCTCTTGCTGTTTTCAATGGCCTTATTCACTATCCCACACTTAAATTTTCTTATATCTTCTTTCATGTTTTTGCGCAAAGTTTTGCAAAGTTCTATATACTCGATCCTGCAACTGGTATTTTGATTGTCTATCTTTATATGTCTTCGTCTTTTCTTGACCTGTTTCATCTTCTCAGATAATTTGCTATTCTGCTTTTTACATGCTACATCACCAATTTCCCCAACAGTTTCAATTATTGTCTTAACAACATTTTCATTTTCTTCTCAGATATCAACTTCTTCAATAAGTTCTTCCAGTGAAGAAAAAGGATTTTTTATTTCCAACCTGAATGCCTCGGTATTTCCTTTTAATTTCTTAAAATCACCCCCTTACATACTTGTATTCTAATGAGCTTCTGTCTTTCTAATTTAATATTTAAGTGTATTTTGCATCTCACCATTCGATGATCACTTCCAATATTAAATCTGTTCAATACGTTGTAAGCTTCAATAATTCATTTCTTGTTTGAATCCAGTTTGTTTGCCAGTATACAGTCAATTTGTCTGGTTCCTCCACTGGGGTATTTCCATGTCCATTTTCTTTGTAGTTTCTTCTTAAATATTGAATTCATGATGCTAAGATTTCCAGCTTCTGCAAATTCTACGAGTTGATCGCCACGTTCATTCCTTTCCCTGTATTCGTATTTACCAACCGATGTCTCTCCTTGTTACTGTTGTCCAATTCTTGCATGAAAATCCCCCATGATGAGTTTGATATGTTGTTTCCTTTTGGTGTATAGCTCTTCGATTTCTTCATAAAATTCCTCAACCTCTTCGTTGGTATGGCTTGTTGTTGGTGCATATGCCTGTACTATCTGAAGTTGGTAACGCTGGGTTAGTGGAATAACGAGTCTCGCTGCTCGATCTGACGTGCTTTCAACTTTAATGAGGTGGTCTTTAATTCTTTTGTTGACTAAAAAGCCATCACCACCCTTTCTTCCAATTTCCGTTCCTCTAAAATAAAACAAATGTCTGCTTTTAAGTTGCAGCTCTTCACCTTTCCTTCTAACTTCACTGAGTCCCTTATTGTTTTCTCTTTATCTGTAAAATAATGTGTTAAATTTATAATGTCGAATAGTAAAAATGGTGAGGTAAAAGGCTTCTCTAATTACAATAGTATCTACTGTTGTATTGCCATAGACCCTACATCTTTGGAATGATATATTAGGTATCATGTGAATGTTACATTAAGAACCGTGTATATATATTGAAATATGTATTAATCGGATTTTTGTCTTCAGACGAGCGACGGTCATACTGCATTAACATAATAACGCTGTTCACACATTGTGCTACCTTCTAGTTGCTTTTCCCATACTGAATTATAAATTTAGGTTTGATTACATATTGCATAATATACTATGAGCTGTGTTTACAGATTGCCATAAGTACTAAGGATCGCATATCGATTGCTTAATATGTTTGAAACCGTGTGCGTTTTGAGTTATACATAATGAATTTTACATTTATTACAATTACATGCATGCTTACAAACGTAATATAATGCATGTGTGTTTATTTGCACATATACATGTGTGTATTCAGTATCTATATAGATGAATGTAGTTCATCTCCAAGAGATTCCATATGTACATTTAGGAATAAAACGTGCCCCCCAAGGATATATACGTGAGTTTGGAACCCGCTGACCTTAAATATTGAGCTCAGTCAATTTTAGAATGGGCTTCGTGTTAGACGACACCCAAAGGAAAGAATGATTTTCGGCGCCCAATGGGAACCGAACCCACAACCTCTTGATAAACAATCCGGTGCTCTTTTTCACTGAGCTACAAATGTCGATATAACATCCTTCTATGAGCGTATGGACGCCTATATGCAAGGATGCCTGTAACTTAAAGGGGAAGAGTACCTGACCTGTTATCAAGGGGTGGTAGAGTCAATGCGCACCAGACGTCGATGAATCATTTTTTCTTTGCGAGTAGTTTACCATTTAATATTACCACCTCATTGGCTACGATGATGATCGTTTGATTTTTATAAATGACAATATTACTTATTATATATTGAGATTTGAGTTCAATTTAATCCACTGGGGCTTTTTGGGTATAGTATTTAAGTATAATATTGATATTATAATTTAAGTATAGTATTTACTGCACTTATTTTGTATTTATTTATATTTGATACTTTATACATTATTTATCATTTACATTCTTTACAATATAATGTATATATATATATATATATCTCGACTTTATTGATCATATGTAATAATTATGTATTTTTCATTTTATTTTTTTATTTTTTATAGTTTTTAATTTATTGTATTTTATTTTTTTCATATAATATTTAAGAATGGGTATGTTTTTAAAGTAAAAACTTTACAGGGATAATTATTCTAAAAGATAACAATTTAGGCGAAAATTATATTTTTTTAAAAGAAAGTGCCGACGACGTTTGTCCAATTTTCTTCCTGTACTCCACAAAATTACGTCTTAAGATGTTTGTGTGCCTGAGTGCACAGTGCTGAATAATCGGCATCTGAATTTCTTCATGGTCGCCGAGCAGTTATAATTAAAATAATTAATTATCACATTATCAGCTGACCCTGCAAAAACTGTTAATTTTTAAAAGGTGCAAAGAACATAGGAAACCGCTTATTTCGTGTCTTTGGAAGTAATTTGTTAAAAAAAAAAATGAAAAATGCGGTGAATCGTATCAATTTGGAGGGAATTTGCATAAAAAGATTCCCTTTATAATATGTGGTAATAATTATTCCAATTTCCTTTGAATAATATGAGTTGAATAACGAAGTAATTATAAGAGAAATTGAAAGATATGAAAAACGGTTAAATGTTCATCAGATGATGTTAAACGTAGAAAAAAACCAAAGGAATACCTTTTTCAAGTAAAAATAAAAAAAGTACACAAAGATACAAACAATATGTCAATTATAGTTAATAATAAAAAAATTGAAATTGTTGATAAAATTGAATTCTTAGGAATTCAATTAACTAATAAATCGAACTGGAATGACCATATAGATAAAACAGCAAACAAAATAAGTAAAAGCTTAGGAATTCTAAGAAAAACTAATACGCTGTTTTTTTCCCTTATTCTTGTAACTGTATTGTTCATTGATCTACGGTCATCTGACATATTGTAATTTGTATTTAATTGCGTATGGGGAAACTTAAGCTGGGTAAATAAAAATGTGTTGAAAAATATTCCGAAAAAGAGTTGAAATTAACAGTGATAAAGGACTAAACTGGAAAAACTTATTTTTCAAGTACAATATATTGCCAGTAGAAAATCTACACGAATACAGTGTTTTGGTAAAAATGTATGAAAGAATAAAGGAAGGCAATCACACTGAGATTATAAGGATAAAATTAAATGAAAAAGATAGAAATACAGGTCGTAAATACAGTGATCTATTACTCCCAAAAGTAAGGACCGAAGTAGGAAGGAATAATGTAAATTAAAAAGGTGCAAAACTTTGGAATGGACTACCAGAGGAATTCAAAAAATTGAAAAGTAAAGAAACATTTAAAAAACATGATGTACTTTTAGTATATATTGTCTGTATTATCGCTGTAGTTAAACAGTATATTGCTATTATGACTTTACAAATGAAGAATAAATAAAGCAGTGATTTGAAAAAAATTGAAAAATTACATTGTAGTTGATTGCTAAATACCAAGGTAAGCATAAACATCTTAATTAAAAAGATCTATGGTTTCTGAAGTTAATTATTTTATTGGCCACCGCGTATATAATAAAATGCTGCTTCATTTTATTTGTTTTTCTATCTACATTTCTTGTTCATACGTACGTTCTTATATCAACATCATCAATCCACTGCAGGACGGACGTCTCTCTGTTATGACACATACAAGTAGTAAGGTATAAGAAATACAGAAGAAGCGGCCTTAAGCTCATTGCCTTGACCAGCTGAATCTGCAGTTCAGCGAAGACTTCCGAACTTCCGTCACCACAGCAGAAGTCTTGCGATACGTCAGGACTCGTTGTGTCACCCTCCAACGGAGTGACCGCTACCGAGCTGCTTCGTAACGGCGCTCTGACGAGTGGAAATTGGACAAATTTTATTTTTGGGAGTGGGCGGCTGTGGGACACATTCTTATATACGTGTATATTAGTGCATATCTCTTTCATATGCAGTATTTACATTGATGAGGAACACCGGTCACGGGTGCTTGAATGGTATAAAATTATTGTAACGACTACTGGTTGAAGCGCTCCATAAGTGCTTTTCACACCCAAACTTATTCTGAGCAATTCGTTTCCATGTCACTCCAACCTGTTTACTTATTTTATCCATCTATCTAGTCTGAGGACGTTGCCTAAGTCTTCCATGGTCTTTCGGCACCCAGTTGAGAATTTCAATTGGCTGCCTTTAGTCGTTCACGCGATATGCGCAGCTGATTGGCATTTCAGCTTTTTTTTTTACTTTGACAATGGTTTTATTGTCCCATGTCCGTGATCCATGTGATTAAACAGAATGAGTCTTGCATTAGATTAGTTTGATTTTTATCAAGCCCTGAGAGGAAACAATTTCTAACGAGGCCCCCGTTTTCGGCAAAACTCTTCCTTTATTTAAATCATGTGTGCGGAGCTGATTACTAGTTTCTGAAGGAATGGTATCGATTTTATATTCACTATAAAGCATGCCAGTTCTGTGCTAGAGAAAATTAAAATTACATTACTGAATCCTAATTCTGAAACGTTATATTTGGCCTATTCTGCTTTATTGTTGCGATACTTGGACATTAAAAAGAGGCCTAAAATCAAATCGAAGATTTTGAAATGTGGACCCTCGGAAGATATTTGAAAATAAAATGGATCGACAAGATCTCCAATCAGGAAGTGCTGAACAGATCCAACACAAAAGAAAAAACTAACAACACTTCTAATTTATTGTGTCCACGTAGTGAGGGGAGAAAAATACAAACTATCCCACTGGCACTGGAGGGGAAACATCCTAAGGAAGTGACCAAAAGGCAGTAAAATAAGAGGAAGAATGGATGACAAAAGCTTGGACTAGGCTAAGCACGAAAGACATTATCCATGCCAGTAGAGACAGGAAAATGTGGTAAATATTGGCCGCCAACCTCCGAATCATAGAAGGCATTTGATGGTGATAAACCATACTGTGAAATTAGTGTTCCATCTTTGAAAAGTATTGAAGTGTATGGAATTTTTAAAACGCATTTAAAGTTAGAAAGGACTTTTTGATTTAAGCTCTGCGAAGAATCATTCCATTATATATTTAATTGTTTAATAAACATACCTGTGTGTTGCTCTGAAAGCATGCGCTTTCGAACCATGCATTAAAAGAATAAATTATAGTTGTGTTTTGTTTCTATATATATATATATATATAATATTTACAATAATAATTCTTTCATTACAGCAACAGCTTATTAATTACATAAAAAGGTTAAACACTGGTAAAATAGCAATGAAAAAGATCACTCAAGCTTTCGGACGCATCAGCAGCAGTCCTTCATCAGGAGTAATGACGATGTTATGTTTCTGTCTCTTTTTTATACTTGAAATTTCTGGAAAACCCTTCATCAGAGTAGTCCCGCAGAATGGGAAAACCCAATGAGAACCAATGGGAGGCCTCCAATAGAATCATGGAAGAACCCCAATAGGGACCAATGAGAAACCCACACTGCGGGTTACCTAATTTGGGGATGTCTCATACATTTCAGAGTAAGAGTTGTTTATAAGTTTCTGGAAGTGGTTGTGATGTATTAATGGCTTTCCCGTGTAGTTTGTAAGTTTCCCAAGATTCTAAGGACGGTGTAGTATTTTGTTGAGTCCCAGTCGGGTTCGTGTCCATGTTGTAAAGCGTGTTCTGCCAGACGTGAAGCTATGTCTCCTTTCGCGAGTGCTTGTTTGTGTTCTTTTCTTCTTGTTTTGATCATTCTTTTTGTTTGTCCTATGTAATGTTTGTTGCAGTCTTTGCATGGTATTTGGTATATTGCGCCTGTGAGATCTTCTGGTGAAACTGGGTCTTTAACTTTTGTAAGTTGTTTGCGAAGTGTTGTGACAGGGGAATAGAATGTATGGATATTTGCCTCCTTGAGGATGCGAGAGATTGTTTCGGAAATGCCGTGAATATATGGAATGGATATGCGGGTGTGAGATGTATTGTTTAAAGATGTACTATTGGGTCTACAGTTTCTGAGAATGAATCGTTTAGGGTATCCATTATTTTTAAGTGCCGTGTGTATGTGTTTTGTTTCTGTGTTTGAAAGTGTTTCATTACTGCAGTGAGAATTCGCTCTAAGACTTAATGTTTTAACAACGGAAGCTTTGTGGCATGTTGGATGATGAGATTTAAAATCGAGATATCTGTCTGTATGTGTGGGTTTACGGTAAACTGAGGTGAAGATAGAGTTATCGTGAGATCTGTGTACAAGAACGTCTAGGAAAGGGAGTTCATTGTTCTGTTCTGTTTTGTATGTGAATTTTATATGTGAGTTTGAGTTATTTATAGTATATTATTACGATTGCTATTACACTTGTTGGAAGCAAATGTCACCTGGCCTAAAAGCACTTTGGAAAACTACTTTCATGCATTCACTTATACGTGCACTTAACTTCACTCACACTTAAATTTCACTCACTTTTTAAATTTAATTCACTCTTAAATTTCACTTACACTTAACTTCACTCTCACTTAAATTTCACTCGCGCTTAACTCACACTTAACAACATTCACTCTTAACTTCAGTTGCACTTCGCTTCACTAATATTTAAATTTCACGCCCTCTCAATTTCACTCACACTTAAACTCACTCACGCTTAACTTTACTCACACTTTACTTTACTCACACTTAAACTCACTCACGCTTAAACCTCACTCGAGCTTAAACTTCAATCGCGCTTAAACTTCACTCACACTTAAATCTCACTCACTTTTTAAATTTAAACTCACTCTTAAATTTCACTTACACTTAACTTCACTCACACTTAACTTCACTCACACTTAAATTTCACTCGCACTTAATTTCACTCGCGCCTAACTCACACTTAACTACACTCACTCTTAAATACTTAAATTTCACTCCCTCTTAACTCCACTCACACTTAAACTTCACTCGCGCAAAAACTTCACTTCACTTCAAAAAAAAAAAAAAACCACCTTCACTCGCGCTATAAACTTCACTCGCGCTTAAAAAAAAACCTCACTCGCACTTAAAACTTCAATCGCACTTAAAACTTCAATCGCACTTAAAACTTCAATCGCGCTTAAACTTCACTCACACTTAACTTCACTCACTGACAACTTCACCATGTTTAATTTTATTCGTTTACAATTTGGTCAGGAAACTCTTTAAATTTTTCATAAATACATCAAAACACATATTAAAGTTATCCGTTTTAAAGAACATCTTCACTTTAATCACACTTGTAAAAAGGAATCTCTTATCCCTTTCACACTTAAAGTTAAACAAACCTCTTGTAAATTCAGCCCTTGGACATCGCATCGCGCATAACACAAGTCTTAAATTTCTTTCCGCTAGAATTTCTCTCTTTCACCGAGTGCTCTCTCAGCTTCAAATGAAATATCCTTTCTTACTTCCTTTCTAAATACTAAACTTGATTTTCTTACCATGCTCGTAGTTAAATCCGCTACTCCCTCACAAGAATCTAAAATCCAAGAACATATTCGTCTTACTCATTCACGTAAACTTAACAACCTTAGACCTTCTATTTCAAAACAGTCAAAACTTCCTACAAAAAACTGGATACTAAATCTTTCTAATAAAAATCTCACACCACAGATTCTCGCTTCCATAGAAAATGCTCTACAAAATAATCACACTGACGAACGCGTTGCAGCTGATATCCGCTGCAGAGTGGCAGGACTCTTTCGGCGTCCAAAACTCCCTGAGGACAACCTAACGCCTATGCAAAGGGTTGCCCTCCGGGAGTTACGGAACGACAAGGACCTTGTCATACTGCCAGCTGATAAAGGCCGTACGACAGTCGTCTTAAATCGTCCAGACTACTTAAATAAAATTACTACACTCTTATCTGATACAAATACATACACCTGCATCACAAAAGACCCTACACAAACAATTCAATCCAAAATTCCCTCTCTCTCCTTCTAAAACTCTATAAATCTAAAAAACTTACATTTAATCTCTATGATTCTTTAAAATGCACTTCTGGCCGCTTACCATCCTTCTACGGATTACCTAAAATTCATAAACAAAATATTCCTCTCAGACCAATGGTTAGTTTTTGCAGCTCTCCCACATATAACCTATCAAAATATCTTGCACGTCTACTCTCTCCTATAATCGGTAATAATGACTACACTGTTTCTACTAGCCAATCCTTTTGCTCCTCTTTAAATAACCTACATCTTGACGACGACGACCTCATGGTCTCATTCGATGTAATTTCTCTCTTCACTTGCATTCCCACATCATTTGCAATCGACACCGCACTTACACGCCTCCAAAATGACACAACACTACATGAACGCACTTCACTAACACTTCACGACATCTGCACATTGTTGAAATTTTGTCTGAACTCTGCTGTGTTCTCCTCAAATGGTTCTATCTATAGACAAGTTTTTGGCACTGCCATGGGATCCCCGGTCTCAAGTGTTGTAGCTAACTTGGTTATGAAGTCATTTGAGAAAACTGCTTTGTCTTCACCGAATTTTAACATTAAATTCTGGAAAGATACGTCGACGACACGTTTGTTATACTTAAAACTAATACACTACAAAGCTTCTTCCATCACCTTAATAACTTAAACTCACATATAAAATTCACATACGAAACAGAACAATAAACTCCCTTTCCTAGACGTTCTTGTACACAGATCACACGATAACTCAATCTTCACCTCAGTTTACCGTAAACCCACACATGCAGACAGATATCTCGATTTTAAATCGCATCATCCAACATGCCACAAAGCTTCCGTTGTTAAAACATTAAGTCTTAGAGCGAATTCTCACTGCAGTAATGAAACACTTTCAAACAATGGATACCCTAAAGGATTCATTCTCAGAAACTGTAGACCCAATAGTACATCTTTAAACAATGCATCTCACACCCACATATCTATTTCATATATTCACGGCATTTCCGAAACAATCTCTCACATCCTCAAGGAAGCAAATATCAAAATATTCTATTCCCCTGTCACAACACTTAAAAAACAACTTACAAAAGTTAAAGACCCAGTTCCACCAGAAGATCTCACAGGTGCCATATACCAAATACCATGCAAAGACTGCAACAAACATTACATAGAACAAACAAAAAGAATGATCAAA
>QLNU02014802.1:7669900-7681837 GCA_006491805.2 Dysdera silvatica | reverse complement strand
TTGAACACATTATTGCCTTTGGAAAGCTCTCCCACATTTTTTAAAATAGATTTTCTTTAAAAAAAATTACTAACTTTTTTTTTACGAAATTTGGATTATTTTATACAATACTATACTAGATATCCACAAAAAAAAAAGTAAACTTTTTTTCATAGTTTGAGCCTGAAAGGATTAAGCTGATTACGGTCGCTAATTGCTGCAGCTTCCCTGATTCAGTAACTAATTTAACATAACGCCCATAAGTCGTATACAGCATATTTATTCTCTTACCACCCCGCCCCATTATAACTTTCAAATGGTGATCACAATAATCTAGTGTTAATAAAACTCTTGGTATAAGAATACGTTGTGAGTGAAGACACCAAAACCGGTTTTTTAGAAGGTATGGTTTGGAATATTGTGAATAATAATGTCAATTTCTTATGCCGCAGTCAAAATGTTCAGTTGCTCTTTTTTTTAGGGGGGGGGGGGTTAGACTCCAAAGCGTTAAAGAGTTAAGTGTAATGTAGTTATGTACATTACATTAGAATTAACGACATGTCACAATCCTACTACAATTTTGCTCAATTATCATCATCATATTCAACCATTATCTATCCACTGCTGGATGAAGGTCTCTCCAAATGCTTTCCACACAAGTCTATCCTGGGCCATTCGTTTCCACGTCACCCCAACCTCTTTTCTTCTTTCATCCATCCGTCTAGATTCAGGACGTTTTCCAGCCATGTTACTAGCGTTGTATTGGAGGATCATAGAAGATCATAGAACGGTAAATGATGGTTGGTATACGACAATTTGTTTGCCAGAAATAGTTGCTGCAATCGGAGAAATTAATTCGAAACGTCGCATCATTCTTCATCATGACAATGCAAGCTCACATAGTGCATTTCAAGCTATAAATTATTTGAGGCATCATAACATTGATGTGATGTCATTACCCGTATTCGCCTGACTTAGCACCCAATAATTCCCTTTTGTTCCCAACGACCAAAAATAAAATGCGTGATCAACACTTTAACAGCCCAGGAAAAGCAGTTGAAGCTAAATATTCACATGTTTATGCTATAGCAACTTCTGGCATAATTATTTTGAAAATAGGTTTATTCAAATGAAAAAGGGCATTAACGATAAAGGCGAATATCTTGCAAAGCTATAAAACAATTTTTTCGATATGGAAATATTTTGTATATTATTTTCTAAAAACTTAAATACTGGCTCTCGTACCATACCTTTGTAAATAAACAATATATTTACAAATTTTGTTTTTATAAAATGCTCCTATTCCAGTTTTATTTAATACACTACCTAAATTATTTAATTGAGTTAAAAATAATTTTTAAATTACATGAAACTCATGCTCACTTTACAAAAGAAAAAATTATAGGCTTGTGCGCATGATTACTTGAATACCGTTGAAAATATTTTGATAAAATTTTTCTGAAACGTATATCTCATGTATATTGGTAAATTCCATCTGCTATTTTATGACCTTTATCTGTTTTGTCTAAATTTGCGGCAATTAGATATGCATATAAATTTTTGTATTGCTTTAGCACGTTAAAATTAAAACAATTAGATTATAAAATCTTTTATATTTATTTGATTTTTGGGTGGGTTGAATTAACAGAACCATTCTTACCGTTATTCAACTAAATTTAATATTATATAACCAAAACTTTTCATACAATCATGCATGCAAGCTTATAATTTTTTTTGTAAAGTGGGCATGAGTTTCGTGTAATTTAAAATGATTTTATACCAATTAAAGAATTTAAGTATTGTATTAAATAAAACTGGAATAGGAACATCTTATAAAAATTATAAATATGTTGTTTATTTACAAAGATATGATATCTTGAAATTAGCCAAATTTTGTCACTGTTTGGGGATTTAAAAGTACTGAGACCCCTTAAAAGTACAGTAACCATCCGAAATTGCGAACCGCCCTTTTAGTGGACACTTCTCCAATTCCAAATCCTAGAGTTAGTTTTCCTTCCAATGCTTCGGAATAGCCAATAGTTCCTAATAGCAGATAAATACCCAAGTCCCGATGTGTCCTCTTTTCAGGGGTTTTAGTGTATATGAAAGAACGTGTTAATTGAGAAAATTCTTATATATAAATATCATATGCAGTAGACTCGTGATTATAGCGACTTTCTGTAACGTCCTGCCTCGACATATTAGTTTTCTCCGCGTGGGCGAAATTGGGAAAGACATAAATTAGAACTTTCGAGATATGCAATTCAAATTGCTTGAAACGGGAGTAGGATAGATTCGTAGAATCTCCATTCCCTTCGATACATCGATTTTCAAGAACATTCCCATCATAGTCAAGGAAGTATCTCTCATAATTATAGTCGAGAGTTTCCTGCATTCCATGTTTCCGTATTCGAGACTGCTTTGATTTTAGACTACTCCGATTTTGTCAAAATGTTTCACTTTTCAATATCGTCCCTTCCCCAAAACTCTACTAGAATTCTCCATTGTTAAAGGCGCGTTTTCCCAGATGCGCTTGTTTCGCGGCACGGCAATGATAAACGTCTAGAACTGATTCAAAAGATAGAAAACCAATGGAAGTGCTTTCCTAGATCGCGCAAAACGCTTCCATTGGTTGTTATTGTCTGAGTTTCATCTCGGCTTTTTATGTTGTTGGGCCGCGAAATAGGCGCATCTAGGAAAACGCGCCTGTGTTTAGAAGTTATTAATTAGAAGAAGTTATATCGTGTTTAGAAGAAGTTATTAATTAGAAGAAGTTATATCGTGTTTAGAAGAAGTTATTAATTAGAAGAAGTTATATCGTGTTTAGAAGAAGTTATACCGGATTTGGCTTCATTTAGAATGAAAATATCACAGCTTGGCGAACGTTGGCTAAAAGTGGTATATGAAGTAGAGTATGGGAGCCGAGATATGAAAAGGAAAGCAGAAGGTGCCAAGCCGCTTTTAATCGTCTTATTTCTCGGTCCAGGTTCCTTCTACCAAGCTATTACCATAGTGACGGTCCACTGTATTCGACTGTATATAATTATGCATCTTGGCGAAGTACATAAATATAAATAGCGACCCTAACGAGTTTGTAGCGACCCTTGATATAACTCGATATAGCGAGTTTGTAGCGACCCTTGATATAACTCGATATAGCTAGTTTGTAGCGATCCTTGATATAACTCGATATAGCGAGTTTGTAGCGACACTTGATATAACGACATAGCGATATAACTTATTAATAAGACACCAGCAGTTCTTCTATAGGTGTAATGCCATGCTACTATTAAATTGATACAACGACCATCTCTGATAACGTCCCTGCAGCGAGAGTCAGTCTACGGTTTTTATGTATACTGTTGGTTTAAGCTGTAGTCTCGTTTTTCGCAAAATGCGACGAGTTGCTCGAAAATGCGAAGAAAAAATTAGTGCCCATCGCGAAAATGCGACAGGCATTTTTAACCACAGTTTATTCTCTGAAAACAGGATTTCCCGATTCCAGAATATCCGTTTTGCACTTCAGCGATCTTTTCTTGTTCCTTTTTGTTTCCTCTTCAAAATTCTTAACAGCACCTGTTAAGCATTGTTGATATAAATAATTTAATTAATACGATTTTTCGAGCGACTAAAGCAACTAATATGTTTTAGCATTTTGCTACAACTTTTTTTCTCATTTTAGCATTTTTGCGACAGCATGTTTTGAGCCAGCTTATACCTGGCTTATATGAGCTGCATATAAAGGGGTTCCTTGAACCAACTGATTAAACGACTTTGGTAGAAACGATAGGAAATGCACACAGTCAGGGTAGGAAAATCTTAGTTTCCAAACAATTTTCGTTTGTCACCTATTTAACGTCATGTTGTGACAGTTAATAACGTTTATCTCGTGAACTATTGCGGATATTGTCAACGTTCCATTTTTTTCTTCGGCACCGATAATGGTCTTAGTCTTCTGAAATCAAAAAATGCTGAAATGGTAAGTGGAAATATAATGAAAAAAATTTAACGCTGAAAATAAGAATTTCGAAAATCAGTTATTTTATTTTTTATGCCTAGCTTAAAAAGTACGCAATATTATGGTTCATCTTCTCTGACGTTTGAAAACTAAATAACTTAAAAAACGAGGAGAATTTAATCTTATTTTTCTTCTTAATTTTGATATTACTAATATTCAAACACAGGACATTAGTAGAACCAGTTACACTTCAAAGCACAATTTTTTTTAAAAATTTCATTTAAGTTTTGTTTTTAACAGGATAGGTAGGGCAGTCATCGTCCCCTATAGGAAGATAATTTGCAATATCTCAACTAACCCATTTAATATGTTATTTTGCTATTACAGTGAGACAAGCCCTCAATCAAATCTATACGTAATGGGTTGGAATAGATTGGGGTGGTGAGGTGAAGGTCCTATTGTTTAGCACCCAGATCTCACCCGATTTGATTTCCTTTGTGGGTGACCAGGGAGCAAATGCTCTGCGTGTTAGTAAGAAAAACTCTTCAAGGGAAAAAAAATGAAGCAGCAGATCAACTTCGCCGCAATTCAAACATTTTAAAAAGTGCCATACAATATGTTGGACACCTGCAGCTGCTTTTGTGAAAAGAGAAGGTAACAAATCATGTAATCATGGCAAATATTTAGCACAATAACTCATATAATAATGAAAAATTACGTAAGTAAATTTAAATAAAAAATAACTTTTTCATGTTTCGAAGTGTAATGGGTTCTCAAAATACACTATGTTTGATCGTTCATAAAACCAAAACTTGCTGTCTCTCGTAATAGAAATATTCACTTTGCAGTCTTTCATAACTGTTGCCATTTAAAAACGGCAAGAGACTTTCTTTTGTCTGTTTGGTTTTACGGCTCAAAGACTACAGTGGTCATGCTGCGCCGGGACCTACTGTTTTCCGAGGAATCCGAACCTCTTAAGGCCTAGGGAACCAAACCCCGGACTACAGTGAGCAGTGCGATCTTTATGAGATCTCTGAGTAAGCGTTCTTTTTGCACTGCTGGGAGTCGAACCCGGATTAGCGGCGCACTAGGAGAACGCGTTACCACACTGCGCCACCGCAGGGCAAACCGCAAAAGAAATTTACAAAGTTCAATTTATAAATTTGGAACCATGCTAAATCATTTCCTTTTATTTCAATTTTTTTAAATATTGTGTAATTATAATTTTACTTCCTATATTTGGAAACACTGTAGTTGTTTCCAGAATTCTAAAATAAAATCAGTCTTCCGTTCAACATCGAAGTGTGCACACTCAATTTTCGGCGGCTACGCCAAAAATCAGTACTAAATTCTTTTAACTTTGAATTTAATCATTTATCCTTTAGGCGTCTTAACTATTTGAAACCACATAATATTAAATATACATTGTCTTTAATTGGATGTAATTACAGCATTTCTTCAATACTCATATCTACAGACTAAAAGTGAAAACTATGATATATCCAAGAGATTACAAAGCATATAAGCAGTTTTCAAACATAAAAAAATGCATATTGATAGTAGGGTGGGCATTTTTCAGCTAGGCCTTAAAATTGTCATTCGAAATCATTTATTTTTAAAATTTTATTTTTTTATTATACTGCCATGTCTAATTGAACCTCATTTTTTTTTGACAAAAAGCCTCCATTTATTATCTATGCTTTAGAAAACACAGCAATCACGGCAATATCCGCAACATCTTACGAGATTCGTTTGATAACTAGCGAAGAACCTTGCAACAAACTCCTCTATTTCTAATCTATTCACCGTGTCAATAACTTGTAAACATCATCATCGTATCAAACATATGTTTACAACATGTAACTGTCAACGTATATCTCAGGTTGAATAAAAATTATTATAGATACCACTGTCACAATATAACATTCAGGAAATGATAAACGAAAAAGATTGACATCTAGAAACTAAATATTTCCGACACTGAAATATAGGATCTTTTCTTCAACAACATAAAACACAATTTCTATCCAACAGGTTTGATAAATTTATTAAAAGTAACTTTGTATGCGGTTGTAATATACAATAATGAACAATCTTTAAGGCATGAATTTTCCGAGAGACTTACCTACACAATTTGTGGAGACTTCATTTAAGTGTATTCATTGCGATTTGTGTTTAATGTTTTTAATATATTAACCGCACGCAACACACGATTATAATTAAAACAATAGCAGATGTGTGTTTCTAATAAAATTATTGTATTTTGTTTAAATTCATAATTACTAATAAAATTATTTTATGAAGAGAATTGGACACACACATCCCTAAAACTCGAAGTTTTCATACCCGCTAAATGTTTAAATTACAAAAAAAAACACAAAAAAAACCATATTGCGCAAATTATTTTCCGCATATGTAAATAAATTTTAATAATCTTTTATATGTAGAAATTTTTCAAAGAAAAGTAAGGATACCAAGAAGAAGAAAGGTGCTGTAGGAAATAAAATGCTGCCACCTAAGTACTTATGAACGGACTGTGAATGAACTAAACGTCCAAGAAGAAATGCTTGAATTTTGTTTTTCTCTGAATAAAAAAAAAAACCTTTTTTTGTGCAAACGAGGACGAATTATGTCATTGTTACTAAATACTTCATTTCGTTTCTTTTCTGGAAAGTACGTTTTATAAGGAAAATTCAAATCTTGAAGGTAAATTTCACACCAACTGAAATTTGTCACTCCCCAAGTAAATATTCTGGCAGATACCCTGGCATTGACCCAATTTTTCCCAAGTCCATCCTAATGTAATGCTCAGCGAAACCAAACTCTGCTTCAAAGTTCGAAGAAATTTGAAGTTACAAAAAAAAGTGTTCGTTCATAAAATAAAGTTTCAAATACTATTATTGTACTCGAATTACCTTTTTTATGGCGCAAGAACAAGCGTTCTGCTGCGCAAGGGCCTACAGCTTTCCTAGGAAACCAAACGTCTCAAGTCCTAGGTAATGAACCTTCAGGACTACGGTGGGCAGTCAGTAGGTAACTTTTTTTCTTCTGCGCAATTAAGAGTCAGACTCATGATTACCTCATGATAGGCCAACATGTTACTAATGCGTTACCTCAGGGACCGCACTTCAATATTCATTTTGGAGGAAAACAAAACGTGGGCGATCGCGATGCTCATTGCCATTTATTAGTTTAACAGTTTAATTTAATTAAATGAATGTTGGTTGATTTGACAGGTTAAGTTTTGTGGCACAGGGACACAATGGATTAACCTGGCAAAATAAGCTGTTGTACAAACGGTGAAAATTGGAACTGGTGACACAATGTCAAAAAAGAATTACAGGGGAAGAGGAAAAAATATTAACTTATATGAAATCTGCGGCTTGCATTTTTATTCGTAATTATGTTTCCAAAAATTCAGTTATAAAAAAAAGCAGTTTTGCATACATGGCATACCAAGGTAATTTCTGACCACCTCAGCAAATATAAAACGCCTCTTAACGTAAGTTAGATTTTTTAATAGCTTATTGCAATGGGTAATTCTCTGTTTAAATTAAACGTCGATATCAAGCCTTAAATCTTATAAGCTGTTATAGATGAAGCTAATAAAAAATTTTCTTATTACAGGCCGTGAAATCGACGGAAAATTAATTGTATTTAAAAAAAATATAGAACCGGCGCAGATGGCTTATTAAATTCCGCTTATCGCCCATCAATGAAAATGCCTTTTAATATTTATGGAATATCTGGTTTGATTTTCAAAGCACGCTCTTTCATTTATTTAAAAGTACGTGAAACTTATTTTCTTCTTCGTGCGATAAATTTATTCAAACTAAATCGCATCTGAGATAAAGGTATACAAATTTTTCGCATTAAGCGGAAAAGAGATGCGCTTATTTGAGTCTTTTTAAATGTAAAACGTTTTAACTTTCCCAATTTGTTTTTCAGGGACGCATTTGGTTTTCATGAGTGTTTTCTATTAGACATGATTAGACATTTTCAAACCTTCAAACCTACCTGTACGGTACACCACTGAATAAGGGGCGGTTCTTACAGTTCCCAGTATATGTATATATCAATATTTGTACCTCCGAAAAGGGGCACCTCTGTTTAAAGGACAAAATGTCCGGTCCCGGGAGCAACCCTTATTCGGGGGTAGCACTACTGTTTGCAAGATTAATTGGTGATGTAACACTACGCAGTATAAATGGATTTAAGAAGAACAACGTTTTAGGTGTAAGAGAAAAAATTTTAACACATTATTCGACGTACGTTTCGGACGGGCAATGGCCGTCCCTCGTCAGGAATTCGAGTGATCTAAAATTAAACAGAAATGAAGCGTTGCCGTATCAGAACTGAAGTTTTGCCGTGTTTATTGGTCTATTTACGCGATGTCGACGCCATCTGTTGGTGATAAAAGAAATCTAGTAGAAATTGAACAGAGACTTGATTTTTGGAGGACCGAAATAAAGCTTTTCCACGTATGGATGAAACTTGGAGTCATCTTTTGATTATTAACGATATTTGCAGAGTTGAGATTTATAAAGAAGGCTTTCAAAAAATTCAGTTCGTGTTGCGATTTCGATTGACGGATAATTGACGCCACTTGGAAATTGAATTTGTGTTTTTTCTCCCAGCAATGAACTGCGATGGAGAATTTATTAAAATCAGCCTTTGATACAAAACGTTGATGTTCTTTAATTCTGTGCAGTAAAGCTCGTTTGGTCTTACCGATGTAGGATAAACTACATTGGCAAAATATTTGGTACACTCCCCAGCGTTGTAGTGGAGGTTGTTTATCTTTAAGTTTAGAGGGTTGAATTTTATTGAAAGGAGAAAATGACCTTAAAATTTGCATGTCTAAGAATTTTTGCAATTGAGCAGCTAATTTTTGAAAAAAATGGAAGTACATCGGTACCTGAGTATTCGACGTTCACGTGGTTAGAAATCATGGTTTTTGGCGACGGTTTGATGAATTTAGCAACGACACAAAACAATAGAGATGGAAGAAATAATGACAAAAGCAATTAAGAGGAAACAATTTGACAGTTTCAAAGTTCTAATGCATAGATTTAATAGGGAAACAAGCGAATAAAACGGACGAAACAAGTGATTTGAAATCACATGTATGGAATAGGAGAGACAGTGTCCAAGAAAATTAACTGAAATTAATAAGAAGGAATACCTTTAAATAAGCTAGAAATAAAATACAGGGTACCAGGGAGGAAATTACATAAAAAGGTTAAACACTGGTAAAATAGCAATGAAAAAGATCACTCAAGCTTTCGGACGCATCAGCAGCAGTCCTTCATCAGGAGTAATGACGATGTTATGTTTCTGTCTCTTTTTATACTTGAAATTTCTGGAAAAACCCTTCATCAGAGTAGTCCCGCAGAATGGGAAAACCCAATGAGAACCAATGGGAGGCCTCCAATAGAATCATGGAAGAACCCCAATAGGGACCAATGAGAAACCCATATCGCGGGCTACCTAATTTGGAGGTGTCTCATACATTTCAGAGTAAGAGTTGTTTATAAGTTTCTGGAAGTGGTTGTGATGTATTAATGGCTTTCCCGTGTAGTTTGTAAGTTTCCCAAGATTCTAAGAAGAGTCTACTATTCTTGTTTGTGATGTGACGGTGTAGTATTTTTGTTGAGTCCCAGTCGGGTTCGTGTCCGTGTTGTAAAGCGTGTTCTGCCAGACGTGAGGCTATGTCTCCTTTCGCGAGTGCTTGTTTGTGTTCTTTTTTTCTTGTTTTGATCATTCTTTTTGTTTGTCCTATGTAATGTTTGTTGCAGTCTTTGCATGGTATTTGGTATATGGCGCCTGTGAGATCTTCTGGTGGAACTGAGTCTTTAACTTTTGTAAGTTGTTTGCGAAGTGTTGTGACAGGGGAATAGAATGTTTGGATATTTGCCTCTTTAAGGATGCGAGAGATTGTTTCGGAAATGCCGTGAATATATGGAATAGATATGCGGGTGTGAGATGTATTGTTTAAAGATGTACTATTGGGTCTACAGTTTCTGAGAATGAATCGTTTAGGGTATCCATTATTTTTAAGTGCCGTGTGTATGTGTTTTGTTTCTGTGTTTGAAAGTGTTTCATTACTGCAGTGAGAATTCGCTCTAAGACTTAATGTTTTAACAACGGAAGCTTTGTGGCATGTTGGATGATGCGATTTAAAATCGAGATATCTGTCTGTATGTGTGGGTTTACGGTAAACTGAGGTGAAGATTGAGTTATCGTGAGATCTGTGTACAAGAACGTCTAGGAAAGGGAGTTTATTGTTCTGTTCTGTTTCGTATGTGAATTTTATATGTGAGTTTAAGTTATTAAGGTAATGGAAGAAGCTTTGGAGTGTATTAGTTTTAAGTACAACAAACGTGTCGTCGACGTATCTTTTCCAGAATTTAATGTTAAAATTCAGTGAAGACAAAGCAGTTTCCTCAAATGACTCCATAACCAAGTTAGCTACAACACTTGAGACCGGAGATCCCATGGCAGTGCCAAAAACTTGTCTATAGATAGAACCATTTGAGGAGAACACAGCAGAGTCCAGACAAAATTTCAACAATGTGCAGATGTCGTGAGGTGTTAGTGAAGTGCGTTCATGTAGTGTTGTGTCATTTTGGAGGCGTGTAAGTGCGGTGTCGATTGCAAGTGATGTGGGAATGCAAGTGAAGAGAGAAATTACATCGAATGAGACCATGAGGTCGTCGTCGTCAAGTTGTAGGTTATTTAAAGAGGTGCAGAAGGATTGGCTAGTAGAAACAGTGTAGTCGTTATTACCGATTATAGGAGAGAGTAGACGTGCAAGATATTTTGATAGGTTATATGTAGGAGAGCTGCAGAAACTAACTATAGTTTTAAGAGGAATATTTTGTTTATGAATTTTAGGTAATCCGTAGAAGGATGGTAAGCGGCCGGAAGTGCATTTTAAAGAGTCGTAGAGATTAAATGTAAGTTTTTTAGATTTATAGAGTTTTAGAAGGAGAGAGTTCATTTTGGATTGAATTGTTTGTGTAGGGTCTTTTGTGATGCGGGTGTATGTATTTGTATCAGATAAGAGTGTAGAGACTTTATGTAAGTAGTCTGGACGATTTAAGACGACTGTAGTACGGCCTTTATCAGCTGGCAGTATGACAAGGTCCTTGTCGTTCCGTAGCTCCCGGAGGGCAACCCTTTGCATAGGCGTTAGGTTGTCCTCAGGAAGTTTTGGACGCCGAAGGAGTCCTGCCACTCTGCAGCGGATATCAGCTGCAACACGTTCGTCGGTGTGAGTATTTTGTAGAGCATTTTCTATGGAAGCGAGAATCTGTGGTGTAGGAATTTTAAGTGGAGCAGGTGAGAAATTTAGGCGGAGTGATAGTACGAATTGCTGTTGTGGTGTGAGATTTTTATTTGAAAGATTTAGTATCCAGTTTTTTGTAAGGAGTTTTGACTGTTTTGAAATAGAAGGTCTAAGGTTGTTAAGTTTACGTGAATGAGTAAGACGAATATGTTCTTGGATTTTAGATTCTTGTGAGCGAGTAGCGGATTTAACTAGGAGCATGGTAAGAAAATCAAGTTTAGTATTTAGAAGGGAAGTAAGAAAGAATATTTCATTTTGAAGCTGAGTAAGAATGCAGTGACAGAGAGAAATTCTAGTGGAAATAAATTTAAGATTTGTGTTATGTGCGATGCAATGTCCAAGAGATGAATTTACAAGAGGTTTAACTTTAAGTTTGAAAGGGATAAGAAATTCCTTTTTACAGGTGTGATTAAAGTGAAGATGTTCTTTAAAACGGATAACTTTAATGTGTATTTTGATGTATTTACGAACTATTTGAAGCGTTTCCCGACCACAGTGTAAACGAATAAAATTAAACATGGTGAAGTTAAGAGTGAGTAAGTTTAAGTGCGAGTGAAGTTTAAGCGCGAGTGAAGTTTAAGCGCGAGTGAAGTTTAAGCGCGATTGAAGTTTAAGCGCGAGTGAAGTTTAAGCGCGAGTGAAGTTTAAG
>QLNU02014802.1:7656562-7669800 GCA_006491805.2 Dysdera silvatica | reverse complement strand
ACAGACATTGAGGATGTGTACATTGACATATTGAAACGTGTGTATAAAAATGCAAGTGCAAAATTTCGGTTACATAAAGATACCGAAGCTATCAAAATTGGTAAAGGTGTGAGGCAGGGAGATACCATTTCTCCAAAACTTTTTACTTCAGCTTTACAGATGATTTTTCAGCAGATAAATTGGAATAACAAGGGAATAAAAATAAATGGTGAATATTTAAATCATTTGCGGTTTGCTGATGACATTGTTATTTTTTCAAGAAACCCATCAGAACTCCAAGACATGGTACAGGAGCTCTCAACTAGAAGTAAAGAAGTTGGACTGAAGATGAACCTACAAAAAACTAAGATCATGTTCAATAATTTCGTAGAGGAAACAAAAATACAAGTTGACAACATTGAGCTAGAAATTGCTGATTCATATATTTACCTTGGCCAGCTGATTTCAATGGATGGCAACATTATGAAAGAACTCAACAGACGTATTAAACTTGGCTGGAGTGCATTTGGAAGAAACAGTTTTATCCTGAAGGGGAAATTGCCTTTGTGTCTAAAAAGAAAGGTCTTCAACCAGTGTGTATTGCCAGTCCTCTCTTATGGATCAGAGGCATGGAGTCTAACTGTTGGAGCAATACGAAAGTTACAGACAACGCAAAGGAGCATGGAGAGGTGCATGCTTATAATAACTAGGAGAGATCGAAAAAGAAACACTTGGGTGAGAGAGCAAACTAGGGTAGGGGACATCATTTTTAAAGTGAAAGTGCTGAAATGGCAATGGGCTGGGCATATCGCAAGAAGAACTGATCAACGTTGGATAACAGAAATTCTGAACTGGATTCCAAGAGACCACCGAAGACCTAGAAAACGTCCTCAAACTAGATGGGTAGATGAAATAAGAAAACAGGTTGGAGTGACGTGGAAGCGAATTTCTCAGGGTAGATTTGTTTGGAAAGCATTTGGAGGGAAATTTTTGTGCTATCCACACGTCTATCCTGAGCAATTCGCTTCCACTGTACTCCAACCTGTTTTCTTATTTCATCCACCACTCCTTTGCCTTGTCTGTAACTTTCGTATTGCTCCAACTGTTAGACTCCATGTCTCTGATCCATAAGAGAGGACTGGCAATACACACTGGTTGGAGACATTTCTTTTTAGACACAAAGGCAATTTCCCCTTCAGGATAAAACTGTTTCTTTCAAATGCACTCCAGCCAAGTTTAATATGTCTGAGTTCTTTCGTAATGTTACCATCCATTGAAATGAGCTGGCCAAGGTAAATATATGAATCAGCAATTTCTATCTCTTTTGTTTGTGTGTTTATATATAGATTATGGATAATAACATAGATTTAATCTAAAACATTTCAAGATTGTATTACTCTAAAGGAAGGAATGTGTTTATATAATGAAAATAAGCAAAGATTTTACTGGAAATATATTTCTGTAATAAAAGGTGATTATAGAAGACTTATAGAAAATCAAAAATTAAAATTCTTCCTAATGCAAAACAATTGGAAGGGTATAAGGATTCTACGATTATTGATTTTAAGAGTTGTCCATCTTTTATATACTCTCATTATTTAAATGTCACTACCTTCAGGCACAAAGACAAGTCGTTCTGATACGATTTTAATTATTGTTGAAATATCACGCATAAAGTATATATTTTATGTATAATTAGAGAAGTAGGTATGCGTGTTGTAATTCTTGCTATATACTACATCTTAATACCAACAAATCGTCATACTTTTCTCTTCCATTAATCACTATTATTTTGAATTAAAAAATAAATCAAAGGTGATATATACAGGATGTCTCAGCACCAGGTTTACAAACTTCTAGGAGGGGTAGGGTACACCTAGATGAACATTATTATTTGTGCATGCTGGACGGTTTTAGAATTGGCACTGTGAGTGGTTTGCGACCCTAGGTTCTATGACAAATATTGTTCGTCTAGGTGTACCCTATCCCTCCTCGATGTTTGCAACCCTGGTGTTGAGACACCCTGTATAATCGATTGCTATATTTGACCAAAAACATTGATATGTTTATGAAAAGACGGAAAACGTTAAGTTAAAGTATCGATAGTATTTGTTATATTTAGTTAATTATTTGCGGAAGCCACTTTAGATTCTCTAGATTAAATTTCGGAAATCAGGTTCGTTAAATAGAAATTAACCGAGTGTTTAATGATGGCAAGAACTTTTTATTCTCCAGCTTAGCGGCTTAATATAAAATATATTAAGCCGCTGAATTAGAAAGCAGCTGTAACCCAAGTCATTTTATTGCAAGTAATGAAACTGATCCCATTAAATTCTTGTTCTTAGAAAACTGGGAAAAAAAGGAAAAAAATTAAACTCATTAACTTTTCTTTTACCATCAAATTATTCTATGGCAAGAAAAATAGTGTGTTTTATTTTATCTAACTTTTCGCCGAATTCCCTGACCTTATCAACAGCTCAGTGGCATAGTGGCTATAAATGCCTTCTTCGGGTTTAAAAAATTGTATTGAACTCTATCAAAGCCTTATTCTGTTTAAACTTGCCGCACTCAAGCTGCTGCGCATCCGTTTCACAATTCAAAAATTTGTAGGCTTCAGCTGAAAACATAACTAAGATAAATAATCACATCTATCTTCAGAGGAAACGGCACAGCTAACCTCCCAACAGTTTTCGCAAGAAACGTAAGAACGCAGGTTGTTTCACCATAATTAATTTAGTTTTAGGTAATTTAAAATCACTCACTACGCAAATCGACGAATTCTGAGTCTTGTCACTTCTGAAGCAGGGTGCAGTATGTTGGTTCGATAGTCACTTAAAACGTCACTCCCGTCGCAAACGACAAGTTTGGGATTTGAAATATACAAGCATGGACACAAATGTAGAGTTATATGGGACCATGGGGGTCGAGCCTCAACATAATTTGAAATAAATTGCAATTTTACATATATTGTAATGTACAAATGTACGCTTCCCCACCTCCCAATAATTTTGAAAACTCTACGCTGATGAGCATGAACTTTCATCATTGCCCAGAAGCTTAAATTTCAGATGCTAAGTTTAAGGGTGAGAAATATAGGAAGAATGCGAACAACGCACATTTGTATGTTTAGGTCGGTCAGCGTAGTAAGAATGCCAACAACAAACGTTCGTGTATTTGGGGCGGGCAACATAGTAAGAATGCCAACAACACACAGTCGTATATTTCAACAATTAAATTTATATTCGGTGTTGGCTTTGTGGTGGCATTGTTAATGCGTTTATCTAGCGTGCCGTAAACAGGGGTTAGATTCCCACCGGTAGAAGGAAGGAAGGAAGGCTACCGATTGAGTGGTCATTGTAACTCAATGTTTTGTTAGACAAGGCTTAAGATATTCGGATCATTCAGAAAATATATAGATCCAGTACCTTACCATAGCATGGCCATAACGCATTCGACTGCCGTGCAATCAATCCGCGTTCGACTCCAACTGATGTCATACAGCGTGTGCTATTTCTCTGTTCACCGTAGTTCGTTATTTGGTTTCCATGGTAATGGAGAATCGGTTTCCTCAGAAAATTTTAGGGCCCAACTCAACATTTCTTGGCAGTCTTCGTGCTCCCCGTACTCTTAAAAAAATGGCATGACGTTAACTTTTTCCCAAGTCAGAATCTCCCGGCCAGATAAGTTGTGATTTGTTCAAGTCGTTTTGTTCATAAAATAAAAAATAATATACATGAATAATGTATACTCATATCTTAGATTAAATTCTGCAGTGAAGCATTGGACTAAACACTATATAAGACAAGAGTGCACAAATATTTTTACCAAATTCCAAAATCTACATGCTGTCTTTTTTTATATGTGTGTAATACAATATGCATGCTTGGGAAATACTATACTAATAAATGCTGTAATTTGCTTTTATGTTCGATTTTAGTATTATATGTAAAGAAACTTGTAATTCTCAATTTTGCACAGGAAGGCGAACGTAATAAAGAAACTTAAAATGTGCCAATCGGGAATAACTATAATGGGTTCATATGTTATTCATTAGTTTCCATTTAAATACATGTATATACAGTGAAAATCGTTTATAACGACGCCGATTATAACGAATAACCTTATATAACGACAGAATTAACGAACGAAAGAATAAAAGAAGTTTGGTTTGCTATTCTACTCTATATTAAATATGTCGGTTATAACGACATCGTATATAACGACAAAACCTGCTATAATGACGGCGATTTTGTAGTCTACGTAGATTCAAGTAGGGAAATTTTTATCGGATATAACGACGCGACTTGAAAGTCATAAAGTAGAACCACGTGATTGGATATTAAAATTTAAAATTAGTTATCAAAATTAAAGCGTTATTCCAATCCTGTTTATTTACAAATGTCCGAAGAACTATTACTGCTAAACCTGAATATTAAAGATAATGAACTTAAAAAAAGGTGATTTATTAATTGAATATCACGAGGGTCATATTCTTAAGGGGCCCATTCTATTTTTTCAGCGTAGAGCCCATAAAACTCTTAAACCGGCACTGTTCTTAAGTCATTAGTATAATATAATAAATACTATTTATTACATTTGTTTTCTACATTATATACTTTAGTAGTATTTTCTACAATTTTTTCAATTTAAAAAACTAAGAAAGTACTATGTTTTTAGTGTGGTTATAAAACATAATATAAACGGAAAGTAAATTCATTATAATTAAGTATATTTTTATTTAATTTTGAGATCAAAAAGTTTAGTACTTTCTACTATCAAAATAATTTATAAAACTCTAGAGTGTATTACTATAGGCTACTATGATTTTAAAAAGATATCGTTTATAACAACTCGGTTATAACGACCGAATTTGCACAGTCCCTTGAAGGTCGTTATAACCGATTTTCACTGTACTTCCATTATTTATGGAATTTTCAAGTTTAAAACCATCCAGTGGTTGTTTAGCAAACAAACACTTTATAATAGCAAGCTCTAAATTTGAAACTTACGTCCCAAAATTGGAGAATAGGATAAAGGATGACCCGTAAAAATTAATTTCTCTAAGTCGTTTTTATCCGAACTAGAGGTCCATTTGGACACCGGAGACCAAGCCTGTATCCAAGCTGCGGGCCGCAGGAGCTTGGTCCCAGTTGCCCCTTTGAGCTATTTAGATATATAGAACAATCCCAGGATGCCCTGTGCCCCAGCTGAACTTCTGGCCCGCATCAGCTGTTCTTTCATCCGGCAGGAGAAAGAAGACGGTCATGCGCTTGGCCCTAAAGAAACTCACATAATTTTTTTATATAAATCGGACACTACGCAGATTAAATTAAGCCACAATATTAATCAATATTTTGTGGCATAGTGATACCAGCGCCGATGATATAGCGTGTTTAGATGGCTGGTATCATTACGCCAAAAAACGTTGATTCATATTGTTTTTTTTTAATTTTATATAATTCTCTTATATGACTCTATTAACTGATGTATCATTTATTTAATTATAATAAAAGGTTTAGTCTTTTAAATGAAGAAAGGGCGCGAGACGTAGGGAAATGTTTTGAAACATTTAATTTCAAAAAGTCACGTGATTGAAAATTGATTGCTTGTATAATAAACAGTTTTCTGAATCAACAAGTTTAACAAAAAAATAGTTAGTTTAAAAGGGTAGTTTTAAACTCAACAAAACAAGTGTATACGAAACGATCAATTAATCTTTGCCATACAGAATTTTCTGATACATATTGTAACCAAAGAACATGAAAGTAAGAATTCGGGTACAATATCTCAAGTGATTTAGAAGAGTTTTAAGAAAAAAATGCTCCTTCAATTATATTTAATTTAACCCAAAAAACTGCTTTAAGAGAAAAAACGTGTAAATTCGAGCGGCACAATATTTAGTAGAAGGTTTCAGTATTTATAATTTTTGCAAACGGTGCAGTTGAATATTCAGAAACGTTACCAGTGTAAAAGAAGTAATTATGCCCAAAGCCTGAAACTGACGCAGAAGGAATCGGATTGGTAATTAGAAATAGATTGACCAAATTACATGATAAAATGAAAATTTTCGTGGAATAAACTCTTGGGAACAAAAATTAAGTTTTTACACCAGTGCAAATCCCAAGGAGACATCATAACAGAAGACAATATTAGTTCAGAGATTAGAGCAAGAGCATCAAGGAGAAATAGGTGCTGCTTTGTATTTAAGATAGCAAGATAGCATTTACTTCTGCGAATGCCTCATAAAGACGAAAGCTTCAATATATATATAGAACAATAATAGGAATAGTATTTTCGCATAAAATCAAAACATGGATACAGGGTCAATCAAAGGTCCGTATAAATTTTAAAATTCATGAAAAAATTCATCGTATCAAAGTAGGGTTTTCACGATGAATATTATCTGGATGTGGGTTTTCTTTAACACATTGAAAAAGATTAGTTCCCAGGTCACCGATATGTGTCGCTGATACTAACCTATTCACTAGGAATGCGCAAAGAAAGTAGTTATGAAAAAGTTAAGTGTTCGGTGGGTTCTTATTCTATGCATTAATAAATTCAATGCAAAGAGCAAGATTCTACAAAAACGTTAACTTTTCCAAACAAGTTTTGTCAGTGAAATTATACAATACATTATCCATTTCATTGCAAATGTCTCAAGAGCTGTATATAGGTAACTTTTGAATAAAAAAATTTATTGTGCTAAAAGAACTCACACCCAGATAATATTAATCGCGCAAATCGCACTTAAATGAGATGATTTGTTTTGTTTTTTTAAGTTTTTAAGAACTTTTGTTTGACCCTGCATTACCTGACAGAGGGAGTAGAGGATTATTGAGACTATGTTAAAAAAATTCAACCCGGGCGAAAGTTATACGGAGCGGTTATATTGATAATGGGGAATGGAGAATTGGAAAAAAGCAATGAAATATGACCTGCCTAGATACATCTATAACATGTGATAATGAAGAAACAAGTTATAGATTAAGACATGTAGGTAGAATTGAAGCTAGAATCGTGATGATGAGAGCGAACTCAGAATGAAGAAAAGTGTGACGCCCCAGAAAAAGATGAATAAATGGTGTGAAAACCTCAGAAGAATGGGAGGGAGTGAAATAATGGTCTAGAAAAATTTTAAATGGAGCAGCTTGCATTATAAATATTAAGGCCCAAGTTGTTTAATAATTATATCTCGAGTAAAAGAAGGTTTATTGCTGGTATTATTTCGATATAGTTTAAAATAATAATAATAATAAATTTATTTAAAACCCGATAGGTCATTGACACCTACATCGAGAGTAAACACGTAAGACATACAGATATGCAATTACATATGCAATACAAGAACCAGATTGAAAGACACCATGGCTCAGGACAGTCTCAATTTGCGCAGCCACATCAGATAATAATCTTTCTTGTCTAATTTAATTGATTGGAAATTTTCATTTTCAATAACATTACTGTCAATGATATCAATAGGCTAAATTAAGAATTTAATCACGGGTGCGGTTAGCGGAGAGGACGGGCGGACCCGTCCCCCCCAATATTGGTATTAGGATTCAGTATCCCCTTTCAATTTCAAAGAAAATGCTTTTTAAAGGTACATTGTCCCTCCCCCCCGCCTCAATATATTTAGACCGTCGCGCCGATGCCTTTGCTCATAGTATTCCGGCGGTGGAAGTTCCCTCTTCATTAAAAATTTGGGATTTTTAGGAAAACTAAGTTCTGTTCCAGCACGAACCTTGCTGTCCTTGCGCTGTGCAACATGCGCAAGCAAAAAATTACCTACGTTGGTTATACTGTTGAATGGACAAATGTAGCCGACGATTTTAAACAAATCGTGCGATGACGACATGTAGCAGGAAAGGATATTATTTTTAATTCGGCACAACTATGTCTTATATGATAAACGTACCAAATCTAAGGAAGATTTAATTTAACTCGTAACTAGCTTATAAAATATCCTTATTACGGACGGTAAAACCTGTGAGTTAAGGACACCTCAGTTTCTAAGTTTCTGACCACTGTAAGAAAGTGTTCGCCATTTGGAAGGGTTAGAGGATAATAAGCATTGGGACTGGCAATTGCGAAAGTGTCCGTTAAATAGAGGTATCTGCGGTTATCTGTTAAGGAGGTTTTACTCTATAATACGGTGCATAGTCCTTATACTTATATTTCACCACTTTTAAAAATTTGCAGTGGTAGTCAAAAGTAAGCGTTTCAAACGCAGTTAAGTAAACTTTACTTCGCTTATAACCAGTGGTCTGGGAAAGGGGAGCTAAACTTGGAGTGGTTAAGTAGCTATGAGTGGCTCAAGCGCCTCTAAAGAAGATTTCGTGACACGACCTATAAGAAAATATGTTTTGATATCTAATATTGGGGAGGCTTGAACCCCAGCCCCTCCCTTTTCTGTACTCCAGCCATACGATACCGTATTTTGCTAGACTCTTGGCATAGTTCAATCTATAGATGTTGTTAAACCTGCCTGTGGAGCCGGAAGCTCTCCTCCTGCCAAATAAATTGCAATCTTACATATAGGGCAAGGCCGTGGTTCCCGACCTTTTTGGCATGCGGGGCTCTTTTTATTTCTTAAAAAGAGCACTCTTAACTCTCTCCTCTGCACACTTAACTCGCACTCTTAACTCTGCACTCAATGTGCAGAGTTCTGACTCTTTTTCATTTTTAATGTGTTTTTTAATTAGAGCCTATATATAAGTTAGTTACTACACTACACGCCTAATATTAAGATAAT
Source organism: Dysdera silvatica (assembly GCA_006491805.2). Classification (NCBI taxonomy): domain Eukaryota; kingdom Metazoa; phylum Arthropoda; class Arachnida; order Araneae; family Dysderidae; genus Dysdera; species Dysdera silvatica. The sequence continues at coordinate 7,661,069 of QLNU02014802.1, read as the reverse complement.
AATGTAGTACTTGTAATGGGATTTGCGTGTGGAAAACGTTTTTCCAGAAATTAGAACTATTAATTTCATTTTTACTGGGCAAGAGGATTAATGTTTCTGAAAATGTCCTTTCATTATCAATGCTTCCGTGGAGCCCTTGAACCTGCACCGGGGAATCCCAAGGGCTCCGCGGAGGACAGTTAGGGACCCTCTGGTGTAATGTACGAAAGTAGCCTATATGTAAGTGCTTGCCCCACATACCCCTCTTCAACAATTTTGAAAATTACGTTGTGGTTTGTGGACAATTTTCTATTTATCTTCAACTAATAAATCACGAAGTCTGTTAAATTATGACTGTGGAAAATCACCTTAAATTTGTTTTTCTTTCCTCTATCGCCTTTAATTTACCATCAGGATTCCTTTTTCAGGGCTTTCTAGCCTGTGCTGCCATCTATACACCAACGCTAAAAGTAGTTCAAGAAAATTTGATAAGCATGTAAATTTAAATATAAATTTATTGATTAATATTGAGTATATACTTAAAGCAGCTCAGATATTTTTAATTTTAAAATTAAATATTTTTGCAGTTATCACTTTTATGTGCATAGAAATTATTCAGTGATTTTGATTTCCTGAAAAATTAATTTATGAAGTATATTACTAAATTTTACTTGCTTTTTTTTTTTGTTTTAGCTTATAAATTTTAAAATTACAGAAATTATACTTGTAGCAACACTATTTATAAATTTTAAAATATTTTTCTAATTATATTTATATGTGCTCATGGGCATATACGTCCTTGAAGGATACCAATAGATGGCGACACTACACAACGGAGGTAATTGGTAAATGTTCATGGAGTTGCGTTTGTGACGAGATATATTTTGAAATATCGGTCACAAATGGCGACAGCGTATTCCTAGAGAGGGATGTATGAAGTCATAAAGTGAGCATATGTTGAAATGAAATCCACTTAAAAGAAAAATTATGAGTAAAGCGGTCTGAGGCTACAAAAATGGCAGATGAGGATGGGTCAGAATTCAAACGCAGAGTCCAGTCAAAGAAGCGAATTAAAAAAAATGAAGTAATAATGAAGTTCCAATAAGAGAGGGAGGAAATAAGATACAGCACAAAGGGGTCGGTCTTCAACAGTAAAGCCTTGTATCAGAAAAGGTGCAAAGAAGTTCTTCTGCTAGAGACGACTGCTCACGTAGGAGAAAGGCTACGAAACCTACGATTTTCAATCCTACAGTGACTCAGTGTGGTAACGTGTTCGCCTACTGCTCCAACAATCCGGGTTCGACTCCCAACAGTGCAAAGAACGCTTACTCAGAGATCTCATAAAGATTGCACTGCTCACTGTAGTCTGGGTTTGGTTCCCTAGACTTGAAGATGTCCAGATTCCTCGGAAAACAGTATGTCCGTAAAAACAGTAAAACCACAAACAAACAAACCTACGATTTTCAAAGGAGACGTGAGTGATGGAAATGATACCGCATAGTCCTCATTATAATCATCTAAACCACAGCAATTCCACTTGTAGCCATATCATCTAAATGCTGCAGCATTTCTTGCTACAATTTATGCAAAGCATTGTATAAAAATTAAATATAGAGTAATCACAACAAATTTTGCAAATCACAATTTAAACTTTTCTTAATACGTTAATGACTATTTTGGTGGCTATTGGCCACCATCATTGGAATTTTACTGATTCTGTTTATCCACGACACCGGTCAGTGTTGCCATCTAGCCGATCATTAATTAGTTAATCGGGAAATGAAGGAATCTATGCGCTTGTGGAGGCGTCTCTTACTGTAGAATCAAGAAAATCTCTCCAGATATGTGCAAAATAGTATTGACCGGCAGATGGTTATTAACTGATACCGGCATTGGAAAGTACGTAAAAGGTTTCGACAAAATTTAGGCCTAAGCAGGAATTCTATAAACCCGTCTTAACTAAACGTTCTTATTTCTCAAGGTGTGATTAATCAAAAAGTTTTTCAACAATAGTCCTCAAATTTTTCGTGGCCTTTCACATTCTTTCCAATACCGGTATCACTTTTAATAACCAGCTAAGAGTAAAAATTCCTTGATTCTACAACTCGAGATGTCCCCAAGGACACAGATTTCTTCTTTCTCTAAAACAACGAATTTATGATCGGCGAGATGACAAAGTTGACTAATATTATGTATAAACAGTAACTAACGTTCTGACGATGGTGGTAGATGGGCACCGTAATAGCTATTTAACGTATTAGATAATTTTTTAACTACAATTTCTTGTGATTTTTCTATATTTCTAGCACAATATTGTGTGAATACCACAATAACCTAAGATCCATAGTACGGTATAGGTTTTCTTAGGAATCTGGATGCTGTAATGATGGTATCTTAGAAGATAAAGTAGGAAGTCTTGGAGACGGGATTAGAAAATAAACATGGAAATAAATAAATATAATTGAAATAAGACAGCGAAATAAAATTAATGCGTTTGTGGGAAGTTTACATGAAATAATTTAAATGTTTTGACCCTAAGCCGGGGGTGGGGGGGGACCTTTTCATGTTGGAAGGCTGCATTAAATTAACCGTTAACGTTAGAATGCTGCATTAAATTAACTGTAAAGTCCGAAGGCAGTATGTGTTTTAACTGTGTCATTCAATCAAGGAAGATTATTTCGTTAAATCTTCTTCTACTCCCTTATGCAGTGAAAATCTTTTATAACAACGCCTGTTATAATGACCAACCGCATATAACGACGGAATTTTTACACGGAGTTTTTTCTTTTGCTATTCTACTCCATACTAAATATATCGGTTATAACGACATCGTATATAACGACGAAACCTGCTATAACGACGGCGATTTTGTAGTCTACGTAGATTCTAACTAGGGAAATTCGTATCGGATATAACGACGCGACTTGACAGTCATAAAGCAGAACCATGTGGGTTAGTTATTAAAATTTAAAGTTAGTTATCAAAATTTAAGTGTTATTCTAATCTTGTTTATTTACAAATGTCCGAGAAATTTTTATTACTGCTAAACCTGAATATTAAAGATAGTGAACTTAAAAAGTGATTTATTAATTGAATATCACGAGGGTCATATTGTTCAGGGCCCTATTTTATTTTTTAAGTATAGGGCCCACAAAACTTTTAAATCGGCACTGTTCTGAAGTTGTTAGTATAATACAATAAATACTATTCATTAGATTTGTTTTTCTTCATTTAGTAGTATTTTCTACAATCTTTTCAATTTAAAAACTAAGAAAGTACTATGTGTGGCTATAACGTAATATAAACTGAAATTAAATTCATTATAATTAATATATTTTTATTTAATTTCGAAACCAAACAGTTTAATAGTTTTTGCTGTCAAAATAATGTATAAAACTCTAGAGTACATTGCTATAGGCTACTATGATTTTAAAAAGACATCCTTTATAACGACTATCGGTTATAACGACCGAATTTTCACGGTCCCTTGGAGGTCGTTATAGATTATCACTGTACTTAAATTCGTTTTAAGATTATAATACAAATGAAAAAGGCGAAGAGAGTCATGTTAATAGAAATAAAAGGATTTTTTTGGAAAAATTTAATTCGTTCCAAAGGCTGTACCTGAGGGCATCAAAGGTCGCATGAGGCCATAATGCTGCAGGTTGCCCACCCCTGCCTTAGGCTTTGGTTTTACGTTTACTTGAGTTAATTTTTAAAATGGCAGCCTTCAAATACAACCCGTATTTAAGTCTTTCGATATTTTTATTTACTCTAATTCAGCCATTTTTCTCTTAAATTATATATATTTTAAATCCTTGTAAAAACGTTTAACATTATCACCGAAAAATTACGTTTGAATATTTCGTTTTCGTGAAACTAATACAACATTTCTTTATGCGGATGTCATCAGAACCAAACTAGGAACATCATTAGATTACAAAGCGAGCCAAAGCAAAAATGAATCGCTAGTACAGCTGTTCTCAATCCGTGCTCCGTGTGCGCTTGGTGCTCCACGAAACTTTTCTAGATGTTTCGCTGACTCCAGTGCTCAACAATTGCAGAAAAACAAAACAAAAAAACACTGGATTCCGTGGGCTTCATTATTCTTTTTTGATACCAAGTGACAGTTTTAGTTTTATAGCTGCAAAAATGGTTTAAGATATATGTGTGGCTGTGGATTTAAAATATCTGCTTTAAATTTGCTTTCAAAGGTTTTGCCTTACTTTGTTTATTGTTACTGTTTTTCGTTTATGTAGTTAGGTAAGTTACCAATTTCTTTAAAATTTGTGAGAAATACGGTACTTTGAATAAAAAAAAAATTGACGTTTTACATGTCCAAATTCTTAAAATAACTCTCATCATCCATACTGCCGTCACTGGATTTAGTGCCAATGTTGGTGAAAATATCGTCTCCCTTATGGGAAAAGGAAAATAAGAAAAATATTAAAAAATTACAAGAAAATATATGCATATAATCGATATTTTCAGAAAATGACATTTAGAGTTCCTGTTTTCAATGACTTCA
>QLNU02014802.1:7642216-7656462 GCA_006491805.2 Dysdera silvatica | reverse complement strand
AATTGCAGTTCAAATAATTATTTGACTTATATGGTATTGAGACATATTTGGGATTTGAGAACCAATGAAATATAGCTCACCCTGTCGTGTCATATGGTCGTATAACGGTAATACGTTCACCTCTCGTCCTATTAGCATGAATTCAACTCCATTTTGACGCTTATTCACCATTCGAACGCCATCCATCCGTCCGTCTGTCTGTCTTTTTCTACAGACTACGTTGTAATATATTGCGTGATGATTACTAAACCTTACCTATAACCTTATAGCCACAGTAATTTTGAATGTAACTTTGAAAGTCTTTACTTTCACTGCTTTCTGGGACAGTCATTGCGGTGAACAGTTTAGTGTCTTTCTAATTTTTAAATAATCGAAAATTTCGGAAAAGAAACTGGTTTTCGACCTACGCATTCACAGTACAGGAATCGTCGTCTTTTTCCGTTGTAAGCTGTTTTGCTTTTGGTGTTTATTCTATTATTTATTCGCCTTCACTTCGGGCTATCACATATTTGGTACGTAATTTACAAAGCAAAAATGAAATTGTGGTTGTTACTTAAAATTTGAATGTTGCATTTTTAAATCGGATCTTTATTGGAAATCTTGATGTGTGATGGGATTTCTGAATTTTCGCTGATGCATAAATTCATTTCGGCAAGAAAATATGCAATTTCCGTGAATACTTGTAGCTTGTTACCAAAATAAATATATTTATAAGCTTCGGAACACTAGCGTAGCACTTTAAATCTCATCGGGCGGCTTAAATGGCTTTGAAGATAATTATGGGATGCAGCCTTAGAGAAAAAGATGTATTTTGATATCTAATGGAGGCTTGTGCCCACTTAGCCCCGCTCTTTGTTATCCCACTCTCTCGGGCATGTATAGTGAATAATAGAGACTAGACAATTTAAAAATTGTATGAGAACCAATCCATTTAAAACCGTACTTAAGGCCTCTCCTTTTCCGGCATAGGATGACCTTTCATATTTTTGGGTCATACAAGTTTAACCTATCAGCTAAGAAGAAATCCAGGAGAAAAAATATAATACGCCTCAGGAAAATATGGATGAAGGTATTGAAAGTCTAAAGCTATGTTTACATTCAGCCATTGCTCCTCACGCTGGTGTATTTACACCCCAAAATACTTTTGTGGAAGCATCAAAGGCAGTGAGTGTTTCCACTGCCGCTTCACACGTTACCTCGGGTAATGGAAGATGTAGAATTAGCTGCAACTTCAGCGCTCTGCCTTCTTTGACTTCCGCACAAAAACAGCCAACGAAGGGAGCGGCAGGGGCATGGTCAGCGCAAGTGACATGTTTATATACTCGAGCTGCCCACTTTCATGCTCACTTCCCTGCTCACTGCCAGGAAAGTGGGCTGAATGTAAACAAGGCATAAGAAGGAGAATAAGGAATAGTGAAGACAGGCTTTTTTAAATCAAAAAGTGTAAGCAACGATCAATATGAAGGACAAGGTCCCTCAAGAACAATAGCACCTATATAAGGGAAAGTATTAAATTTATTTGGACTCTTCGGTAGTTTTAGGATAATGCATTGAACTAGCGTGCTGGTATCCGGGTTTGACTGTCAACAATGCCGAAACTTACTTACAATTGTCTACTTACTTACACACTGTTGTCCAAGGATCGGTTCCCTAGACCTTAAGAGTAGAGACAAAATGTACGTCCCGGCGCAGCTGCGCCGTAATACTCAAGCACAGAAATATATTTCCAACTAAGGAAGTGAATTGTATCAATTTCATTCTGAATGCCAAATAGAAACATACATCAAAGGTTAATCAAAACCTGTTGCTTTTTTAGGAATTAAACTTTTATTGGCGAATGAATATTCGTTCGGTTATGCACGCTGCCGACATATTTCAAAATTCGATTGATAACAATATAGAGTTTGAAGGTTTTTTTGTGTATACTTCAGCAATGCTGTGCAATCTCTGATTTTCCATGGAATATATTCATTTTGGAGACTAATTATTGCCTAATTTAGCTTATAATACTATGCAGATGATACAAGTGTACACGAAGTCCACACGATGACACACGGAAAGGTCAAAATCAATAAAAGTAGGAAAAGAAAAAAATTTGGTTTAACATAACTTCATGAAAGTAAATAAATTTAAAACAAAACTTTTAATTTTTTGTGCAAAAAATAAATTAACAAAATCTAAAGAGACACGAAATTCCAATAAATGCAAGCGAATCGAATTTGTGAGTGATATTGAATTCCAGAGAATAGCGTTAACAAAAGATTTAAATTGAAGATTGTAGGTTGAAAAAAGAATATTCTGGAATTGGAATCTTAAAAAAATTATCTAGCATCTTTAATAAGAACGCATTGACGATATTTTATTACCCCTTAATATCATCATCATCATATTCAACCATTATCTATCCACTGCTGGATGAAGGTCTCTCCAAATGCTTTCCACACAAGTCTATCCTGAGCAATTCGCTTCCACGTCACCCCAACCTGTTTTCTTATTTCATCCACCCATCTAGTTTGAGGACGTTTTCTAGGTCTTCGGTGGTCTCTTGGAATCCAGTTCAGAATTTCTGTTGTCCATCGTTGATCAGTTCTTCTTGCAATATGCCCAGCCCATCGCCATTTCAGTCCTTTTACTTTAACAATGATGTCCTCTACTCTAGTTTGCTCTCTCACCCAAGTGTTTCTTTTTCGATCTCTCCTAGTTATTCCAAGCATGCACCTCTCCATGCTCCTTTGCGTTGTCTGTAACTTTCGTATTGCTCCAACTGTTAGACTCCATGTCTCTGATCCATAAGAGAGGACTGGCAATACACACTGGTTGAAGACCTTTCTTTTTAGACACAAAGGCAATTTCCCCTTCAGGATAAAACTGTTTCTTCCAAATGCACTCCAGCCAAGTTTAATACGTCTGTTGAGTTCTTTCATAATGTTGCCATCCATTGAAATCAGCTGGCCAAGGTAAATATATGAATCAGCAATTTCTAGCTCAGTGTTGTCAACTTGTATTTTTGTTTCCTCTACAAAATTATTGAACATGATCTTAGTTTTTTGTAGGTTCATCTTGAGTCCAACTTCTTCACTTCTAGTTGAGAGCTCTTGTACCATGTCTTGGAGTTCTAATGGGTCCGTTGAAAAAATAACAATGTCATCAGCAAACCGCAGATGATTTAAATATTCACCATTTATTTTTATTCCCTTGTTATTCCAATTTATCAGCTGAAAAATCATCTGTAAAGCAGAAGTAAAAAGTTTTGGAGAAATGGTATCTCCCTGCCTCACCCCTTTGCCAAGTTTGATAGTTTTGGTATCTTTATGTAACCGAAATTTTGCACTTGCATTTTTATACACACGTTTCACCATGTCAATGTACACATCCTCAATGTCTGTTGATCTTAAAGAGTTGATGACTGCTGATGTTTTAATAGAGTCAAAGGCCTTCTCATAGTCAATAAATGCAACACACAATGGAAGTTCATATTCATGTGTTCTTTCAATTAATTCTCTTAATACTTGAATATGGTCCACTGTACTGAATCCACTTCGAAATCCAGCTTGTTCTCTTGGTTGAGCTGCATCTAATTTTTTCTGCAGGCGATGTGTTAGCACTTTTGTGAAGATTTTATAAATAGCAGGTAACAAGCTAATTGGTCGGTAATTTTTCAAATCCTCTTTATCACCTTTTTTATGCAAAAGAATTACTGTTGCAGAATCCCATTGGTTTGGTATGTTACCGCTGTTAAGACATTTGGTAAAGAATTTTGCAAGTATGTCTTCTACATATTCTCCAGCTTCTTTTAGGATATCTAATGTAATACCATCATCACCAGGGGCTCTTCCTTTCTTCATATTTTTTATTGCAAATGAAACTTCTTCTTTTAAGATTTTAGGAGCTGTTCCTTCGACTATTTCAATGTCTTCGTTTAATTCACTGTTACTTTCGTATAGATTTTTGTAGAATTCTTCAACTCTTCTAAGTATTTCTTCCCTATTTCTTGTTACGGTGCCATCCTCTCCTTTTAATGCAATGATGTGTTTCTTCCCAACAGATAAACTTCCTTTAACAACCCTAAGGCTCTTGTTATTTTCAATGGCTTTCCTTACTAGCTCACAGTTGAATTTTCTTATGTCTTCTTTCATGCTTTTGCGCAGAGTTTTACAAAGTTCTATGTACTCAATCCTGGAACTGGTATTTCGATTGTCCACCTTCATATCTCTTCGCCTTTTCATGAGCTGTTTCGTCTTCTCAGATAATTTGCTATTGTGCTTTTTACAGGTTACACCACCAATTTCCCCAGCAGTTTCAACTATTGTCTTAACAATGTTTTCATTTGCTTCTGAGATATCACTTTCATCAATAAGTCCTTCCAGTGCAGAAAAGCGATTTTTTAATTCCAACTTGAATGCCTCGGTATTTACTTTCAGTTTCATTAGATCCACCCTCTTACTTACTTGTTTCCTAATGAGCTTCTGTCGTTCTAATTTAGTATTTAAGTGCACTTTACATCTCACCATTCGATGATCACTTCCAGTATTAAATCTGTTCAGTACGCTGCAATCTTCAATAATTGATTTCTTGTTTGCCAGGATATAGTCAATTTCGCTGGTTCCTCCATTGGGGTGTTTCCATGTCCATTTTCTTTGCGGTTTCTTCTTAAAAAATGAATTCATGATGCTAAGGTTTTCAGCTTCTGCAAATTCGATGAGTTGATCGCCACGTTCATTCCTTTCCCCATATCCGTATTTACCAACCGATGTCTCTCCTTGTTCCTGTTGTCCAATTCTTGCATTGAAATCCCCCATGATGAGCTTGATATGTTGTTTCCCTTTGGTGTGTAACTCTTTGATTTCTTCATAAAATTCTTCAACCTCTTCGTCGGTATGGCTTGATGTTGGTGCATATACCTGTACTATTTGAAGTTGGTATCGCTGGGTTAGTTGAACAACAAGCCTCGCTGCTCGATCTGATGTACTTTCAACTTCCAGAAGACAGTCTTTAATTCTTTTGTTGATTAAGAAGCCAACACCACTTGTTCTTCCAGTTTCCGTTCCTCTATAGTAAAACAAATGTCCGCTTTTCAGTTCCACCAACTCTTCACCTTTTCTTCTAACTTCACTGAGTCCTACAATGTCCCATTTGATCTTGTCTAGTTCCTCTTCCAATTCCTGAAGTTTTGCTTCAGAAGCAAGGGATCGTCCATTAAACGTAGCCAAGGTCAATAACAAACGGCAGCCTGGGCCATTCCAGTGATTCTTAGCACCCCCTGCTTTCATGCCACACTGACCGCTGCCTTGATCAGGAGCACTCCAGCACCTGGAGACTAGGGGCCATGGTTTCTGGTGTGTCAACATAATGGAGGAATTAGCCATAATTTCACCACGCTGGCTAGACGGGTTGGTGAATTAGCCCTCCCCTTCCGCCTTTCTATCCGTGTAGCAAATATTAATTTGCCACATAAATAGAAAGCTCAGCCTGCACCACTTGAAGGCGGGGTAGGACACTAGGTTACTGGCCTGGCCGGTTCCACACATCGTCACATACGTTCAGCGTGTGGGTCTCCTTCCAGTTAGATACCAGCAACCCTTTTGCAGGCCACCCCTTAATATATAACCATTTAAATTATTGTAATTGCACTTAATTAAATTTAAAATAACAAAAACGCGAGAACAATAGTCTCTTCAGTTTAGATTTTTAAAAATATTGGAGCGAAATAATTGTTTACATTTTATTTTAGTCCATTACTTGTTAAATATAGTATTTTACCTATAGAAAAATTTTCGAATTTTCTACCTTAAAAGCAATATATGAAAAGATGGAAGCAAACGAAACCCAGAAAATTTAAAAATTTATTATTTGGAGGATAATACGAGTAGAAACCTAAGAAGGAATAACAAATATAAATTACCTGAAATCAGTACAAAATTGTACAGGAATGATACTGAATACTCATGCTCAAAATACTGGAATAAGCTAACTTAATAATTTCAAAGACATCAAAAGTCGTTTAAAAGGGGAAAATGTCAAAATTTAATTAATGGACAGAGGGCGCGTGCAGTTTAATAGCGTCCTTAGACTGCTAAATCCTTTGTTCTTTGCTAAGCGCCCTTCTTGGGGTTACTGAGTGTGTTGTATTCCTATGTTTTTGTTTAAAAAAAAATCTTGTAAATATTATCTCATCTCCTATTGAGGCTGTACAAGCCTGTAACGATGAGACAAATAAAACATTTATTATTATATTATTTGTTGTTATTTTTGGAAGCATTTTTTATTCACAAGCACTCCGGGGATATTGTGAATGATCCCTGATCCACTTCTTCTTCAATCAAGCTTGGAGAAACCCATTTTCAGTTCTTCAACCTTCGCCTACCACCCCACCTGATTCAATGTAGCGTTTAATCTCCCATAGATGGAGCAGCAGTCGACCTTAAAAGCAATTTTTCAACGGAAAACGGGAGCTAACCGGCAACCTAATCCACCGATGAATCGGCAACCCTTCGTTGTTTGTTTCCGTGCCAGACGGACGTGTATTCCTGAAGTGGTACGGGCACGTCCGTCTGAAGCACTTTGAAATTTGTAGAATAAAATTTAAACTGCGCTTAAAAACTTTTTTTTCAATATTTGTTATATTAAAAACCTTTAGTTGTACATATTTGTACATTATATTCAATTATAATGATCTTAAATATTCAACAATATATAAATTTTGCCTATACTAATGAGCAATAATATATAATTCGATTAACGTAAGTCTATAAATACAATATAAACCAATATACAAAGAGTAGTAATTGAGTTTTTGAATAGGAAACATTTATGAAATAACGTACACTCTATAACAAAAAAATCGATGCACCAAGAAGGAGTTGTCCGATTGTAATGAAATTTCGTATGCAAAGACATTTTGACCGAACATGCAAATGATTAAAATTTGGTGTCCAATGAATGAATAGCGGGAACTCCAGCGCATCGGAACTGCGCATTCAGCAGGTGTATATAAGGAGCGATTCTCAATATGTGGTCAAAATTTCTGTTGCATTTTGACTGCGGATATCTTACGTCGACTGTAACAATGCCTCGCCGAAAGATTCGTGCTAATTACGAGCTTATGTTAGAGTTTGAAAGAGGCTGGTTGGACGAATGCAAGAATCGCTGGACATGTGGGTCGAAGCGATTCGGGACCGCAGCTGTCGACCTAGGGCCACAACAGAACGAGAAGACAGAGCGATTGTCAGAGCAGCTGTCACAGCACCGGATTCGTCGTTATCAACTATCCAACGTGTGGCCCGCACACATGTGTCCAACATGACCCTCTGTAGACGACTGAGAGAGCGGAATTTACGCTCGCGCCGACCGTTACGCCGCTTACCTCTCACGCCTTTACACCGTGTCTGGAGACGTCCAGGGCAGCGTGGGGATCCTGCCCTTACTATCGCACGCCACACATGCCCACAACAGGGCGTTATGGTCTGGGGTGCCATCTCCTTTGATAGCCGGACCCCTTTGGTGGTCATTTCTGGCACACTTACAGCACAGCGGTACGTAGACGACATTCTACGACCGGTTGTGTTACCGTTCCTTTTGCGACACCCTGGACTTACGTTTCAACAAGACAATGCCCGGCCGCACACGGCACGTGCCGCTATCTACAAGCTTGCCCTTCACTTCGTAGGTCAGCTAGGTCTCCTGATCTCTCTCCCATAGAGCACATTTGGGACGCTATGGGAAGGCGATTGCAACCATCCCGGAATGTTGACGATTTAGCCCGACAGTTGGAGACAATTTGGCAAGAAATTCCGCAGGACACCATCCGGGATCTTTATCAGTCTATGCCACGCCGGGTGACAGCTTGCATCCAGGCCAGAGGTGGACCAACGCCTTATTGACTTCCTCCTTTTGTAACGGTCAAACTCTGCAATAAATCATTCAGTTATTCTGAAATTTTAATCGTTTCTTTTTCTATGTATGTTCTTCAAATCCACCAATTTTTATCGTAATCGGACAACTCCTTCTTGGTGCGTCGATTTTTTTTGTTATAGGGTGTATTATGAAAGAAAACATTTTTACCAATCGTCTTTCTTTAGCGGTACAGTAATCACTTTCAATAACGTTGTTTTAATTGAAGACAATTTTCGTATTAAAACAATATTTCTACATCCCGGAAAATGCTTTATAAAATTACATACAGTAGAACCTGTCTGAAGTGACCACCTTTGAGACTGCATTGAAATGATCACCATGGAGAGACGGTCACTATACACGACAGACATTGTTATAGGTATGAATAAGGTTCTGCCAGTCCTCTTATAAAAAGTTGCCACTTTACCAAAGTGGTGAATTTAAAGGGTTCCACTGCATATTCCAATTAACGCCTTTTTCTGTTTAACGATGGTTTCTCGAAAGTTGTATAGAGAGGAAATGCTGTCATTCAAAAGCAGAATAGTTACTGTAATTTAAAAGCAAACAAAATTACTGTAATTTAAAAGCAAACAAAATTACTGTAATTTAAAAGCAAACCTAATTACTGTAATTTAAAAGCAAACACAATTAGTGTAATTTAAATGCAAAATAGTTACAGTAATTTAAAAGTAAATATAATTACTGTAATTTAAAAGCAAACATAATTACTGTAATTTAAAAGAAAACACAATTACTCTTATATAAAAGCTAATCTAATTACTGTAATTTAAAAGCAAACCTAACTACTGTAATTTAAAAGCAAACCTAACTACTGTAATTTAAAAGCAAACATAATTACTGTAATTTAAAACAAACGTAATTACTGTAATTTAAAAGCAAACATAATTACTGTAATTTAAAAGCAAATCTAATTACTGTAATTTAAAAGAAAACACAATTACTCTTTTATAAAAGCTAATCTAATTACTGTGATTTAAAAACAAACCTAACTACTGTAATTTAAAAACAAACCCTAACTACTCTAATTTAAAAGCAAACATAACTACTGTAATTTAAAGCAAACATAAGTACTCTAATTTAAAAGCAAACATAATTACTGTAATTTAAAAGCAAACATAATTACTGAAATTTAAAAACAAACATAATTACTGTGATTTAAAAGCAAACATAATTACTGTAATTTAAAAGCAAATGGAAAGAGATCTATAAAACAATAGTCATAAAATCGTTTAAATACGGTAAAACCTGGCTAAATTAACCATCTTTGGGACAGGACTAGAATGGTCACCATTGACATGTAGGCACTATACACGGCAGACTCCAGTATAGGCATGAGTAAGTCACAAGCAGTCCTCTCTTATAAAATGTTGTCACTTTATCTGATGGTGTTACTTTACCATGTTCCACTGCATCTCTAATTCTACTCTTTAAAAAACTTGGCCATACGCCATTCTGATGTTCAATCTTATAAAAAGTAAATGATTTATTTCATTGAAAACCACAAACTAGATTTCATCTTCCAAAAAATGAACTAAATTAATCAAACGCGTGTCGAAAGACCTTTCGATACCACTCGTCAGGAACGAAAAGAGTTTATACTTACAAAGTAATGTTTTATCGCCAAAGTAAATAACCGAATACAAAATTTTTGAGAACAGGCGATAGGCTTTTTACCCTCGGGCCTTTCGAGGAGAAACTCGGGCATGGTTGTCGTATTTTTTTGTCATTCTTGGAATGCTTGAAGCCATCAAAACCTTTAAAAATTCAATTTCCGAACTGTTAAGGCTCAGCAGTCCAGATTTTGTCGTTTCATCTATGTATTTGAAATCCAGGGCCTTGCCTTTATTTATTCTTTATTGGGTCCACGGTTCGGAGGAAGGATTTTTCATTCCTAAGTTATATAATTGAAACAAGTGAAAGTGCCTGGAAAGAAAGAATAAACATATTTGCAGCTAATTTATCTAATATTTTCTGCTGCAGAAAATTTAGAAGACTTCGCTCTATTCCCTAGACACGCTTTCAAAGCTCTGTACTCTCTTGCGATTAAGGAAGAAAAACATTTGCATTTCTTGGAAAGTTCTGCGGATTTAAACGCGATATGCTCCTCTTTAAAATCACTTTCCTTTGTGTATTTCAAAATAGATTAAAAACAAACATTCCTTTCAAATTTTGCATTTCTTGACACACCCTATAAAGCTATGAAAGTGGAAAACAACACCAAATGTGCAGATTTTAACACACAAAGTCAAAATATTTAGTATGATGTGTGTAGAAAGCGAAATGTTTAAATTTTCTTAATATGAAACCACATGTCAAGTGAATAAGGTAGGTTCCAATGTTCCTATAATTTTATCAATATTTTTAAAATTTTATTTCGTACCATCAACCTGGATTATATATTGCGTCATAAAGCACTTGTTTGTACCAGTAATACAATCAGTTTCTGTCAATTGTGTCTACATTAAAACAGTGGACTGTTGCACCCACGGTGTACTGAAATCGCCCACAGAAGAGAACAGTCTCTTCCAGGCTTATGATTCTTTTCAGAATGCCAATGAAATCGATAATATTCCATTATATACTGATTGCTGTTACTTTTATGAACGTTTTTCTCTCTTTTCCGAAATTCAATATGCTTCATTTGTCTGACGATAGATGGAGACACATATCCGATGTCTACATTTGAGACGCTGAAGCAATTGATTTAATCCCGTCAGATTAGTCTTGAGATTCTGATGAAGAGAGGCGCTCTGTCGAAACGACAGTAAATGTGCTATTCTCATTTACTGCGTTTATGTTAATTTTGGTTTAGATATTTAAATTATGCAGCGATTTATTATGTAAATATATGAAATGCTTATTTGGCCATACGATGATATAAAAATAATGCGTTTGAATAGAATTCGGAAAATTCCAGTTAGAATTCTTGTGGTATAGACAGATTTTCGTTTTCTCCTACTCTCCGTAATTCGGGGTTTATTTTCAGAGGTTCGAATCACTCGAAAAAATTTGAATCCTAATGTAGCATTCCCTAACTTCCTTTGCACCATAAAGGATATTTACACTTAATGTATAAATTTAATATTTCTTTTTATTTAATATTTTAATATTTTTTATTAATTTATTTTTAATATTTTTATTTAATATTTTTTGCACATTCCACACTGAAAGAGAATATTGCCGTCTGTTCAGCAAACATTACATTATTATTTACTGAAACGGTTAATCGATGTATTTTGCATTCGTTTTTGGGCACTATTAACTTTTAACTTTGAATATATTCGAAATGATACCGATAGATGGCAGTATTATGCAAGCGGACATCCGTAGTTCAACACTCGGACAAAATTCTACTACCATTCCTTTATTGATGAGTCAGCTAATAGATATATCAGCAAATATACCACATAGGTGTGTATATATATACTAACACGTGATATAGGATATATATTTAAGATCATGGAAGTTTAATAAACGGTGTTTATAGAAAAAAATGGTGGAAATTGCAAGAGGAAGAAAAGAGTTTCGTGCTATTGTAAAACATTTTGAAACAACGAAAAAAAAAACAAAAAAAACGCGAAAATCTAAAAATAGAACTCTTATATTTATTGGGAATACGTGCTTAGCAAAAGTTATATTTGAAAAGTGTGGTCAAAGTGTAAAATTCGAAGTTTTTATCCTTTTTACGCTTTTTCTATCAACTGTATTAAACCAGAACCCGTGTTAGAGAGAAGGTGTTGAACACTTGAACAGCGATGTAAGTTTTCAGTTCAACGCGTTTAATTAAAGGTAATTTAATAAATTTTAAAATTTTAAACCATAAAATCTCAGTCCCTTAACTGAAATTAAAAATCAGTTATTAATGTTCAAAACTTTATTAATATAGGAAATAGGTAGTACGGATGAAAGGTAAATATTTTTATTATATACGTACGAATGGACATTTTTAGGCTAAATTAAAAGTATCTTTTAAAAGCAACGAATTACATAACTGGAAAGATCAAATTTCGAAAAATTATTAGTGGAAAGGGAATACAAATATTTCTTTAAGAAAATATTCGCCGACCAAAAAAAGAAAAAAAAAAGAAAAAATAGAACTCGAATTTGTCACTTTTTACTTTTTCGGTTTGGAAAGTTATTAAAGTAGCGTCAGTTGAAATGAGAAAGGTTAATCTAGTTGATGTCTACATTATTTGGACATATTTCATTAAACTTAAAACTAACGTAGTATATTTCAAAGAACGCATAATATTTTAGTGTAGAAGTTGCAGAACGCACCGGAGCGTTTCAGACGGAGATGGGTCTTTTATCAGAAAAGTTTTGTTTTTATTTTCTTTCTTACTACCCTTTTCAATTTTGTTAATCTATCCCTCCACATTTTCTCGTGATATCACTATTTTCTAATTCTTTGCTGTAAATTGGCATCTCCATATTACAATTACCAATCGTGCAATAGCGCAAGTTTCCGACACCCCTTGCTAATTCAATTTTTTTTTAATTGGGAAGAGAGCACATTTTAAATTAACCTCATGAGTTCATAAGGAAAGTTTGAGGGGAACAACAGTTTCGAAATGTGTGTTAAATGTAAGAATGAAAAACTAGTTTCCGGATGGATCACGTTGTCTATAAAACATATGTAGACATGTTTTACACTACATCAAAAACTGCATCCTATGACATTGAGACAAACATTTAGCCCATAGGCGTAGAGTTATATGGGCCCGTGGGGCCTGAGCTCCCCAATAATTTGAAATAAATTGCAATTTTACATATACTGTAATGCATAAATATACAAAATATGTGCTTGGGCACCCCAATGACTTTGAAAACTCAACGTCGAAGATTTAGCCTTTTATTATCTACATATATAGAGCTTATTGAGTCCATTAAGATCAGGCTCATAAGAACGAGTGACTTTTGGGCTGAAGACCCCCATTGATTATAGAAGTACATTTTCTCAGTTTTAAAAACCACAAACTTTGAAATATGTACCGAATAAGATCGTTCATTCAAAAGCAAGTGTCTAGGGGATTGTGACAATTCTCATCGTTTCTTCCTTTATTAATACACACATTTTATATAATCATCATATTCAACCATTATCTATCCACTGCTGGATGAAGGTCTCTCCAAATGCTTTCCACACAAGTCTATCCTGAGCAATTCGCTTCCATGTCACCCCAACCTGTTTTCTTATTTCATCCACCCATCTAGTTTGAGGACGTTTTCTAGGTCTTCGGTGGTCTCTTGGAATCCAGTTCAGAATTTCTGTTGTCCATCGTTGATCAGTTCTTCTTGCAATATGCCCAGCCCATCGCCATTTCAGCCCTTTTACTTTAACAATGATGTCCTCCACTCTAGTTTGCTCTCTCACCCAAGTGTTCCTTTTCCGATCTCTCCTAGTTATTCCAAGCATGCACCTCTCCATGCTCCTTTGTGTTGTCTGTAACTTTCGTATTGCTCCAACAGTTAGACTCCATGTCTCTGATCCATAAGAGAGGACTGGCAATACACACTGGTTGAAGACCTTTCTTTTTAGACACAAAGGCAATTTCCCCTTCAGGATAAAACTGTTTCTTCCAAATGCACTCCAGCCAAGTTTAATACATCTGTTGAGTTCTTTCATAATGTTGCCATCCATTGAAATCAGCTGGCCAAGGTAAATATATGAATCAGCAATTTCTAGCTCAATGTTGTCAACTTGTATTTTTGTTTCCTCTACGAAATTATTGAACATGATCTTAGTTTTTTGTAGGTTCATCTTGAGTCCAACTTCTTTACTTCTAGTTGAGAGCTCCTGTACCATGTCTTGGAGTTCTGATGGGTTCGTTGAAAAAATAACAATGTCATCAGCAAACCGCAAATGATTTAAATATTCACCATTTATTATATATTAGCATATATAAAGGGGGGAAATTCAAATTATAAAGAAAGACGAAGTTTCTCATGACAGGAGAAAAGGCAATTAGAATGGAAAACAGGGGTAAAATAAGAGTAGAAAACCAGTGTTATTTTAAATAATAATAAACGCTTTAAAATATAAAGTCTATAAACGCGTTTTTCTCTGAGAAATTATTTAATCACAGCTTAGTGCTGGACACGTACTGGAATGTGAAAAAAATATTCTAGCTGCGGTGTATTATATTCTGGCATTTTGCTCCATTCACCTCAAAAGAGTAAATAACGCATTATCTTTATAGTCCTTTTAGCTCCACGCCCTTTCTCCTTTTTTAAATAGCAACGCCTAGTCACGACAGAAATGATATTATTGCTTCAAAATATTCAGAAAACAAATTCCAGAAATAGAGTTAAAAAAATTCTAAACCCGCTTC
>QLNU02014802.1:7609495-7642116 GCA_006491805.2 Dysdera silvatica | reverse complement strand
CGAAAATCACCAAGTACCAAGATCTCAGACATGAAGTACGAGATATATGGGGTATGGAAAAGATCCTCATCATCCCGTTAGTCATCTCAGCAACAGGGATAGTACCAAAAACGCTTGCGACGAATTTGGAGATACTCAACATTGACCCAAACACCTACATTGAAATACAAAAAGCCACAATCCTAAACACGTGTCACATTGTCAGGAAGTTTCTAGACATGGCACATTAAGAAGTGATGTAAAAAGAGGCTTGGGAACATGGCGCTCTGCCCGTCCCAAAGCCTGTTTCCGCCAAGAATGGGCGAGGAAAACTTTTATATATATATATAACAAGTTACAAACTGGGGTAGCATCCAAGGTCGCTTCCATCCTACGGGCTTTTAAATTCCGGATTGTCTTCATCCCTATCAACAAAATTGGAATTTCCTAGCTTAAAGATCCCATTCCGGATTTTAACAACTCCGGTATTTACAAGATTGTTTGTCATGACTGCGAAAAATGTTATGTGGGCCAGACACGAAAGGCACTGCGATTTAGGGTCAAGAAACACGAAAATTATGTATGAAAACAAGAAGTGCTTAAATCTTCTATCACCCAGCACTGTTGGAATCAAAACCATTGTTTCTCCTTCCAAGATGCCCGAATAATTGAACGCGTTTACTTTCTGTCGGACCTTAATTTCTTCGAACACTTAATTTCTTCGAATTCCACATATTTCAAATGGGAAATGGAGCTATCAACCATAGGCGGACACGGACTTTTAAACAGGGGAGGGGCCCAATTTCTCTTCCTCTGTATCATCATCCTCATCAACAAAATAGTGTGTGTATGTATATATAGGGTGTCTTAGAAGGTCGTTTACAAACTTCTAGAGGTTGTAGAGGTCATCAAATGAAACATATCGGCCAATGGAACGCATGTCCGAAACGGAACCGGTTTCGCAATAGAGTGAATTTAGTGTATACGTCCACCTCGCGGCTGCGTAACCAAATCATCATCATCATCATATTCAACCATTATCTATCCACTGCTGGATGAAGGTCTCTCCAAATGCTTTCCACACAAGTCTATCCTGAGCAATTCGCTTCCACGTCACCCCAACCTGTTTTCTTATTTCATCCACCCATCTAGTTTGAGGACGTTTTCTAGGTCTTCGGTGGTCTCTTGGAATCCAGTTCAGAATTTCTGTTGTCCATCGTTGATCAGTTCTTCTTGCAATATGCCCAGCCCATCGCCATTTCAGCCCTTTTACTTTAACAATGATGTCCTCTACTCTAGTTTGCTCTCTCACCCAAGTGTTCCTTTTTCGATCTCTCCTAGTTATTCCAAGCATGCACCTCTCCATGCTCCTTTGCGTTGTCTGTAACTTTCGTATTGCTCCAACTGTTAGACTCCATGTCTCTGATCCATAAGAGAGGACTGGCAATACACACTGGTTGAAGACTTTTCTTTTTAGACATAAAGGCAATTTCCCCTTCAGGATAAAACTGTTTCTTCCAAATGCACTCCAGCCAAGTTTAATACGTCTGTTGAGTTCTTTCATAATGTTGCCATCCATTGAAATCAGCTGGCCAAGGTAAATATATGAATCAGCAATTTCTAGCTCAATGTTGTCAACTTGTATTTTTGTTTCCTCTACGAAATTATTGAACATGATTTTAGTTTTTTGTAGGTTCATCTTGAGTCCAACTTCTTTACTTCTAGTTGAGAGCTCCTGTACCATATCTTGGAGTTCTAATGGGTTCGTTGAAAAAATAACAATGTCATCAGCAAACCGCAAATGATTTAAATATTCACCATTTATTTTTATTCCCTTGTTATTCCAATTTATCAGCTGAAAAATCATCTGTAAAGCAGAAGTAAAAAGTTTTGGAGAAATGGTATCTCCCTGCCTCACCCCTTTGCCAAGTTTGATAGTTTTGGTATCTTTATGTAACCGAAATTTTGCACTTGCATTTTTATACACACGTTTCAATATGTCAATGTACACATCCTCAACGTCTGTTGATCTTAAAGAGTTGATGACTGCTGATGTTTTTATAGAGTCAAAGGCCTTCTCATAGCATAACCAATTACATGGATTAAAATATTTTTTCCACACAGAATTTAAGTGATTCACCTAATAATACAGCAGAGACAAAAACATCCGGAATTCCCTTTTCTGATCCGGATCTGTGTACCACATAGTCAGCAATAAGCATAAAAGTGCCTTTTTTAGCACACTGGAAATGAATTGTGAACTGCTAAGTGTATGCAGCAGGTAGAGGACATGAAAATAAACAATTTTTGTTCAGTCACTTTTTCCTAAAATTAGTCGTTTGGCCGCTACTGTGAATTTAGTGTTCGCATCCAGCGCATTCAAGGTTACCACATATGGCAAAATGCGCCATTTAAAGAATTTCCAAAATTATTTAACGCCAACGGACGGCGGCCTGTCTCTGTTTGGCGACTTGGTATTGCCCCTAAGTTCTACTTCCACTGCCTAGACACATATGCACGTAGGAGAAGTAACGCCCCTAGATGATACTTGACCTACATGCATATCTATATAGAGGGAAAGTAGCACGTAGGGGCTCGAAAAATCTGTTGCTGGCCCGATGGAACACTACATAAGTAATATTCCATTGCAGTAAACCATACCCCCCTCACCTAACGCCGGCCCTGACTGAAATATGTATTATGAATTATACATAGATTGTAATTAATTTATGTCAGTTTATATGTATTTCAATAATATTAAATAACTTCGACATTTTTATCGACACAGCTGAGATTTCTTTGACATTGTCAATATTTATATAAATCGAACACTACGCAGATTAAATCAAACAACAATGTCAATCAATCAACGTTTATTGGCGTAGTGATACCAACGCCGATGGTATGGCGTGATTAGATGGTGAAACGTTCGAAAGAAAATAAATATTTCTGCCTTCGGTGGGACCTGAACCCACGACCTTCCACTTGCCGGGCGGAGGCTCTACCCACTGAGCTACGAAGGACAATATATAATCTCTTTACGAACGTATATATATTGTTGCCAGTTATTTCCGTCATATATTTAAATTTTACATTCTGATATGTCAGACCATTGCGAACAAGTTTAACATAGTAAGTTGTGTCTGGAAATGAAGCAATGCGGTGCTACAACAACGTTACTAAGACACCCAGAAAGGATATCTGAAGCGGTGTTAACATGACTTTATTAACAAACTTAAGAATGCATTATGAAGGAAAAAGTCATAGTTACATCATAGAAGATGTTCAAAATTCCTTGCATTTTCCACAATGCAGGCTTGACAACGTTGCCGCATGGAGTCTCGTACGCATTGAAATTGGCCAAGTTTTTCACGGACACGTGCCGCTGCTTCCACGATCCTGGCGACAAGGTTGAAGTCGGATGTTACAGGTGTGTTGTGTACCAGAGACTTCATGTATCCCAACAGGAAAAAACCCAGGGTTGTGAGGTCGGGGGATCGTTGTGGCCATGCGACTGGTCCGCCACTGCTAATCTAGTGATGAGGATAGATCCAATCAAGGTAGGCCGGCACGTTCGTGCTGAAATGAGTGCGACGCCCCATCATGCCGAAACCAGATGTGTCGACGTGAAGCTGCTGGAACTTCAGCCAACAAATTCGGCAACACCTCTTCTAAAAAAATCTTATAAGTATCCCCGTTCACGTTTTTAGGTAGTACGCAAGGACTGATTAAAAAGTCAACGATAATACCAGCCCACACATTTGTACTAAAGCGCTGTTGGCTTGCATGGGCACATTCACTTCTTGAGTTGTCGTGCACCCACATATGCATGTTAGGCAGGTTGAGGATACCGTCTCGTGAAAAAGTCGCTTCATCAGTAAATTATATAAGAGCCCTGACGATGGTGTTACATTAGATATCCTAAAAGAAGCTGGAGAATATGTAGAAGACATACTTCCAAAATTCTTTACCAAATGTCTTAACAGCGGTAACATACCAAACCAATGGGATTCTGCAACAGTAATTCTTTTACATAAAAAGGTGATAAAGAGGATTTGAAAAATTACCGACCAATTAGCTTGTTACCTGCTATTTATAAAATCTTCACAAAAGTTCTAACACATCGCCTGCAGAAAAAATTAGATGCAGCTCAACCAAGAGAACAAGCTGGATTTCGAAGTGGATTTAGTACAGTGGACCATATTCAAGTATTAAGAGAATTAACTAGTAAAATTCTGACACTGGTCGGAATATACGAAATACAAATGAAGAAGGTAAAAGATATTTACCGTCTGCAAAAATATTCGCAACGTTTCGAGAACTACTGTTCCCTTCATCAAGCGAAAGTGTCAAGGAAGTGTAGGTGTTCGGTATTTATACCCCAACTTTGGTTTTCCCCAAAGCTATCCCGCACTCGGGTTTTCCCCCCTGTCTGAATCTGGATTTTCTAAGAACTGTCCCGCACTCGGTAATTCCCCCTGTCTGAAACTGGTTTTCCCCCATCTCCTAGCAAAAATGCGGTAAGGTTCAGGCATCGATTTTGCGATGTTCATCGCCTTACTTCGCATTCGAAAAGTCTCCCAAGACTCCAGAAAAAGTCTACAATAGCGAGAAGTTACATTTTTATGAAGAACTTTTGTACTTTTCCAATCAGGAACATGACCTTTCTCCCAGGCATGTTCTGCCAGAAGATTAGTCATCTCACCTTTCTCCACAGCACGATGATGTTCTTTTTTGCGAGTACAAACAGTTCTTCCCGTCTCGCCAGTGTATACTTTCTCGCAGTCTTTGCAGGGTATCTGGTAAATTGTTCCAGTCAATTCATCCATTGGAACTCGATCTTTCACTCTCACCAACAGGTCACGCAAAGTCGATGCAGGTTTATAGTAAGTCCTGATGTCAGATTTCCTAAGAATACGCGCAATCTCCTCAGAAGTCCTCTCCACATATGGCAAAACAACCGTCCCTCTAGTCTGTCTCTCCTCAACAGGTTCTCTATGTTCATTATTAGTTTCTAGTGTTGTAGCTAACCTGTGTAGGGAGTCTTTGGAGATGGATATTTTGGACTGCGACGAGTTTAGTGTTAAGATCTGGAGAAGGTATGTTGATGATACTTTTGTCGTTCTTTCGAAGACAGAGGTGGACAGCTTTCACCGTTTCCTTAATGACTTAAACCCCCATATTCAATTTACCTTAGAGGTAGAACATGAGGGATGTTTGCCATTTTTGGACGTGAGGGTCACCAGAGGAGACAATGGAAGCTTGTCAACCTCTGTGTATCGAAAGCCAATTCATGCGGACCGGTACTTGGATTTCCGCTCGTATCATCCAACTTACCACAAAGCTTCTGTTGTGAGGTCTCTGACACGTCGGGCCCTCAAACACAACAACAATGTTGAGTTGAAAGATGCTGAGGTATGGAAGGTAAGGAGAGCGCTTGTAGATAATGGCTACCCGAGCAAGTTTATCGCTCGAAGATCTAATAATGGACATAGAGAACTTGTTGAGGAGAGACAGACTAGAGGGACGGTTGTTTTGCCATATGTGGAGAGGACTTCTGAGGAGATTGCGCGTATTCTTAGGAAATCTGACATCAGGACTTACTATAAACCTGCATCGACTTTACGTGACCTGTTGGTGAGAGTGAAAGATCGAGTTCCAATGGATGAATTGACTGGAACAATTTACCAGATACCCTGCAAAGACTGCGAAAAAGTATACACTGGCGAGACGGGAAGAACTGTTTGTACACTTAAAAATGAACATCATCATGCTGTGGAAAAAGGTGAGAAGACTAATATTCTGGCAGAACATGCCTGGGAGAAAGGTCATGTTCCTGATTGGAAAAGTACAAAAGTTCTTCATAAAAATGTAACTTCTCGCTATTGTAGACTTTTTCTGGAGTCTTGGCAGACTTTTCGAATGCGAAGTAAGGCGATGAACATCGCAAAATCGATGCCTGAACCTTACCGCATTTTTGCTAGGAGATGGGGGAAAACCAGTTTCAGACAGAGAGTTACCGATGCGGGATAGCTTTGGAAAAACCAAAGTTGGGGTATAAATACCGAACACCTACACTTCCCTTGACACTTTCGCTTGATGGGGAACAGTAGTTTCGAAACGTTGCGAATATTTTTGCAGATGGTAAATATCTTTTACCTTCTTCATTTGTATTTCGTATATTCCGACCAGTGTCAAATTTTACTAGTTATGGTAAGCCCTGGTCAATCTTTGTACGTTGGTATTAAGAGAATTAATTGAAAGAACACATGAATATGAACTTCCATTGTGTGTGGCATTTATTGACTATGAGAAGGCCTTTGACTCTATTAAAACGTCAGCAGTCATCAACTCTTTAAGATCAGCAGACATCGAGGATGTGTACATTGACATGGTGAAATGTGTGTATAAAAATGCAAGTGCAAAATTTCGGTTACATAAAGATACCAAAACTATCAAAATTGGTAAAGGTGTGAGGCAGGGAGATACCATTTCTCCAAAACTTTTTACTTCAGCTTTACAGATGATTTTTCAGCTGATAAATTGGAATAAAAAAATAAATGGTGAATATTTAAATCATCTGCGGTTTGCTGATGACATTGTTATTTTTTCAACGAACCCATCAGAACTCCAAGACATGGTACAGGAGCTCTCAACTAGAAGTAAAGAAGTTGGACTCAAGATGAACCTACAAAAAACTAAGATCATGTTCAATAATTTCGTAGAGGAAACAAAAATACAAGTTGACAACATTGAGCTAGAAATTGCTGATTCATATATTTACCTTGGCCAGCTGATTTCAATGGATGGCAACATTATGAAAGAACTCAACAGACGTATTAAACTTGGCTGGAGTGCATTTGGAAGAAACAGTTTTATCCTGAAGGGGAAATTGCCTTTATGTCTAAAAAGAAAAGTCTTCAACCAGTGTGTATTGCCAGTCCTCTCTTATGGATCAGAGACATGGAGTCTAACAGTTGGAGCAATACGAAAGTTACAGACAACGCAAAGGAGCATGGAGAGGTGCATGCTTGGAATAACTAGGAGAGATCGAAAAAGAAACACTTGGGTGAGAGAGCAAACTAGAGTAGAGGACATCATTGTTAAAGTAAAAGGACTGAAATGGCGATGGGCTGGGCATATTGCAAGAAGAACTGATCAACGATGGACAACAGAAATTCTGAACTGGATTCCAAGAGACCACCGAAGACCTAGAAAACGTCCTCAAACTAGATGGGTGGATGAAATAAGAAAAGAGGTTGGGGTGACGTGGAAACGAATGGCCCAGGATAGACTTGTGTGGAAAGCATTTGGAGAGACCTTCATCCAGCAGTGGATAGATAATGGTTGAATATGATGATGATGATGATATATATGGTATTAATTATTTTAATTAATTAGTTATATTAACTATATAATATATTTGTATAATATAGACCCCCCTTTCCCCCCACTAGCGGCGCCCGTGGTCATATCGCTTATTATTATTATTAGCGATATATAAAACACATATTAATTTAATATTATATAGGTTAATATTAATTTATAAACTCCCTTATTATGTGAGAGTTACTTGATTTTACAAAAAATTCTATTTTCGAAAAAACATTGTAACTTTTTTTTTTTTTTTTTGTTTGATACCCACCAAAATTTAAATGATTAAATGTCAATGGGGAAATTAAAGCAAAAAATGACATTGCTGTTTTGAGAGTAACATGTTTCCAAATTATAAGCATGATGTTAACCATACAACGCTTCTCAAAAAATTTAGCTACATAATTTTCATTTCATCGCAATTTTTAATTAATTAAAAGCTGTTATTGAGAAAACACAAACATTTTCAATCTTTTCAGAATGAAAATATTTACAGATTAATCACAATAACAGTTTACTGAAAATTTTGATTTTTTGACATTTGACAATTTAAAAATTGTCGTTCATGACTAATTTTTAAAAATTAAAAAAAAATCACATTTATATAAAAATTAAATTACAAAAATGATGATACATATCAGGATGCACAATAAAATTCCTAAGTTGCTTAAAACTATTTGTACAAATAAATACAGTCGATCTAGTGACGAACTCGGCCGTCTCAAAGGGCGCATACCATGGATTTTCGGAGGGCTCGAGTTCTATCGCCCACGAGGGCGCATCAGCCCGGGGGCGGGTGGCCTAGTCCGCCCGTGTATACATATAGTCTATTTCTGTAATAAACACAAATTTGAAAGAACATACCTCAGCTAGTGAGCTATTTGCTGGTAAAGCATTCAATTTCTTGCGGTTTTCCTGTGGTAATTCCTTGTTTGAATCTTCAGTTGAAAGATCATTAGAATCTATTTGATCACTCGATTTAACTCTTCTACTCTGAAGAAACGCTTGCAATGAAGTTTGCCTTTTCATTTTTAAGGCATCTATTTTATAACTGTTTAGTTTAATTATATAATATTATATGCATCACTCTTTGTCTATAATAATTTCACATTACCTTTATTTAAAAATTTTGTATATACATAAATATATTTTTTTCATCATAAGTACAGAGCGCACAAAATAGGTACCTACTACTTACAAATGCAAGGGTCTACTATACGTATAGAATTGAGTGACTTTATTGACATTGTTCAGTCAGGAACTGGTTTTATTGTTATGACCTATAAGTTTGATCAGATTTTTCTCTCAGACGATGTGGTGTCGATTTCAAAATTTGTTTATTGCCTTGGGAAACGACTATTAAGTTATAATCCCGGGATAGCGTTAACAAGTGTGTGTTACACAGACAAAATATTTCCCCTCATTAGCGGCTCCTTAGTGAAAACGTTTCTTTTGGAGATTTTCTCTCCAGTGGGAGAAAAATCGCCAAAAGGAAAGTTTCCACGAACCAATTCCCATAAGGTGGCCTCGTTGCTATGTTGAACACTGTATAGCTTAAGAAATAAATCTCTTTGTGTTTCCCTGCCCTCTCAAAATCTACCCGCCCACCGAAAGCTAAACCGCCTTTGTTTTTATAATTTTTTTAAAAATTCAATTGATATAAAATTACAATTGACCAGAGGAAGAGCGGGGGCCCGGGTCCCTCCCCTAAATCCGCTTATGCTATCAACTTTCCGAGTGAAAGCATATTTTTCCCGGAATGCTACAAAACCCGCCTTCCATCAACCTCATTTAAAATCCTCATCAGTTTAATTTTGACTACTTTTCTGAACATTACCGACGTCTCGTGGATCGGCGTTATATCCAGAGACGTTTCTCCTATCCCAGTGAAAAACGGTTATTTTTCTCCGAAGCATTACTTGTAACTCGTATAATGAAAACCGTGACCATCATTACCAATCAACAGTTTTTTTGGTTTGTATATTTTGTTTGAAAAAAGTATCAAGAAGCTACTGAAACAGCTGTCACGACATTAAATTATGTAATTTCCAACTGCAACAGTATTATGTTTTATTTATCTACTATTAATGGGCCTATCGGATATTTAATACTTTTATGTATGAATAATACATACATACCAATTTTTACTTCCTAGTGGTAAGTAGTAATTTTTAATATGGAAAGTTCCACTTTTGTTTTTTATATCCGAAAAGTACAACCATGTCAGGAACTCAATATTTTAACTCTTAAAATTAAATACATTACTGAAAAAATGGAGCGTTTATATTTTATTTAAAGGAGCTGCAGTAAAAAGAAAGGGCAAAGGACATTTAGAGAAAATTTTACATCAATTTTTATGATCTTGACAAATGATTTTCAACCGGTGTCGCGGGAATTTTTAAAACATGCAATATCTAACTATTCAGCCACAGGCACTAATCTCATTCCCCAGAGATTGTCGAATGAAAAGTAGACAGTCAATACAACCAATTTTGTATTTATTTACTGTTATTTATCTATATTTTGTTCTTATCAGAGCGGCGAAAAATATATTTTTTCGTGTGTTGTAGAATTTTAGTAATTAGTTTTGGCGTGTCGCGAGATGAAAGAAGAAAATCACTGATGTGGACACAAATTGGTTTGGGAAAAAAAGCCGCTTACAATACTTAATACAGCATCTCTTTTCTCTGCCGAAAAATTTACTCGTCTGTCACATTGTGATCCCAGACCCAAGACTGCTGAGAAATCTCAAGTTAGCAAAAGGAAGTTTAAAACTGCCATTAGCATAACACAATGATTTTTGCAGGAGACACATTTCTAGATTTGGCGAAAAGTTACCAAATCTAGCAGCCTGATATTGACTATCATCTTTGTATCTAAAATGCGTTGCATAAATTGTTTTGAACGTATATGGTCAGAGAAACTTCAAAACTCCCTTTGATACAAGTTTTAATCACCTAAATGCAATCATAATGGCATCAACTGGTCTTTTGACAACTTTGACAGGAATATGCCTTCAGCTAGCTTATGGTTAAGATCGTTCAATAATTTTCAGGCACAGCCAGAAAGAATAAATCTTTAATTGTAAATAGGTAAACCCAAAATTCAGCCAGTAACCTTTGCTATTTAGAAGGTAATGAACGTAAGAAGTGGTGGTGGTGGTGGATAGGGGTGGAGGAGGAGATTTCTCAAACGCATGTGGAATTGGTATTTTGAGCTCGGGGAAAATAAGCGTGACTGTGATACGCCATGAAGGAATTAAGGGGAAACGCAAGAGCTGAAATTTCCCTTCTTTTGCAGCAATTTTGGCAAAATTCCCTGAAAATTCCATAATTTTTCAGATTGATAAAATTCCCTGACAATTCCCTGATTTCCAGGTTCCGTAGCCACCCTGTTTAAATAATTAAATATTTAACTGTGATTACGTGTATTTTATATCTTTTACTCATAGTGTGTCGTGCATCCCAGTATTTCAGTTCAGTCAGGGCCGTTACCACTTCCTGACAATGTACTTGTTTTACTATTTTCTGCATCATATGTAAGCATCGTTCAGACTCCCCCTCCCCGTTGTCAGCAAATCTCAAGCCCTTTCCCCAAAGATGCTTACATAATACTTGAACGGCTCCGAATCCCAAGAAAGCAAATATGTTTTGCCGAGTGCATTGAATGAATATGTACTAAACAATAATAAATAAAATATAAATGTAGAAAACCAATCCGGTTAAGGATAGTTAGGTTAACTTAATTGACTTAACACGTAATTTAATAAACGTAACAACTTAATTTAATTAAAAATTGCTTTACTTTTAACATAGAGTACTTTCTAATTAAATTATTTCTAATTAAATAGCCGTATGTTTTAACGGAGTTTTATTTAAACGGTTAGCTTTATTTACATGTAGTAAATAAAACTATCGTATACAATAATTTTTGCCACCCACGTATATGTAGCTCAAACTAGAGCTTTTTATTTTTGGAGAAAAAGAGACGCCGTCCTCATCCTGGATTCAAACTAGGATGAGGACGGCGTCTCTTTTTCTCCAAAAACGAAAAAGCTCTAGTTTGAGCTAAATATACGTGGGTGGCAAAAATTATTGTATAATAAATTCCCCCACGAAAAACTCACAAAAATCTCGCCCCGGAGGCTTTTCTGTGTTGACCATTATTTGGCAATTGTGTTATCCCTGTGAAGGGTAATAATATCTTACATCCTCATATACGAAGAAAAATGCGTTTGTTCTTGTCCTCATTCGTCTAGTAGGTCAAGACACCGCGGGCTAAACGTGGGGACCCTGGTTCGAATCCAGGATGAGGACGGCGCCACTTTCTTTCCAAAAACAAAAAAAAGCTCTAGTTTGAGCTATAAGCTATACGTGGGTGGCAAAAATTATTGTATAATAAATTCCCCCACGAAAACTCACAAAAATCTCGCCCCGGAGGCTTTCTTGTGTTGACCATATTTGGCAATTGTGTTATCCCTGCGGAGGGTAATAATATCTTACAAAACTAACGTATAAAATTCTGTTTACCGCACAGGATTGAAACGTTTCTACGAGTAAGATAACTATCTTTCCATACGTTCACTATCGAAAATATATTTTTTATCTCAAACGTCAAATCGGTAAATACTTCAATAGGACTTTCTGAAGTTTCATTACATCAACCTCAGTGTTTGTTACACATCGGTTCTCTTTAAACTTCTGAACGGAATCAATCGATTTCTCAATATATCAGATATATTGAGAGTCTTCAGTTTGAGAGCAATCGTTTCTTATCATGTTTACTTGACTGTTGAAAATGTATCAGTATATGTATACAGGAGGCAGATAAGACCAAGCTGTCGGACTTAAGAACCCAGTAAGAGTTTTTACTTAGGTCTTGGTTACAAAGATAAGAAACTTGCCGTTTTCATGTATTTCCATCTATAGTCCAGTCAATTAAGATAAAAAAAAGGCTTCTGCCTGGAAAGTTTTGGAGAGGTTTTTTTCTTGAACTTCTTTTAAATTTATAGGGGCGTTAAATACGAATTTCAAGTTTTCCATTTCGTAACTCTCCTGTTTAAAAAGTTATAAGCGAAAAATCATGAAAAAAACGGGTTTTTTCGGTTTTTCCCTCTGAATTTGATAGAGGGTTAAAAGTTTTTGAAAAAATTTATTCTACCAAATAACATTAAAGGGATTTCCCTTTACTTTTCCATGCAATTTTTTTCTAATATGAATAGAGTAAGACCTCCCTAAGGCGGCCACCGTTATTGCTGTGAAAAAAGAGATTGCTCAGAGAGGTGATCCCCGATTGGATGTAAATTTATGACTGAGTCTGTAGGGTTATGAAATATGTTTCCAGAAAAAGTGGTCGTTACTGAATGTGGTTGCTGAATACAGGTGGTCAGTACGAGAGGGTTTACTGTAGTCTTAGAGTGAGTAAGATGAATTTTAGCGATAGATTGAATTCCGGCATCGGAGGGTGAAAACGCGACCTGATCACTATGCATCCATTTTAATAACCAATTGGAAGCTTTAAAGTTGTTTGTAGTTGCAGTAAGACTATGTTATCATTGGAATTACTCATTTTTACAGTTTTTATTGTTCTAAAAAGAAAAAAGTAGCGATCGGATAGTATGCATCCATTTTAATTACTAATTTGAAGCTCTTGAGTTGCCTTTGTAGTTCCATTTCGACTACGTTAGCATTTTTTTACAAAGTTTTACACCTTTTATAGCACTAACAAAATAATTTGAAATCAGAAGGCTAGGAAAGATATAAAAACACAAACACTCTGAAGTAGACAAGAACACTAATTTTTATTTATCTAGTAATGTAAGTTACTTTAAGTAGAATTATAACTTTTGTAAGTTTTCTAAATAATAAGTTAAATGTAAGCATAAAATATGTGGCAGATTGTAAACAGGAAACAAGAAGAGAACTGCAGTTATTATCCAATTATTGTCGTTTCGATCGCTTTGAAGGACCTTGTTGTTCTTCAACAGGATGTTCATTGTTATCTTCTTCATCACTTGATGTCTCAGGCTGTGGCTATGTTTGACTTAAAGTATCCTGGAGTATTGGATCATCAACCTCTGATTCCTCATCATCTTCGACATTGAAGGAGTTCACGTTGTCACAATGGCCATCCCTATTCAAGCAGAGAAGCGAAGAAACCACACCTGTTTTTTTACACCCACATTTTCGACTGCAGTTAGTTTTGCATATGAAGGATATTTGTCAGAGAACAGACTAAAAAGTGGGAGGGGGCTTGATGTTGTTGGAGCATGCCTCTCTTGGATTTACTCCAATCCCATTCCTCAGATTTTTTATAGTTTCCTGGCTAGAGGTGTACCTGGTGTAAACTCTGAGGCAGTGGTATCGAGCTGCACATTCTGTTGGGGTGGGGGGGTGAGTCCATATTTGAAAAGGCCCTAAAGGAAGATGTTATGCAGCGCTTGTACCTCAGGTTGTTTAGGGAAGGTGGTGTTTTCCAGCTGACTTGGTACAAATATATCAGAAACAGCAACCCAACTGCAATAATGTCGTCGACAATAGAAAAAAGTTGGACAAAAGTTGGATTTCCTTCTAGAATGTTTTCAGGGCGTGTTACTCTAGTTTTTGTGACAAAATTGGATTTTCTTTTAGGATGTGTTTTAATAATATTATTTGGACCTTTCACGGATGTACATGGGACAAAAATAGCATTAGTTCTAATTATTATCTTTGACATATAGGTTCCTTCGGATCACGTTTCGCCTGGTGTAAAACTATATTTTCATATATATGTGTGGTTAGAGTAATTAGTAAGTGAAAGTTCTTTTCGCTGTGTTTCACCACTTAATTTCATTGATAATATTTATAACAATGAACTTTTAAATTATTTACCTGAAGTTTGTTTGCCAAACATTTTTTAGTAAACCTATAATTTGCTCTCTTTCAGTCTGACAACTTCCTTCACATTCTCATCGCTCCATCTTATGAGGTGGGGGGATATTTACTATAAATTACTTGCATATAATCTCCAAAGAATGATATTCGTCATCAGAATCCACTCTTCAGGGGTTGTAACATGTTAATGGAAAATGTGATACGTTAAATTTCATTTTTATTTCTCTTCCTATAATTTTAAGATATATAAGCAACAGAAGTTATTTTGAAATTTCTTTTAACTACGAACTTTTTCCCTGATTGCAAAAGCATCAGGGGGGCGTAAAGTAAATCTAGATAAATAGTTTCATGTACTCACAAACTAGCAAATTTTTCTGATAAAAAAGTTTTTGTAAATTAAATTTATATTTAAATTCCCTGATTAATTTCAACTCTTTGACAAATACCCTAATAATTCCGGGAATACCAAATTCCCTGATTTTCCTAATCTGTGGACTCCCTGATGCAACCATTACTCGTTTATAGAAACTTTTGCATCAATAAATCGTAATATTAATCACTATACTTCACTTAAGCAATTGTCATCGTAATTCATCAATAAACCTTTGAATTCAAGTTAATTCGTAAAAGTAAAAACCAAATTCAAAAACTGATAAAAATTACCACAATTTAAATTCGTACAAACAAATCTTTTCTATTTTCAAGTATACCATCCAGACTTCAACAAGAAACCAGCCAGCACGCGGTAAGAATAAAATCTTCCAGCGTTGTACTGAGTAGGGCTGATAATTAATGTTTACTGAAATGGAAGGGACTAATATCGAAATTTTTTCATGAGAGCATAGAAATTATTGAGAAAAATTTCGAATTTTAACGAAAACTCTAGGTCATATCACTCTCATATCATCAACAAGCGACAGGAGATAAATATACCTGTTTACCTCAAGAGGCATGAAGTAGTAAATTTCTGTTGCCACTCTAAATAAGAAAAAGTTGGGAAGTAGTAATTGCCAAGCAAATCGCGATGGCCCAGTGAGCAAACTACTAACTTTGAAAAAAATGTGGCTTAACGAACAGGTTAAAAAACATTTATTTTCTTGCAAAGTCAACATATACGAGTTCATAAGTTTCGAGAAACGATACAAGTAAAATGATATAAATAAGTAGTTAGAAAAACTGAAAACGCACTTTACTTTCTAGAAAAGAAGGCACTATGAAATATGTAATTGTTTTAGCTACCAGACACTAATTTTACAAGGTGTCATCTTCAGCATCTATTCACCTTAGTTCTTACGCAAAAAATAAAACTAAGTATTAAAAACTAATGATTTATAAAAAAGTGATTATTGATGAAAACTAGTAACTTATGAAAAGATCCAATAACCGATAAAACAAACAAGTCGCATATAGCGAACGGAGTACCAGCTGAAACGAATTAAAAATTGCAGTTTAACGAATTAAAAAATGTATGTTCTTGTGTGTTTATATTTTACTTTATCTCACTTATAGTTTAGTTATTTTTTCCTTTCTCTTTGCAGGTGGAGGAGTTACGTACACCAATGGAAGAGTCGTCATTATTTTTCTAAAATATTCGGCGTGCTTTACAGTTCCTCGCCCCGTGGTTTGGGGATTATACATTTCACTCACCGTACTCACCTGCTTGTCGAAAAAAAGTGACTAAAAGAGGACGGAGTAACCACCGGTATAATTTTACCTGTACAAATGGCTCCCTTCATCACAATGCCGGATACATTTATGGTTTCTAGGCTAAAAGCATATAATGACATACGCACACACACACACATATATATATATTCTTTCTATCCAAGAGGCAAATTAATATTTGCTGCACGAATGGAAAGGCGGAAGGGGAGGGCTAATTCACCAACCCGTCTAGCCAGCGTGGTGAAATGATGGCTAATTCCTCCAATATGCTAATACACCAAAAACCATAGCATCTAGTCTTCAAGCGCTCCTGATCAAGTCAGAGTCAACGTGGCATGAAAACAGGGGGGCCTAAGAATCACTGGAATGGCCCAGGCTGCCGTTTGTTATTGACCTTGGCTACGTATAATGGACGATCCCTTGCTTCTGAAGCAAAACTTCAAGAATTGGAAGAAGAACTTGACAAGATCAAATGGGACATTGTAGGACTCAGTGAAGTTAGAAGAAAAGGTGAAGAGTTGGTGGAACTTAAAAGTGGACATTTGTTTTATTATAGAGGAACGGAAACTGGAAGAACAAGTGGTGTTGGCTTCTTAATCAACAAAAGAATTAAAGACTACCTTCTTGAAGTCGAAAGCACGTCAGATCGAGCAGCGAGGCTCGTTGTTCAACTAACCCAGCGATACCAACTTCAGATAGTACAGGCATATGCACCAACATCAAGCCATACCGACGAGGAGGTTGAGGAATTCTATGAAGAAATCAAACAGCTACATACCAAGGGGAAACAACACATCAAACTCATCATGGGAGATTTTAATGCAAGAATTGGACAACAGGAACAAGGAGAGACATCGGTTGGTAAATACGGATACGGGGAAAGGAATGAACGTGGCGATCAACTCATAGAATTTGCCGAAGCTGAAAATCTTAGCATCATGAATTCATTTTTTAAGAAGAAACTACAAAGAAAATGGACATGGAAACACCCCAATGGAGGAACCAGCGAAATTGACTATATACTGGCAAACAAGAAATCAGTTATTGAAAATTGCCGCGTAGCGAATAGGTTTAATACTTGAAGTGATCCTCGAATGGTGAGATGTAAAATGCAATTAAATACTAAACTATAAAGACAGAAGCTCATTAAGAAAGAGGTATGTAAGAGGGTGGATTTAAAGAAATTAGAAGAAAATACCGAGCCATTGAAGTTCGAATTAAATAATCGATTTTCTGCACTGCAAGGACTTACTGAAGAAGTGCACATCTCAGAAGCAAATAAGCACAGTTAAGACAATAATTGAAACTGCTGGGGAATTTGGTGATGTAACATGTAAAAAGTACAATAGTACATTATATGAGAAGATCAAACAGCTAATGAAAAGGCAAAGACATATGAAGGTGTAAAATCAAAATACCAGTTGCAGGATCGAGTATGTAGAACTTCGCAAAACTTGCGCAAAAACGTGAAAGAAGATATAAGAAAATTTAATCGTGAATTAGTAAGAAAGGCCATTGAAAACAACAACAGCCTTAGGGTTGTAAAGGGAACTTTTTCTGTTGGGAAGAAACACATCATTGCATTATAAGGAGAACATGGCACCGTAACAAGAAATAGGGAAGAAATACTTAGAGGGGTTGAGATATTCTACAGAAAACTATATGAAGGAAACACTGGATTAAAGGAAGACTGAGATAGTCGAAGCAACAGCTCCTAAAATCCTAAAAGAAAAAGTAGCATTCACGATAAAAAGTATGAAGAAAGGAAGAGCCCCGCCGATGACGGCATTGCATTAGATATCTTAAAAGTAGCTGGAGAACATATAAAAGACATACTTGCAAAATTTTCTATATTAATTTACGTTTCGCATAAAGTGTCATTACCTATTCCTTTTTTTACTTCATTAAAGTAATAACTCATAATCCCATATAAATTTACAATACCGCTAATGTTTTGGTACATTCGCGCAATTAAAAAGCTTTTATTAGATAAAAAAAAAACCACCCGATAATATTCAACACTGCTTTTCTTTCTTTGGAATAGCTTTTAGTGCAATTTCCAGATTTATTTCGAAGATTATGCTAATTAAATTATAATAATTAAACATAACGTCAAAAAAAGGGCATTAAACTTCTACATATTAATACAAATACTTGCATAAATACTTATAAAATCAAATTGAATAATATTATTTTTATTGCGAATGAATAATTCTTTATTAATTCTCTTTTGGCAACATCGCTTCAAAAATATCTTGAAGCCTCTGCTGTTAATGAGAAGCGCATCAAGCCAAATTTGGCTAAAATAACCCTTTCTCGCCAAATTTGGTGAGTTGTAACTCCCCCCCCCCGCCCCCTTCACAAAGGAGTTAGGTTAATTTTTCCATAGCTTACTGAAACGTTTATACTTTATTATAAAACTAAAATGAAGCACATTTTCGATTCTCACTTCGTATTCTCTTCATGTCAGTTTTTCAGAACAACCTCTTAAATGGTGGCAGGAATTGTTTTATGGGATGAAACCGAGAGAGAGTGAGAGAGAGAAATGTTTATTAAAATTTGCATATTCTCTGCAAAACTTATAGAAATGCCTTACATTCTTTATCGTCCAATTGATGGATTAAAAAACTATTTACAAGGAGAAGGAGGTTTTCATTTTGGAAATAAGATTAAATGGTAAGTTTTATGTAATAAAAAGTATGAAGAAAGGGATTATTTTGTACATTCTGTTACAAGTTACCAACGTAGGGAGTTTAGGGTGTGTTACTAGCTCGAGTAATTAAAGAGCCGTGAAATAAATATAACTTAAGTTCATCCAACTTAAATGGTGACATTTATTAAATAGTTAAAGAAAAAAAGCCAAATAATACAAAGACAAGTTAAGTAATTTGGTACGCCATTTTGTAGAGGAGCTTCTGAGTGACTCAACGTGCATGTTGGTTGATAGAAAACCAGAAACTTACTTTAAGATCGTTCTATATTAACGCGTTAGCTTGTTTGATTTTTGCCTCGATACAATTTTCGAGACAATTCTCGTCACGAACCTTATTAAAGAGGACACTGTTGTCATTCGGATTTATATTGCAAACTAATTTATTTTAGCTCTGCGGTGGCGCAGTGTGATAACGCGTTCGTCTAGTGCGCTATTAACTCTGGTTCGATTCCCAATGGTGCAAAGAACGCTTACTCAGAGATCCGATGAAAGATCGCACTGCCCACAGTGGACCAGGGTATGGTTCCCTAGGCCTTAAGAGGTTCGGATTCCTCGGAAAACAGTATGTTACGGAGCAGTTTAACCATTGCAATCTTTGAGACGTAAAACAACAAATAATTTATTTTATGTAATGTTGTCTGGTTTTCACTAAAATTTTGAAAGGCGCAAAAGGAAGGGGAATGCAAAATAAGAGACTATTCCAACATTTGTTCAAACAAAGAAATAATGCAAGTAATAAATAAAGGATGTTATTTTTGCAGGTACCTCTCATACCGTGGAATAATTTAAAATGAAAAACTCAAGTTTATTTTGTATTAAAATAATGCAAATTAATCGAAGAAATACAAATAGGTGAACCCATAAAAATCGACAATTTTTTCCTATTTATAGCTTTTTTTTTAACTTGACAGAAAAAAATGTGCTGGAATTGTTGGTCGATCATATTAAGAAAAGTGTATAGTG
Source organism: Dysdera silvatica (assembly GCA_006491805.2). Classification (NCBI taxonomy): domain Eukaryota; kingdom Metazoa; phylum Arthropoda; class Arachnida; order Araneae; family Dysderidae; genus Dysdera; species Dysdera silvatica. The sequence goes on along the minus strand of QLNU02014802.1, from coordinate 7,622,550 downwards.
AAAAAAGGTTAATAAGACCCAGAACCGTTTTCTCAGAAAAATCTGTTCATTTTGAAAACAGCGTATTTATCACCCTTAAAAATTGCCATTTAAGAATTTAAATCACTGACCTCATTTATGCAGATTAAATAAATGTGCCAGGTAATTCGTACAAAAACCTCATTTGAAAACATAAACTTAAAGGTAGATAGTGGTAATTGTTATCTTTAAGTTTACAAAAAATTTAAAATACAGTAAATATAAAATTACTACAACGCGAAATATTGCTATGGGAATTTACGAATATGGTATCAATCATTTGAGTTAACATATGTGTTAACATGGGGTGGTGGTCCATTTTATCCTGTGTCAAGTGTTAAACAATCGAAGAGCAGGCACATTCTACTTTTTTAAAATCTGGCACTTCAGAACCGAGTTTTGCGGCTGAGTTTTCCTGATGGCTCTCTCACTCCGCTGCTATCGCCAAGAGTTTCGGTATAGCTACGGATAAATTACTTGATTATAGACTTGCTATTTTTATGTTCAGTTATACGGCAGCAGATGCTGTGGTTGATATTCCTCCTCATGGTCAGCGTGGACATATTCCTAATGTCCGAACCGTGAATTTATTGAGACTTTGCCATGCTCGGACAAACCGATGATGTGGTAATATTAGATGATAAATTGTTCTCAAAGGAAAGAATGATTTCATGGTGCCTGGTGCGAATCGAACCCTCTTGGTATCCGACTAAGGGTTATTACAGACGATCTATCATCTTTCCCTCTGCGAGCGTATATAAAGCTTTACTATAGACGAGTTTTAAAATGGGGCAGTGCCTGCACTGCCTTTTAAACCAAATCAAATTGATGTCAAAAAAGCGAAAGTCCGAAAAGCGAGACATTGCGAGCAATTTATCCTTTAATATTACCACATAATCGGCTATGATGTGAAAAATTTCCCGTACTTTAATATTACGCTAGTCTCACTTTTCGGATGTTCGCCTCTTTGACAGCTATTTGATTTGGTTTAAAAAGCAATTCAGGCATTGTCCCATTTAAAAAAAAAAAAAATCATCTATAGTGAAGCTTTATATGCGCTTGGAGAAGGGAAGACGACATATCTTTTTCAGTTCAGTTGGAAGAGCCCTTGGCAGGATACCTAGAGATCGTGGGTTCGGTTCGCACCAGGCACCGTGGAATCCTTTTCTTTGCGAGCTATTTATCATCTAAACTTTGATTTGTCATACTTGGAGTCCACGGCTTTGGAATGTTTTTCCATCAGAACTTAAATTGTGTAATTCTTTTATGTTTTTTAAGAAATTGAATCTTACTTTTTTTTTTTGCATATTATATATGTAAAAAAATCATTATCATGCTATCCTGGGCATGCACTTGCAGCCCGTGAAATGCCCTCCGATCGCCTGTCTGGACAACATGAGCTTTATAAGAGTTTTTATTTTCTCATTTATGCCCAGGCAAAATGTCAAAACACTTATTTGTGAAGCTAATTATTGTTCATCCATCTAATCATATTTATTATAACCATACTGGTCAATACATGTACTGTATTTTGAAATTTTTTATGTACGATTTGATCCATATGTTACAGATTAGATGAACATATGTATAATGTATGACACTTCTCTGAATAAAATAGTATATAAAAAATCGTTCGTGCCCTTTCTAATATCTTCCTTAAGATACGTTTTAACTGTGTATACCAGCATTTCTTAAATTTTTTTGGTCACGGAGCCCTTTTAAATCCAAAACTATATGACGGAGCCCCAAATTCTATCACGTAAACCTTAAAAATTTAGCAATTCATTATGTATAAAGGGGGCATTAAACTATTACGTAAGCATCTTAGGAGGGATGGGGGGTTTAAACTTTGCTTATTTTTTATTTTTTGGGCAATGTCGGGGGTTGAACTATCATTCCGTGATTCTTACATAAGAAAAGTTCCGTTATATTATTTTCGATGTCTTACGCATCGAAAATAATACAACGAGCACAGTAGACCTTGTTGCCAAGTGATAACTACCCTAACAGAAATGCAATAATTAATTAACACCTAGACCAATTTATAAATTTCTTTAAAAAGTGGTATTTGCAGCAGCAAATAAAAAATCAGAGAATAAAAACCTCACGTAAGCATGGGATGGGTCAGCTATTTGCGTTTTTTTGCTTATATAGAGAAGGATATAAAACAGCCCAAAAATATATGCATAAATTTAAATAATACTTAAACGACCCTCAAACAGTGGTAGGAGTAAATAGGTTAATAAAATGCCTACCCTCTTTGGGAAGGATTAGTTGGTGGGAAAAAGATCACAGCTTTTAACAATTTTTAACCTTATTTTATTTTAAGAAATTTTTATGAAATTATGATTATCCATATTACATGAAAAAAAACACCCTACTTTGGAACTAAAACCTAGATTAATAAATTAAGTTAAAAAAAACCAGGATTTTTCCAATTAGTGATTATTTTGATTCCAATGTGGCGGAGCCTCAAAATATTTCCGGGGCTCAAAACAGGCTCCGGGGAGCACAGTTTAAAAACCACTGGTGTATACAAATAGCAACGTTTGTATATAACGTACTACTAAATAATAATGAAATGCAAGTGAGCTAAAGATAATTTATACGTATTAAATACTTAATGTACAAAATACATGAAAAAGTTTTGTGCGCCCATACGGTACTAAACTACTTTCTAGAAAAATAATTGTCGATCGAAGTTTGGACAACGGTAGCTGCCTTTTTATCTTCATATAATTTACCATAACAGCTAATATCTTTTTCAAGGTTTTGACAAAGAACAATGCTTCTTTCCACATTTGGATCGAAATCTGTAATTTGTTGCTTAACAGTTTCTAAATTTCAAAATATCTGCTCGAGTTCTTTAAAGAAATTTCCTTTGGAACACACTCTTCTCCGTCAGTCGTAATTTCTTCTTTCTCATAATAGGCACGCTGTTGCACTAATTCTGTAAGATCAATGTCAGCGAGTTCCTGCGAATGTGAATCTACGCATTCTTTTACATTGAGGGTATCAACATCTTCAAACCCAAGAACCCTTCCAATAACGCTAATTTCTACAATAGCATCTGTTACGGCAAGCCTCCCGTGTTTCCTAATATCGCTAACGCCCCCTATGTACGCGTCGTTATCTGCGTCGCTTCTTCGGTCAGAGCCGCAGCGTGTAACACTCTCTAGAACCTGCCGACTTTGTGTTGAAATAAAGATTCTTTGTTTTTGTTAATACAGTCCATTTACTTAGTGGTGATTTCGTTAATCACAAATCTTCAGCAAAAGACATTTTAGCCTGACGAGCCATAGACTTAGAATCATCACGTTAGTGCTAAATCGACAAAAGTCGGCTCTCAAAGCGAAACTTACGACACTGACTAATGACGTAGCCAAGCTGGAAATTGGAGGCGGCAAGCCTGAAGTGGATATCAAATATAAAACTGCGCAAACTGTTCAAGGTAGTATCGAAGAGCTAAGACAACATTATTTCGAAAATGCTGATGAAGAAATTGTCTCCGCAATTGATGACGAACTATCGCAAATGGAAGAAAAGGCTGAAGAACTAGAGGTAAGAAGTGTTAAAATTCGTTCTTCCACTGAATCTAATGATCTAGAAATGATAATGAGAACAGTTATTCAAAATTTTCGCTTACTAGACCTACAAATTTCTAAGTTTTTTTTGTAATTATACCGACTGGAATAATTTTAAACTGCAGTTCGATAGTATCATAACGCATAATGCACAATTAACGGAAGATCACAAATTTTATTATTTAAAATCAACCTTAATTGTGGATGCAAAAAATCTAGAAACGGCTGTTATTTTTGTCATTGCTCAAAGCTCTTCAAGAACGGTATTCAAACAAAAGAATCATAATTGAAACGCATATCAAGACCATTATGGACTTACAAAAATTAAATTATTAGTCGTCTAAAAGTATTATAAATTTAATAGATAACGTTGCCGGAAACCTTAGAGCATTAAATGTTTTAAAGTATGAAAGAAATAAGTTATTGGATGTTTTACTCTTAAATATCATACTTCAAAACCTTGATTATGAGACAAGAAGAATTAAGCGTCGATTCAACAGAGGTTCCAGAATTTGATGAATTTGTCTCATTTCTCGAAACAATTGTTAAATAATGCTAGTCGAAACCTTAATTCCAAGCCAAAAAACGTTCCAGAGAGGAATTCAAAAACCAAAGCGCTTATTGTAAAAGCTAGCAATAAATCAAACTGTGTTATATGTAATAGCAATCATTCGCTTTCTAATTACGAATCTTTTTCGAAAATGAATGTATACCAACGATTTTTAATAGTTAAACGAAACAAACTGTTTGAATTGTTTGGGTAAACAACATTTAGTTGCAAATTGCATGTTGAAACATTCTTGTTTTGAATGTCGAAAGAAACATCAGACGTTGCTGCATAGAACGAACGATAAAAGTAACACTTCTCAAAAAGACCTTGACCTCGCTTCTGAAACCGGAAATCCAAACAAGGACGGCTTACGATCGCTCTCGCCGACGAATTGTCTGCTTTCGAAAAGGCGAAAAGTTTTGCTGTCTACCGCAATAGTCTATGTTAAAGCTAAAAATGAACGACGACTTCCTGTTCGCGCAATTCTCGATAATGGAAGCATGTCTTGTTTTATCACACAGGAAATTACAGATATTTTTAATTTGAATAGAGAAAAGGTACACGCCTCAGTTTCGGGTATTCATGACGAAGGAGTAACTAAAATTAATTTTAAAGTAAAGGCAGATATCTCTAACAAGGCTTTAACCTTTGAAAGATCAATAGACAGTTTGCTTATTTCAAAAATAACGGATTCCACTCCGTCAAGGATTTTGAATATTGATTCGCTGAATATACCAACTAACGTAACGTTAGCAGATCCATATTTTGGAAAACCAAACAAAATTGACATGTTAATTGGCGCAGAACTTTTTTTTTCGATATATTAAAAACGGGGAAATTTCGCTTGGAAGACCAATTATTAACATTTCAAGACACAGTTTTTGAGTATATCGCATCTGTTGCGTATGAAGGCAAGCCAGAAACTCGATATTGTGGATTGTTAGTCAACAACGATAGAATTGACGATATTTTGCAACAATTTTGGAAAATTGAACACGTTGAAGAAACAAAATATATCCTTAGTGAAGAAAACATGTATTGTGAATCTCATTTCAACAACACACATTATAGACAACCTTATGGACGGTACGTTGTTCAGCTACCTCTTAAAGAAGAAATGAAACTAGGAGAATCTAAAGGATTGGCGGAGAAAAGATTACATCAAGTTTGGAGGCAACTTAAAAATGACTTCAACATAACAGATCTTTGCAGAAACTTTGTAAATGAATATAACGACTTAGATAACATAGAGATTGTAGGGGACTCCGATGAAGTTCATGGGAATTATCTTAGTCATCATGAAGTTTATCGCCCTGAAATATCCTCTACTAAATTGCGTGTCGTGTTTAATGCATCGGCAACTACTTCCAATGGACTTTCACTCAATTCAATTTTGATGAAAGGAAACAACCTCAAGACGAACTGCTCGCAATCATAATAAGATACAGAAAACAAAAAGATGCTTTTGGTGCAGACGTGGAGAAAATGTATCGACAAATACTTATTGAACCATCGCAAAGAGACTTGCAGCGAATTTTGTGGAAAAGTTCGTCTAGTGATCCTGTACAAGCATATCGTCTCAACACTACTACTTATCGGACTGCTAACCCACTATTCTTGGCTGCAAGGGTTCTGAAACAGTTGGCCATAAATGAAAGATCTAATTTTCCACTAGTTTCAGAGATTATGTAAAAGGACTGCTATGTGAATGATGTCATCACAAGAACTGATACTTTAGAAGACGCTCAAGAGCTTCAATCTCAATTAATTCAATTGCTGGATCGTGGTAGAATGAAGCTTCAAAAATGGTGTGCCAAATACTTCCCTACTCTTGAAAAGTGTGAACCAAACCAATCAAGAATATTCATTTCAAACCAAAGACGGACCCTACGTTATTAAGGCTCTATGAATTTCTTGGAATCCAGGTATTGATGGCTTCTACTACAACCTCGATTTTCCCCTCATATCGACATGTGTAACCAAAAGAGACGTGTTGTCAGCCACTGGACGAATCTTCGATCCGTTAGGCTGATAGGACCTATCGTGGTTAAAGCCAAGATATTTCTTCAAGGACTATGGCTTCTAATGTTAGATTGGGACCACCCGCTCCATGAAAAAGAATCAAGGGAATGGAAAGAATTTATGCTGAATTTTCAAGCAGTCAATGGTTTTCGCACCCCAAGATACGTTCTCCTTGATCAGACGACACTCATAGAGATAATAGGCTTCTCTGATGCCTGCGAAAAAGTGTATGGAGCAGCAATATTCGTGAGATATACTTCTTCCAATGAAGTTTCATCCAAGCTTCTGTGCAGCAAATCATGTGTTTCACCTTTGAAATCGCTAAGTATTCCACGTTTAGAGCTCTGTGGTGCTGTGTTACTAGTTAACTTGATGAAAAGAGTGTTAAAGAATTTAAACCTAAACGTTGAAAAGGTATACTATTACACCGACTCTACCATTACACTGGGATGGATAAAAAGATAGCCTTATCAACTTAAAACCTTTGTTGCTAACCCTGTGGCCACAATTCGCAATTTAACAGATGGTCTTCAATAAAATTATGTTCATACACATGACAACCCCGCTGATTTAATATCTCGTGGAATTGACTCAATAGAACTTCTACGCAACGAACTACGGTGGAATGGATCCAAGTTTCTGACTGAATCAACCGAAATGCCTTTTGATAGCACTTTGCCTACTATGAAAGAAGAAGAGCACGTTAAGAAACTTAAAATTAGAAAGGACAATGTAGTGACTTTAACAGTGAATCATAGTTCTACCTTTTTAGATGAGATTTTAATTAGTAATAAGTACTGTGTGTTAATATGTATTTTAGGTTATATTTTCAGTTTGCTGGATAATCTCAAGAAAAAGAAAATTTCAGGACGCTTGGTATCAAAGGAATTAGAAGATGTCGAAATAAAGGTAGTAAAATGAGTACAATTTAATAGTTTCAGAGAAGAAATTGCCTCCTTGAAAAAAAGGTAACAACGTATCTTCTCACAGTAAATTAACACATCTTAACCCATTTCTTGATAATAATTCTATAATTCAAGTGGGAGGAAGATTAGTAAATAATAATCATAACTTTGATCATAAATTTCCTTACATTTTGCCTAAAGAGCATAAAATAATTCGATTAATTTTTAAACTTTATCATGCAAAGTATTTGAACATTGGTGCTCAGGGACTTTTGTATTAAGTCCGTACAAAATTCTGGGTAACCAATGGTCGAGATTTAGTTCTAAAGATTGTTCATGATTGTGTAAAATGTTTTAAAAATGAGCCTGTTTCATGTGGACAAATAATGGAAAATCTTCCTAAAGAAATAGTCAATCCAGGATTTGTATTTAATGTTTCTGGTATAGATTTTTGTGGACCGTTTTTTATTAAGCAAAACAATCAAAGGAAATGCACTCCTGTTAAGCTATATATAGTTATATTTGTTTGTTTGGTCACTTAGGCAATTCATTTAGAAATTGTTACATTGACTACCGGAGCATTAATTGCTACTATTAAAAGATTCATTCAGACGAGGAAAATGTAATACAATAATGTCTGATAATGATTAGAATATGATAGGTGCTAAAGTCTAATTGAAAAAATTGTAGAACTTAGTAAGTAAGCCTGAATTTGACACTGATTTTACTTACCATCGGAATGAATGAATTGGAAACATACGTCCAGGGCACCCCATCAGGCCGGGCTTTGGGAAGCTGGGGTCTGTTCCTTTAAACATAATCTTGAACGCACTGTTGGTAACTATACTGGTAAGTTAACGTTAGAAGAGTTTTGGACTATTGTATGTCAAATCGAAGGAATCTTGAATTCACGTCCTATCTCGCCTTTATCAACTGATGCTAATGACTTTGAGGCATTAACACCTGGCCATTTCCTAATTAGAGAACCAATTACAGGTATTCCAGAACCATTTTTAACATAAATTGCTGATAATAGATTTTCCAAATGGCAAGCTATTACCAAATTCGTCCAACTCATTTGGAAACATTGGCAAAATGATTACTTAAGTCATCTCCAACAACGCTCGAAATGGAAATTTAAGAAAGACACTGTGTTGTATGTTAGTACTAATAAAGGAACCAAACCTTCCCCGTTGCAAATGATTGTTAGGTAGAATTGAAGAAGTCATACCAGGTAAAGACAACCAAGTACGAGTTGCAAAAGTGAAAACAACTACTGGTATCTTTACACGTAGTGTACCTAAATTGTTTTCTTTGCACAATTTTTCTTAATTTTTGTTGTATTGTGAGAAATTAATTGTCAAAATGTTGATATGTTAACTAACATTTCATTATTGTCTACTTATTATGAAACAGTTTAATTCTTATTCTTAATGTCATTATAACTGTGTAAATGTAGAATAAGTTTAGTTTAGTTCTTCGTAAAATTAAGTTATTTGTTTGAAATGTTTTGAAATTTCAACGTGGGGCGGCATGTTACGGCAAGCCTCCCGTGTTTCCTAATATCGCTAACACCCTCTATGTACGCGTCGTCATCGGCGTCTCTTCTTCGGTCGGAGCCGAAGCCTGTAACACTTTCTAGGACCTGCCGACTTTGTGTTGAAATAAAGACTTTTTTTGTTAAACGCAGTCCATTTACCTAGTGGCGGTTTTGTTACTCACAAATTTCTAGCAAAAGACAGCATCATCAGTCTCATTTTCGGCGTCACAAAAATCACTTGCGCCGTGCGGCAGAATATATTTCCACACAACTCTCATTGAAGTAGCTGTATATAGTGTGCTTGATAGTAGCCATGATTCATGAATATTTTCAATTGCTTGCCTAATATTAAAATTCTTCCAGAATTCGGTCAATGAAATTGTACCTTCTCCCGTCATAACTTGAACTGCTTGCGCGAAGGTTTCTTTTAGATAATAAGCCTTGAGCGTTGATATTATGCCCTGCTCCATTGGCTATGGCAAAGACGTCGTAGTGGAAGGTCATGGGTTCAGGTCCCACCGAATGCAGAAACATTTATTTTCTTTCGAACGTTTCACCATCTAATCACGCCATAACATCGGCGCTGGTATCACTAAGCCAATAAACGTTGATTTATATTGTTGTTTAATTTAATCTGCGTAGTGTTCGATTTATTTAAATAAATAAATGACGTGGTATTTAGTGGTAAAAATACGACTTTTATATTTTCACACAGATCGTTCAGTGCAGCAGGATGACCAGGAACATTGTCAATAATTAAGTGGGTTTTACATGTAAGATTATTTTGTTGCAATAGCCTTCGACTGCTGTACAGAAATAATTCTTAAACCAATCTTCAAACGAATCTTGCGTAACCAAAGCTTTTTCATTTGCCCGCCAAATTACAGGCAGTGATGCTTTGTTGAAACCTTTTAAGGCCCTTGGATTTAGTGAGCGGTAAATTAGCATGTGTTTCAATTTGAAATCGCCTTCATCGTTTGCTCCCAACAGAAGAGTTAAGCGGTCTATCGCGACTTCGTAACCAGGTTGCGATGCTTCATTTTTAGCTAGAAAATTTCTAGAGGGAATTTTTTCCAATTTACGGCCTCCTTCGTCAACATTAAAAATTTGGCGGTCATCGTAGTTATTTGTTTTTCAAAGATGCAGGATATTTGGCGGCTGCATCATTATCGGCACTCGCCGCTTCCCCTGTTAATTTGACGTTGTGCGTTCCAGTTCGAGTTTTAAACTTTTCAAGCCATCCTTTACTGGCAGGAAACGTCGTAGTATCTCCTTTGAATTTGTCTTCTTTGAGCGATGAAAACAAGCTAAGTGCTTTTGCATTACGTTATTGGTACCAATTGGAATCCGTTTTTGATTGCAATCTTTCAACCAAGTTATTAAAATGTTCTCCATTTCAATCAAAATAAGATTTCTGTGCCTAGTGCCCTGAACGCTAGAAGATGATGAACCGAACTTACATTAAATAAAATAAAACACATGGTTACGATGGTTTATAGCTATTTCGGAAGCGCGTTTAGGCTTCCTTCTTCAGAACCCTAGTTACACTAATGTGGCACACGTGCTAGAAAAACTATCGATGCCAAATTGCTAGTCCAAAATTAGTTCGGGTAAACCAGTTGTGGGTCCGTAGCCGCGTCTTTTGCTATGGGACGAATGAAGTTTCTCCAAATAGAGGACATGGAATTGAACGGAAGCTGATCGTTAACAGTAGAAGAGGAATGCGAAAGAATATGGAAGGCTTCAAAGAAATTGAGGTCGGCTGGTGAAGAAACTTTCTCTATTAGATGGGCCTTGTCGAAAGAAAATTTGTGGCCAGCTTCCCAGGCGTGTTTGGCCAAAGCAGATTTTTCCAGTTGTTGTTTACGCACGTAGGCTTCATGCTCTTTAAGACGAAATCGAAGGGCCCGACGTGTTTGACCAATATAAACACGATTACACTGGCATGGAATGGAGTAAATTCCAAAATAATTGCAATCAGGAATAATATCCTTGAGTTTGGAATAACCGAGTTTATTGATTGGAGTAAAAGTGACCTTGAAATTAAATTTACGGAGGATGGAAGCAATTTTTGAAGAAATTCGTGGAACGAAAGGAATGCTGATAAAATTACAAGGAGAGGAATCAATCAAGAGTGTACTGCACAGCTTAGGTCTAGTGAGTTTCTTCAAAGCGTCGTCAATAATGGTAGGATTGTAACCACGATCTCGAGCGATGTCAAGAATATGGTTAAGTTCAATCTTGAGTAATTCTTCAGATGATGACAATTTTAGAGTACATGAGACCAAACCTGTAGAACGTGCTTATCGTCTAATTTTGTGGATGGGCGGAAGCAGCATGCGGCGTTTGGCTAACAGCAAAATGTTTCCGATATACGCTGGTTTGGAACCCGGACGGCGATCTATGTACCAAAACGTCCAGGAAAGGCAATGAACCGTTGTTTTCTTCTTCCAAAGTGAATTGTATGTGAGGGTTGACGGAATTTAAGGTGGTGAGAATTGTAGAGAGATCTGAACAATCGTTTGGAAGAATAGCGAATGTGTCATCCACATATCTAATCCACAGTTTAAATGGTATGTGATTGAGAATATCCTCTTCGACATAATGCATGTAAATATCACATAAAACGGGTGAAAGAGGATTTCCCATGGCAAGGCCATCAGTTTGCGAAAATAATTGATCACGGAAAGAAAAGCAAGTCTGTGTGATACAGATCTCCGTAAATTTGACTAATTCACGGATTTCAGCATCAGCAAAATGAAATTCTTTCATACGAAAGATAAGAGCTTCAAGAGCTCCCTGAACGGGAACATTTGTGAAAAGGCTTTTGACATCGAACGAGACCATTTTTGAAGAAGCGAAAGAAGAAGAGGAATTTAATTTGGAAATGAATTCTGAAGAATTAATTACAGTATCATGGTTGTTAGCCAGGAGAGGAGAAAATCTGCGGACGAGAAATTTGGCTAGGGGATGGGTTGCAGTACCGATGTTGGAGACTATGGGCCGCAATGGAATGCCGGGTTTATGAACCTTCGGGAGGCAATACAGTCTTGCGACATTAGCAATAGAAGGAACTACGGATTTGTTAGTTTCGGGATCCAAGATGTTTGATGACCGGACTATTTTACTAACATTAGAGAGTTGATCGGAAGATGTGTTTTTCTTGAGCACTTTATAAGGACCTTCACTGATGAGGTTGTCGACTCCTTCAATGTATTTCTCTTTGTCCATAACTACTATCTGCCCGCCTTTGTCTGCTTTAGTGATAATCAAATTATCGTTTGAATACAAATCCCTGATCACACGTTGGTCCGAGATAGGAATGTTAGGTTTCGGCTTGGAGTTAGAGGACAAAGCTTCCGCCACCAGATGCCTCAGTACCTCTTTTTGGCCGCAGTTGATTTTGCTGAACTGTAGAGCACGCTCCACAGGAGCGATAAATCTTTTAGGATGAACGGGTTTTGAAATGCAAAAATTGGAGTTCAAAGACAGCAGGTTCAGTTGTTTTTCGGAAAGTGGGACCTTAGAAAGGTTAAGAACCGCCTTCTGAATTACTGGTGGTTGGGTGGTCGGTGGAGTATCAATAAGCTTCGAAAATTTGATTGAATGTCTGGAATGAAGGTGCGCGGAAATAACCAAACATTTTTCAAAGCTTTTCTGATCAAAAGAATTAAAATTAGATACACCTGCAGACAGTTTGAGATGGAGCGGGTACAGTTCTTCTTCGATGCGAGCCAAATTTGCCCGGACTTGCTTGATAATGGTACGCAGAATGCTTAGTTTGCAAGAAAATAGAGTCTTATTCAAACGAGAATTAGGAATTAAATTGCATTTCAGCGATATAAACTGAGGAATGACCTTATGGTTGCGACAATTTTTAAGAAATTTAAGATGTTGAAGTTGTTTACATCTTCGAATTCGGAGTTTAGAAAATCTGTTTAGATCCTGTAACCACGATGAAACGGAGAGCGACATGATAAAGGCAGTGAAAAATAATTGTAAATTACTGACCGTGCTGAAGAAATATCTTGAAAGGTCAACCAGGTTACAGGCAACACGTTTGAGTCCGGCACCGCGTAGAAAACGTGGAAAGCGTAATCCGTCAGCAGCAGCGACGAAAAGAGAATTAAACTTATTAAAACACGGCGAACAGAGTCATATCCGGCGACGAATGAATATTACCGATCTCATTATTTAAACTTGCATGGCTGGGCGTACGAAAAGGCGAAAATACTTTCAAACACGTGGTGACAGCAGCAGAGACGAAAAGAGAAATAAACTTGTTAAAACACGACGAACAGAGTCATATCCGGCGACAAACGAATATTACCGATCTCATTAGTTAAACTTGCATGGCTGGGCATACAAAAAGGCGAAAATACTTTTAAACACGTGGTGACTTCACAAATGTCGTATAGCGTGTAATGGCGAATTTA
>QLNU02014802.1:7598480-7609395 GCA_006491805.2 Dysdera silvatica | reverse complement strand
GGTGTTATAAAATATTTTGTTACATTTTTATTGTTAATATTTCTTACGTTGTAAGCAAATAGTATTTAATAAAGAAGAAGTAGATTTAATAAGATACACATCTTAAAAATAGTACATTCATTATATAATTTAATATTGTGTTGGGCCCACTGTCAGCAGCCTAAATGGGGGCCCTTAAGTGAAAAAGTCGAGAGCCACTGGTTTAAATAATTAAATTGTCAACTGTCATTACATGTATTTTATATATTATATCTTCTACTCCAGTGTGTTTTACATCCAACCATTGCAGTTCTGAGGCCGATTGTCACTTTTTGCTGTTTTTAATACTTTCTGTGTTTTACGTAAGCATGCAGGGCCTGATCACCACAAAGGCTGTCAAAGCCCGGGCTTTGGGCCCCGCAATTTTAGCGGCCACCAAAAAAGGCCAAAATATTTATATTTTGTTTATTAACATATTTTCACGTTTGTAGACTTTACTTTCAATTTATTTCATGTTTAAATTTTGTCATATTTAATACATTTGTCGTGTTTAAATTGAGATCAAATTATAACTTTTCATTTTTCAAAATCAAACTTTTTATTATTTATTTGCTTTACCTTCTTGCATGGAGTTTTTAAGTTTAACAAGCCATAATTTTTCGTAATTTACTGTTAATTAAAAATTTATCAGTGTATAGGCCTACCTTAGCCGTTAATTAAATTTTTTGTATTGGTTATGTAATCATGATTTCTGAAAATAGCCATAATACTGATCATGGATTTATACACCCCAACACCCATCCAGATTTTTTGATACACCCCAACACCCATCCAGATTTTTTGATACACCCCTTAATGAAATCTTAGCAGACACCCTCAACGTGGAGGGTGTTAACTTATTGGTACAGCATGTGTTGAAAGGGCATTTTCAACAATGAAAGGAATTTTAACATCAGAAAGATATTTTCTTCCAGCGCATGTGGACGCCCTGTTGAAAATACCAATTGAAGGGCCAAAAATCCCAGATGTAAGGAATGGATCACAAGAGGAAGAAGATGTTTTTTAAATGCATTGATGCAGCCCATGTACAATGGCTTCAGAAGAGAAGACGTAATATCCAACATAAATTTGTTGAATTTCGTGTCCAGTAAATGGGGTGTTTATCAGTTGAGATCAAACTGTCCCATTCGTAGTTAGAACAAAGCAGAAGTGCCATTTCAAAAATCTTTTGGGTGGGCGCTAATTGGTGTTTAACGGTTTTATACCAATTCGCCCCCCCCCCCAAAAAAAATATTTTCCCGGGAAAAATTTCCGCCATCAGAAGATACAGATCGATCGGATTCCTGCATGGAATTTTGATTTTGCAATCAAAATTCCATTTGCTCGTCCTTGCGCGCTTGCTACTGTGATCAACACTTTAAGTTACCCAGTTGCATGTCGGTGTATTTCCGTAAGTGTCCATGGATATTGCACATTCAACTAAACAGTTTAATTGTACATCAGTATCTAGCCTTAAGCATATGCATTTGTTATAACCTCAATTCAGAATGATCGTAACTGGAAATACTAACACACATCACAACTTCTAGGTAGTATAATGCAAATGACAATATAAAAAGTAAAAATAATCGCACTCCTATAGAGCAGTCTGGTGATGATTTCTGTATATGGAATAGAATGGCGATAATCAAACACAAGTAATCGATTCAATTTATTGTTATGTTGAGTTAATCGATATATTGGCTGAGTAAATAATCGATTACCTCTTGTCCACGCCCTTTAAAATTTTTGTTCGCACCCCAATTTATGTCTCATGGATAAATTCCTGATGCTGATAATCAGACAGCATATGAGATTATAAATCTGAATAATTTACTAATAGCACAACTTCATCTATAGGTACTAGTAATACAGGCTGAATACCAACCACATAGTAGATAAATAAGACATAATACTGTCGCAGTTAGAAATTACATAATTTAATGTTGTGACAGCTGGTTCAGTAGCTTCTTGTTACTTTTTCAAACGAAATATACATACAAACCAAACGAACTGCTGATTGGTAATGCTGGTCACGGTTGCCACTATACGATTTACAAATAATGCTTCGGAGAAAGATAATCGGTATTTTTGGGATAGGAGAAACGTCTCTGGATACAACGCCGATCCACGAGACGGCGGAAATTTTCAGAAAAGCAATCATAATTAAACTGATGAGGATTTTAAATACGGTTAATGGGGGAACAGTTTTTTGTAGCATTCTGGGAAAAATATGCTTTCACTAGGATCGTTGATAGCTCCATTGCCCATTTGAAATATGTTGAAGGCTTCGAAGAAATTAAGGTTCGACGGAAAGTGAGTGCGTTTAATATTTCGGGCATCATGGAAGGAGAAACGACGGTTTTGATTCAAACAGTACTGGGCGATAGAAGATTTATTCAAATTTTGTTTTCGTACATAATTTTTGCGTTCCTTAACCCTAAATCGCAGTGCTCTTCATGTTTGGCCCACGTAGCATTTTTCGCAGATTTAACAATTAATCCTGTAAATACCGGAGTTGTTAAAATCCGGAATGAGATCTTTAAACTGGGAAATTCCAATTTTGCTGATGGGGATGAAGACAACCAGGAAAATAAAAGCCTGTAGGATGGAAGCGATGTTGGATGCTACCCCAGGTACAAACGGGATGTACACTGTCTCTTTTTGAGGCGAGGAGTCCTGCGAAACCGTCGAAGATTGTAAGATGCATTTATTTTTAAGTTTGTTGATCGTGTGGTCAATAACAGAAGTACTGAATCCACGGTGAATGGCAATTTCTTTTAGATGGGCCATTTCTTTGTTGAGTGAATCTTGTGAAGATGAATGTGTGAGAGCTCTGGAAGTGAGCCAGAAGAATGAACTCATTTTTTGAGAAAATGGATGGGCTGAGGCCACATGCGAAGGCGAGCAAACAGAACCAGGCTTTCGAAATACACTTGTTCGAAAACAGGTGAATGAACACGTTATGAGGACATCTAAAAAGGCTAATTGTAAGTCACATTCCGCTTCAAACGTAAATTGTATGTTTGGATCAACAGAATTAAGTGAAGCGAGTGCGTAGTTTAGGTTGATATGTTCATCCGTGGGAATTGCAGATATGTCATCAACGTATGGAGACCAACATTTGAACGGAATGATGTTATGGATATTTTCTTCCACATAGTATATGTAAACATCACAAAGAAGAGAAGAAAGTGGATTGCCCATGACGAGACCATTAGTCTGTTTAAATAACTTGTTTTGGAAGGAGAAACAGGTGTGGAGGATGAAAAGCTCGGTGAGATGTGTTAATTTATTGATTTCAAACTCCGGATAGTGGAATTCTTGCATGCGTTTGGTCAGAGAATGAAGAGCTCCCCAAATGGATACGTTGGTGAAAAGGCTTTTCACATCAAACGAAACCATTTTACAAGCGTCAGGAGGGATGGTTTTGAGGCGGGAGATAAAGTAAACCGATTTTTTTAATAGTGAACGTTTTGCCTTGGAGGAGGGGAGGAAATCTATTGACTAAATGGTTGGATAACGAATTGGGCAGGAGTGCCAATGTTCGAAATAATAGGTCGGAAAGGCATATTCGCCTTGTGAACCTTGGGCAAGGCATGTGTGATGGCTGAGCTTGGTTTTGCTCATTTTTCTTACCTTTGGCAAAAAAATTCAGCAAAACTTATTACCATAGTATATTTCAGCATCAGAACCCTTTGAATCGGGAAATTTTGCCTTGAAATATCCAGATTTAGTTATTTTGTAGCCAAGGGCCGCAGAAGTTGCTTTTATCTCGAATGGGAAGGCGAAAAAGAAGGGGGATGGAAAGACATACTTATTAACTAATTTTTATTATCAGAAAATAAATGATAATTATTTTTCTTTTTCGCTTTTGTCTTGGAGATCCAGAGATTACCCACAACTTCATTTGAACCAGAGATCCAACAGAATTAGATAGAGACAGAATTAAATGTTAATTTATAAAAACAAGAAACTTGTTTAAACCAAGAAAACTATGGTCAAGGGTTAGTGTATAATAAAGGGAATTATACACAGGAAGGAATACATTCGTTCAATCTTAGTTCAACGTTTCAGAGAGGTTAGTATGGATTTCTCTTTCCTGATGGCTTTGTACGTTAATAATAATAATAATAAACGATATAAACCGTCAATGTAATAAATACATAACATTCGAAATTCAAAACGTGGCTTTTGATCCAATACGGTAATGCTTTCATTTTCTAACTGAATACTTTATACTTTCTTTTTATCTTAGATTTTAATTTAAGGAAAGTGGTTTGAGAGGCGAAAAATTCAATTCAGCTAGGAAGAAGTTTCAGTAAAGCAGAAATATGTGAGAAGTAACCGGAGCAATCATTGAAGGTCTACAGCGGTATGGATGATAAAGTATTTCTTCTTCTTTATTGTTTAATAATGAAAATAATATATCACCATTACTATTTAGTAGAACTCGAATTCCTGGTATAAATCGACCATCAAATCGGACCGTTGTTTATCAAATTACTAAAAGCTATAATATTTGTCATAACGCAATAAGCCTAATCAAGATAATAATAAATCGTTTTACACATCTGATTTCCCTAGTTGAGTCAACACTAAAAATGAAGTGGCGTGAACTAACACACTTGCTTCTATTTTCAATACCATGCAGCAGTTAGTTTTCCATGTTGCATCGAGTTAAATCTGTTTGGCGTAACTGGGAGGGAGACTGAATGCTTAGCCCTCTAAAAATTTGTAGCCTCCTGAAAAAATTACCTCCCAGATTTCGAGACTAGTTACGCTAATGGATCAACCTGGCACTTTAACGAATCGTGCTCATTAATCTATCTAGTAAGAACATAACTTGAGAGAAGGATTTTTGCGTCGGTTTTTTTCAACTCTTAAACTGTGAACTAACGAGAACTTTGCACCAAAACAAAATTGAGCTATAGTCATTATCCCAATATATTTCTATGACAAAACTCTATCTGTTCACTCACGCACAGTTGCTGTGATTTGCTTCCTTTGCGAGTGAACCGGCTGCACCGGAGTTTCCAGCTTTGCGAGTTACTAAACAGCCTTTCACACTCAAAAAATTTCTGTGGAACTTTCCTTCGTAATTACTTATGTTTTCACGGCGCAAAGATAGCAAAAGACATACTGCGCCGAGACGTATCGTTTTTCGCCAAATTCGAACCTTTACTGACAAGGGAGCCAAACGCCGTTCAGAGAAACGACACGCGTTTTGTTACACCATTGGGGGTGAAACCCGAGTTATAATGGCGCAAGAGATTAATGCGTTACCGCTCTCCACCATAGCCGAATGTTGCTACATTTTTTTAAACACTTGGATTACTTCTACCGATATAATAAAAAGGTAACTCGTTTGTTTCAGTTGTCATGTATTTTTACACATGGCAAATGTATCAACCTAGATCTAAACTGCACAATAATTTTCAGCGACACTGATTCGAATCCTGAAACAAAAAAGCTCTAGTTTGAGCTATTTATACGTGGGTGCTGAAAATTATTGTATAATAAATTCCCCCACGAAAACTCACAAAATTCTCGCCCCGGTGGCTTTGTGCGTTGAACAATTATTGGCAATTGTGTTATTCCTGAGAAGGGTAATATCTTACATCCTAATTCTCTACTGTATATATGTTTCAGTGCTTGCTATTTCTGTTGTGGAATGTAAAATTCCAAAGGCCCTGCGGTGGCGCAGTGTGGTAACGCGTTCGCCTAGTGCGCCGTTAATCCGGGTTCGACTCCCAACAGTGCAAAGAATGCTTACTCAGAGATCTCATAAAGGTTGCACTGCTCACTGTAGTCTGGGGTTTGGATCCCTAGACCCTAAGAGAGTCGGATTCCTTGGAAAACTGTAGGTCCGGAGGTTCGAATTTCTCGGGGAACAGTAGGTCTCGGCGCATCATAAAATATTTGGCTTTGAATTCCTTTAAAGTTTAATAAACAACGTATTATTATTAATGGATTGCGGGTTTTCAAACGGAAGTTGATTAATGATATTTAGAGTTCAGGGAAGAATAACTGTTTATATTGTATACATCGTAAAAGTTATATTTATATTGAATCTGTACGGGGGTATCTTTCTTTCTTTTCTTAATAGCGCAAACGAAATTGTCAAAATTTTTGAGAGCTAAGCAGACAAATGTTTACTTTTAGACATTAAGCTAAATGGTTAGGTTTCCTTGTCAGCCTGGGGAGCGCAAAAGTCTTACTCGCTAAAACAAACCATATTGCACTTGAACATTACACCAAACAAAATTCGCATTTTCCTGCTGAATCCGGAAATTCGTTACATACGGGCTTATTTATAAGTGGGTCCGACTCTAATAAATGACATAATATCCACTCCTTACTTAAGCCGCGCGTGGGTAGCTATTTTAAAATTCGCTT
This sequence comes from Dysdera silvatica, assembly GCA_006491805.2. Lineage (NCBI taxonomy): Eukaryota > Metazoa > Arthropoda > Arachnida > Araneae > Dysderidae > Dysdera > Dysdera silvatica. The sequence goes on along the minus strand of QLNU02014802.1, from coordinate 7,602,978 downwards.
AGCAGAAACTCCTGTTACCAGAAACCAGCCTCTTAGTCTTACAATAAAAACTGCCGCTGATAAAGGTATATTGTTATGCCCCAAATAATACTTGCGGGCCAATTTCAACCCACTATGTTTTTACAGTAACCCAGTAATAGCAGAATAAATAAGTCTTAGCAAATAAGAGAATAACTTCAGATTAATTTCGCTAACCCGCGAGCAGGCGTGGGGTGTGTTTCACATCCCACAACTTACAATATGTTAAAAGAACAGTCCACCCTTGCTTCTGAAACTGGCCAAACTCTTTCCTGTTGCCTTCAAAGTCACAATCTTTTGGGGTAGGGTGACAAAGTGAAAATTCCACTTATTGTTCCCTGTAAAATTGGACGTTTTTAATGAAATAATGCTATATAATCAGATGGGGTGCAAAGCACCCCACGCGCGTGCTCGCGTTCCTCTAACCGGCGCGATTGCTCGCGGGTTAATAAGGAAGCATCACTCGCAAGCAGGTTGGGATGTCGGAATAATGCAAAGGACCATTACTTATCTAATAGAAAGTACTCATCGTCCTAAATTAAACTGTAAATGGTCTTTCAAGAAGATCTGCGGTTTGTTTTTTTGTTTTCTTTGGATGGGGTGAGAAGAAAGCACTGAGGACAGTGGTGCTGTTTGCGATACACTTTGCTGTTTCAAAGCATTTATATAAATAACTTCTACCATTTTATTTACTACGTACAGAGTTCTCTTGTATTAAACATCGTTTAATGAAAAAAAAATTCTGGAGTTTTTATTTTGGCAAAACAAGTTCGTGATGATGCTACACAATGCAACTGCAAGGCCGTAGCCAGATTTTAATTTTGGGGGTTCAAAAAAAAATTCACAGCATGTGCTGATACGATCACAGCATGTGCTGATACGTCGCAGCATGCAAGGCCGTAACCTTCCCATAAAAGTAATTTAATATCGGCCGTAAGTCCCATTAAAAATGTAGTTTGGAGGGCCGGTTCCTAAGATCCCCCCCCACCTCTGGATACGGGTATGTACAACTAAACCAACATATACAGGGTGGACTACTTAAGTCGATAATGTAAAATATCTAAAAAAAAAGCGTTTTACAAAAAAAGTTTGAATTAAAAGTCGTTTGCTTGAAGGGGGGAAAATTGTTTTTCATTATCTATGTTTTACTTGGGGGTCATTTTCAAGGTAATTGGAAGGTCAAACTGTTTGTTTTTTTAAAGAGAAAACTGTTTTTTTATTCTTATTCCTCGTAAGAAAATAAACAACTTCCTTGTGGAAAGCATTTTTTTAATTTAGCGTTTCGTTTCTGAGGTATTTAAACTGCAAGCTTGAATAAAGAGATTTTACCGTGTTTGGCGCAGTATAGCCCAGATGCTCTTGCGCCATAAAAAAGCCAAACAATCAATCAATCAATAAAGAGATTCATGCCATATCATGCTTGCTTCATATTTCTCCAAAATTCCCCATAAATAAGAACCATTTCGACTTTTCCTCTACAGACAGATTCGTCATTTTTAACACAAAAAAAGCAAAAGAAAGAAAATCGCCTAAGGTCGATATTTAAATTTAGCGAGTTTCAATTAACACTAATTCGCAACTCTCTAATTCGCAACTCGATAATCCTCCACTCTCTAATTCGCAACTCTCTAATTCTCAAGTAACTCGGTAGATTTTCCACGTTAACAATAACCATAGTTATTGCATTTAAGGAAGACATTTACCTTACCCTTTTTATTGCATACAGACAGACAGACAGACCGAAAGCGGGTTCAATATCTATTAAAACCCGTTAATAAACTAAAACTCAATAAATTAATTTATCTTAACACTTAAGCTCTAACTTTTAAATGACTTGTATTATTAAATGGATGGCTATACGACGGAACTACAGGAAAAACTGAATGCTGATAGCAAGCGGCCATCTTGCTTCGGTAACAATTAGCACCACGCGCAATGTCCTATTTTTCTCGGGCATATGTTGCATATGTTGTTATGACTTATCAACCAATCATGTTTAGTTTTATTTGTGTGTACAATGTCTCTCCAAGTACTGCATACTTAATTTCTTTCACCCTTAAAATATTAAATTAGTTTTCTGTGATATGGCATGAATTTTGCTTCTTTTTTAAATATCTCGGAAACTAAGTGCTAAATAAAAAATGATGCTTTCTACAAAAGTGGTTTATTTTTTTACGAGAAATTAGATTAAAAAATAAAGTTTTCCCTTTAAAAAACAGTTTGATTTTCAAATGACCTAGAACACGCTCCCCACCCCCGCCCCCCTCAGGTAAAACGTATAGCAGATAGTGAAAAACACAGTTTTCCCTTTTCAAGGCAAGGAACTTATGTCTAAAACTGTTTTTTGCAAAACGTTTACTTTTTGAGATATTTTACATTATCAACTTAAGTATTCCACCCTGTATATACAGTTCTTAATTGGAACGTACGGCACACGGCGCATAAATAATTATACTATAAAAACAACACAATCGCAGTTGAAACAATTGTTTTAAGAGCGATTATGTTGTTTTTATAGTGTAATCAACATGCTTAAGCCAATACAGTCGAACCTCGTTAAGACGACCACCATACAAGGGGGAACAGAAAATTCGTTGGTGTTATGCGCAAAAGATGAGGAATATCATTACTAATTTATCCCATCTCCGGTTAACACATGCGTAATTTGTCAATACATATGTGTTAATAGTTTATAATTGTGTTTTATTATAATTTGTTAGTTTTAATATAGCATACACATTTTATAAAAAAATAGTTTATACGTATTTTTTATCGTAGATATAATACTTATTAGATCGATTCGAAAAATCCTTGTTTTACTATATATATATACTATGGTTTAGTAAATATTTATTTGTTCCGGATTACATACTGTGCCAAGGAAAAGCCCTGCGGTGGCGCAGTGTGGTAACGCGTTCTCCTATTGCGCGGCTAATCCGGGTTCGACTCCCAGCAGTGCAAAAAGAACGCTTACTCAGAGATCTCATAAAGATCGCACTGCTCACTGTAGTCCGGGGTTTGGTTCCCTAGGCCTTAAGAGGTTCGGATTCCTCGGAAAACAGTAGGTCCCGGCGCAGCATGACCACTGTAGTCTTTGAGCCGTAAAACCAAAAAGAAAGCGAAAGTGTGCCAAGAAAAGCTTTTACATCGTAGTAGTACACTATGGCCAACTTTTTACATTACTAATGTAATACATTCACGAAGACTTTCACGGCGTCTATTAATATACATCATATATATATATGGCCTGCAAAAGGGTTGCTGGTATCTAACTGGAAGGAGACCCACACGCTGAACGTATGTGACGATGTGTGGAACCGGCCAGGCCAGTAACCTAGTGTCCTACCCCGCCTTCAAGTGGTGCAGGCTGAGCTTTCTATTTATGTGGCAAATTAATATTTGCTACACGGATAGAAAGGCGGAAGGGGAGGGCTAATTCACCAACCCGTCTAGCCAGCGTGGTGAAATTATGGCTAATTCCTCCATTATGTTGACACACCAGAAACCATGGCCCCTAGTCTCCAGGTGCTGGAGTGCTCCTGATCAAGGCAGCGGTCAGCGTGGCATGAAAGCAGGGGGTGCTAAGAATCACTGGAATGGCCCAGGCTGCCGTTTGTTATTGACCTTGGCAACGTATAATGGACGATCCCTTGCTTCTGAAGCAAAACTTCAGGAATTGGAAGAGGAACTTGAAAAGATCAAATGGGACATTGTAGGACTCAGTGAAGTTAGAAGAAAAGGTGAAGAGTTGGTGGAACTTAAAAGTGGACATTTGTTTTATTATAGAGGAACGGAAACTGGAAGAACAAGTGGTGTTGGCTTCTTAATCAACAAAAGAATTAAAGACTACCTTCTTGAAGTCGAAAGCACGTCAGATCGAGCAGCGAGGCTCGTTGTTCAACTAACCCAGCGATACCAACTTCAAATAGTACAGGTATATGCACCAACATCAAGCCATACCGACGAAGAGGTTGAAGAATTTTATGAAGAAATCAAAGAGTTACACACCAAAGGGAAACAACATATCAAGCTCATCATGGGGGATTTCAATGCAAGAATTGGACAACAGGAACAAGGAGAGACATCGGTTGGTAAATACGGATATGGGGAAAGGAATGAACGTGGCGATCAACTCATCGAATTTGCAGAAGCTTTAGTAAATCTTAGTATCAAGGGACCCATTTTTAAGAAGAAACCGCAAAGAAAATGGACATGGAAACACCCAAATGGGGGAACTAGTGAAATTGACTATATCCTGGCAAACAAGAAATCAATTATTGAAGATTGCAGTGTACTGAACAGATTTAATACTGGAAGTGATCATCGAATGGTGAGATGTAAAGTGCACTTAAATACTAAATTAGAACGACAGAAGCTCATTAGGAAACAAGTAAGTAAGAGGGTGGATCTAATGAAACTGAAAGTAAATACCGAGGCATTCAAGTTGGAATTAAAAAATCGCTTTTCTGCACTGGAAGGA
>QLNU02014802.1:7580001-7598384 GCA_006491805.2 Dysdera silvatica | reverse complement strand
ACAACCTACACAACGAAAATCACCAAGTACCAAGATCTCAGACATGAAGTACGAGATATATGGGGTATGGAAAAGATCCTCATCATCCCGTTAGTCATCTCAGCAACAGGGATAGTACCAAAAACGCTTGCGACGAATTTGGAGATACTCAACATTGACCCAAACACCTACATTGAAATACAAAAAGCCACAATCCTAAACACGTGTCACATTGTCAGGAAGTTTCTAGACATGGCACATTAAGAAGTGATGTAAAAAGAGGCTTGGGAACATGGCGCTCTGCCCGTCCCAAAGCCTGTTTCCGCCAAGAATGGGCGAGGAAAACTTTTATATATATATATGGCCTGCAAAAGGGTTGCTGGTATCTAACTGTAAGGAGACCCACACGCTGAACGTATGTGACGATGTGTGGAACCGGTCAGGCTAGTAACCTAGTGTCCTACCCTGCCTTCAAGTGGTGCAGGCTGAGCTTTCTATTCATGGGGTTAAATTAATATTTGCTACACGGAAGGGGAGGGCTAATTCACCAACCCGTTTAGCCAGCGTGGTGAAATTATGGCTAATTCCTCCATTATGTTGACACACCAGAAACCATGGCCCCTAGTCTCCAGGTGCTGGAGTGCTCCTGATCAAGGCAGCGGTCAGTGTGGCATGAAAGCAGGGGGTGCTAAGAATCACTGGAATGGCCCAGGCTGCCGTTTGTTATTGACCTTGGCTACGTTTAATGGACGATCCCTTGCTTCTGAAGCAAAACTTCAGGAATTGGAAGAGGAACTAGACAAGATCAAATGGGACATTGTAGGACTCAGTGAAATTAGAAGAAAAGGTGAAGAGTTGGTGGAACTGAAAAGCGGACATTTGTTTTACTATAGAGGAACGGAAACTGGAAGAACAAGTGGTGTTGGCTTCTTAATCAACAAAAGAATTAAAGACTGTCTTCTGGAAGTTGAAAGTACATCAGATCGAGCAGCGAGGCTTGTTGTTCAACTAACCCAGCGATACCAACTTCAAATAGTACAGGTATATGCACCAACATCAAGCCATACCGACGAAGAGGTTGAAGAATTTTATGAAGAAATCAAAGAGTTACACACCAAAGGGAAACAACATATCAAGCTCATCATGGGGGATTTCAATGCAAGAATTGGACAACAGGAACAAGGAGAGACATCGGTTGGTAAATACGGATATGGGGAAAGGAATGAACGTGGCGATCAACTCATCGAATTTGCAGAAGCTGAAAACCTTAGCATCATGAATTCATTTTTTAAGAAGAAACCGCAAAGAAAATGGACATGGAAACACCCAAATGGGGGAACTAGTGAAATTGACTATATCCTGGCAAACAAGAAATCAATTATTGAAGATTGCAGCGTACTGAACAGATTTAATACTGGAAGTGATCATCGAATGGTGAGATGTAAAGTGCACTTAAATACTAAATTAGAAAGACAGAAGCTCATTAGGAAACAAGTAAGTAAGAGGGTGGATTTAATGAAACTGAAAGTAAATACCGAGGCATTCAAGTTGGAATTAAAAAATCGCTTTTCTGCACTGGAAGGACTTATTGATGAAAGTGATATCTCAGAAGCAAATGAAAACATTGTTAAGACAATAGTTGAAACTGCTGGGGAAATTGGTGGTGTAACCTGTAAAAAGCACAATAGCAAATTATCTGAGAAGACGAAACAGCTCATGAAAAGGCGAAGAGATATGAAGGTGGACAATCGAAATACCAGTTCCAGGATTGAGTACATAGAACTTTGTAAAACTCTGCGCAAAAGCATGAAAGAAGACATAAGAAAATTCAACTGTGAGCTAGTAAGGAAAGCCATTGAAAATAACAAGAGCCTTAGGGTTGTTAAAGGAAGTTTATCTGTTGGGAAGAAACACATCATTGCATTAAAAGGAGAGGATGGCACCGTAACAAGAAATAGGGAAGAAATACTTAGAAGAGTTGAAGAATTCTACAAAAAACTATATGAAAGTAACAGTGGATTAAACGAAGACACTGAAATAGTCGAAGGAACAGCTCCTAAAATCTTAAAAGAAGAAGTTTCATTTGCAATAAAAAATATGAAGAAAGGAAGAGCCCCTGGTGATGATGGTATTACATTAGATATCCTAAAAGAAGCTGGAGAATATGTAGAAGACATACTTGCAAAATTCTTTACCAAATGTCTTAACAGCGGTAACATACCAAACCAATGGGATTCTGCAACAGTAATTCTTTTGCATAAAAAAGGTGATAAAGAGGATTTGAAAAATTACCGACCAATTAGCTTGTTACCTGCTATTTATAAAATCTTCACAAAAGTGCTAACACATCGCCTGCAGAAAAAATTAGATGCAGCTCAACCAAGAGAACAAGCTGGATTTCGAAGTGGATTCAGTACAGTGGACCATATTCAAGTTCTTTGCTGCAAAAATTTGGTCACGTTGCTATCAACTCTGTTAACACCTCGCTGTCGAGGTTTACTATACTTCTAATTTCGAGCCACTTGGCCCCGGCACAACTCTACGCTCGACGCGACACTCTCCCCGACTCAACTCTCTTCCCACTCTCTCTCTCTACTCTCCGAACCTTTTCTCTCCGGCTCCCCACTTCGTCTCTCTTTCTTCCCTCTCTTCCTACATCATCTTTCAATCTTTTTTGACCTGTCCATCACCTAGAACGTACCAATCACTTCTCAACCAACATTTCTAGACAAATCACAATTACTGCCCTCAACTATGGCTCCTCCTTACGACCTATCTGATGCTAGACAACACAAAAGCACGACCCTACTTGAGTACGTCCCTAACAGCTTCCTTCTTCTCGGGATTTAAAACAGCGAAAACCACGAGGAGTTATAACCCCTATAAACCGACTGTCAATTTTATTATTTTGCCTTTGTTATATTTGGTTTCCACTCTTGCCTCTTGATCGTAAAATCCATTTAGGCTGAGAGTTGCAGTCGCCTTGTTGGACCACCGTGCTTTCCGCTTCCTTTTCAATACCACTAACCTCTCAATGATTGATATCTCTTTACCACGAAGGAGAAGCTCCTAAAATTTCTAAATACACAGTTTATGGCTCTCCATATCTGGTAACAAGAACGTAAAGGAAGGCAATTTTATTTTGCATTTCAGTCTCCATGTTAAACTGAATGTTGTTATGTATGCTGTTCAGATAGTGTAAGAATTCTTGTAATGGCGCTTTACCATGAGGCCACACCACCCACGTGTCATCGACATATTTACGCCATATTTTTCGTTTGTGTTTCGCCGACGCTAGGGCCCTGTCTTCAAAATGTTCCATGTAAAAGTTTGCAATAACCGGGCTAAGTGGGTCGCCCATTGCCATACCGTCAGTTGGTTTATAGAAGTTATTATCATAAACGAAATAGCCGGAAGTGAGACAAAGTTCAAAAAGGCCAACCAAATCCGAGGGAAACATTTTTTCCAATACGACAATAGTGTCCGCGACGGGTACTTGTGTAAAATGAGAAACCACATCAAAACTGACTAATAAATCAATGGGTTCAAGGATGAGATTGTTCAAAAGTTCAATGAAATGGCCTGAATCATGTACATAGTGAGCCGAGTTTCCGACATGGGTGCTAAGCTGTTTACTAAGAAATTGTGCCAGGTTGTATGTTGGTGAATCAATGGCGCTAAAAATAGGTCTCAAAGAAACGCCTTCTTTATGTATCTTAGGTAGCCCATACAATCTTGGCGGGAAGAGCCCATATACCCTTGCCCATAGCTTTGAGACCAATTGTTTATCCACAAAGTATTCTTTCAGTCAGGCGTTGATTCTACGTTCGAGTTTGGCGGTGAGGTCTTTTGCTGTTATTTTATATTTATCATGAGAGAGTAAAGACTCAATTTTTGTATTGTAGTCAGCACGGTTTAGAATTGCTGTCGCGTTTCCCTTATCCGCTGGCAAGATGTAAATGCTATCATCCTATTTTAAACGCTTGAGGGCCATCAATTCGGAGCGTGACACATTGCAAGATGGTGCCTTGGCCATTTTTAAAATAAGCGATTTCGCCTATCGAATATCCTCGATAATGTCTGTGGGAAAATGCCTGATGGCAGATTCCCTTAAAACACCCGGCGTTTATAAAATTCCCTGTCAGTGCGGTAAAAGTTATATAAAACAAACTGGTCGTTCAATTTGTATTCGACTTAAAGAACATGAACGCCGCCATGTTCGCTTGCAACAACCTAACAAGTCAGCGGTCGCTCAACACGCCATTGATTATAAACATCAAATTCTTTTTCACGACATCTCGGTTACGGCAAAAACTAGTGCATTGTGGACACGCTTATACATGGAACCTTGGCCATTAAAAACTGTCCTAATAATTTCGATAGAGAAGACCCCATTAATGTTCCATCAATTTGGAATTCCTGCCTAAAACTCACAAAAAATTCGGCCTCTTTCAGCCAATCTAAACTTGCCATCTTTTGGGCCAATGAGCGACGAGGAGGAGGATTGTGCAAGGGTTTCATTGGGAAGGGTGAATGAGCGACGACCTTCATTCAACAACCAATGAATCAGCCAATCAGGTGATAGCCAGCGAAATAGTACTTATTATTGATATTGTAACCTTAAAATAGCATTCGTAGTAGGAGGGTGAAAGTTATATAACAACGTTACTAATATATACAACTGATTAGTTCAAGATTGGAACTTCAGTTCACAGGTAATTATGCTTGACCTTTGTTAATAGTTAGCATAATATTTGCTGACCACTGTCTCCCAGTTAGGCGGAGCAAGAACTACCCTTGTCCTGAGGTCCTGCTTCGACATTATGCTCCATCTCGTTGAGAAGCTGGCCTGTAGCTAGGAAGAAGGGGCAACTGGGGCAAAGCAAATGAGGCACATGACATCATATGAGGCACATGACACCTGAGGATTGTTCTCTATATACAAATAGCTCAATGGGGCAACTGGGCCACGCCCCGGCTGGGCTACAGTCCTGTTGAAAAGGCAAAAGCATAATCTGGAGTTTAAATGGGACTGCTGCAGTCATTTGCCTGAAGCCTTAAGACGATGGCTTAAATAATTTAACCTTCTGCTGCCTATGGAAGTTCAGTTATGGATTCCCGAATCCAGGTCAATGTTTGTTTAGTACCGAAGTTAAATATAAGTATAATTGATCAAATGTTATGCTTCCTTTGATTTAATGGTTATAATGTATTTCTTAGTTCCAATAGCCCGCACGTCAAGGTAATGTCATTCCGGAGGGAGTTTGCTCTGACAAGGAAACCCCCTGAAGTTCACATGCTGAATCTAATTAATTTAATTCAGCTTAATGTACCCACCATAAAAAATCCTTAATGTGTGAAAATTAGCAGCTATGCCCTCCCACTAGAAATCGAGAAATTAAATGTTAAAATGTAGTTAAAATAGAGCCAATTGAAACCTTTTTGGCAACACGTGGCGAGGTAGCTAGTTGGTCAAAAGAGGTGATAAAGGCAAAACAAAGACATATTCTAAACGTTTAGAATACATTTAGTAATATAGTGTTTGCGTTAACTTGTTAAATTTAAACGTATTAGATTTTGAAGTAGCTGTAAAGTTATTTTTTTCTCTATTTGTTAAATTGAAGTTCTATATTATTTTTATTTTATTGCTGAAAGTCGCAGCAGAAAACAATTTACTTTAATTTTTATAATCACATTGCAAGTTGCAATTCAGTTTGTGCATAAGAGAAGCATTTTTATTTTGAAAATTCTGCTTTAAAGTGTCGTTTGCATTCTGTTTATCCATGTGAAGATAACACGGAATAAACTAGAAATATATTGATCTTGTTTGGATGCTTTTTTTTTGAGGAAGTTTCTTCGAAAAATATGACATTGTCCTGTACATGGGAGAAATAAATCTCAAAAGCCAAATTGTCGAAGTTTTGCAAAATTATGGGAATGTAAGTGCTATAGATTTGATTGCAAACGAAGAAATATTTATATTTAATAATATATTTCATTCTAGCACCCGTACGTAGAATCCTGTTAGAAATCCAGCGAATCTTTGTTGTAAATAAGCCGTGACAGTACTTACGCTAAAAATGCTTATTACACGCATCTTTTAAAATTTTATTTGTGAACGAAATTAAAAGGCGCCAAATGGAGATAAAGTCTCTCTTCTGTCAAACCAAAATCATTTTTTATTAATTATTTTTAGCGTTATTTTGATTAGATGGCTGCTACTTTTTACATCTTAGATTTCGTATAGTGTTTACTTATGACTGGATTAAATTCGTTAGATTTGGCGTGTGAGTTCCGGAGTCGGGGCGTGGGATTCCATGTGAGTTATAGCCACTTAAGTGTCATCCGTCAAGATATACTTATAATGTTATTATACGGATGTAAGATATTACCCTTCACAGAGATATTATTACCCTTCACAATTGCCAAATAATGGTTAACACAGAAAAGCCTCCGGGGCGAAATTTTTGTGAGTTTTTCGTGGGGGAATTTATTATACAATAATTTTTGCCACCCACGTATATTTAGCTCAAACTAGAGCTTTTTTTATATTTGGAGAAAAAGAGGCGCCGTCCTCATCCTGGGCTCGAACCAGGGTCCCCGCATTGAGCACGCGGTGTCTTGACCTACTAGACGAATGAGAACAAGAACAAACGCATTTTTCTCCGTATATGAGGATGTAAGATATTATTACCCTTCACAGGGATAACACAATTGCCAAATAATGGTCAACACAGAAAAGCCTCCGGGGCGAGATTTTTGTGAGTTTTTCGTGGGGGAATTTATTATACAATAATTTTTGCCACACCACGTGAATTTAAACCCTGTAATTCTTTTATGCATTTTAAAAATTTACTTCGCATTTTTTATATACACACATAATTATGCTTTGTTAGACATACATTTGCCGCCCGTGTGATGCCCTCCAGTCTTCTTTCTAGGCAACATGAATTTTATCAGTCTTTTTAGACTTTTCTTAATGCTGCTCAGGCAAAGCGTTAAAGCACTTATATGTTAAATATTATCAGACAGATAAACAGTAATTACCTTATCTAATTATATCTTGTCATGGTCATATTTATCTAGTCAGTCTAGCATATGTATTGTATTTTTAAGTTGTTTCAGTATAAATGTATTCATAATTTGCAGACTAAATTAATATTTATATAACGCATGACACTCGCCTAAATAAAATGTTTAAAAAATCCATCACCGCGCAGCATACTTATCAAAATCGTAGGTCATTTGGCTTTCAATAATTTATTTATCGTTCCAACGTTTACACTGGCTTCTTCATTACGAAACTCTCCACAAATTATCATACGCCTATCCTTGAATCTTTGTATCCATCCAAGTGAGCACTTACAATCCAAGTGAGCACTATCAATCCAAGTGAGCACTTATCAATCCAAGTGAGCACTTATCAATCCAAGTGAGCACTTATCAATCCAAGTGAGCACTTATCAATCCAAGTGAGCACTTATCAATCCAAGTGAGCACTTAATCCAAGTGAGCACTTATCAATCCAAGGAGCACTTATCAATCCAAGTGAGCCCTTATCAATCCAAGTGAGCCCTTATCAATCAAATTGAGCAATTTATCAATCCAAGTGAGCACTTTGTATCCATCCAAGTGAGCACTTACAATTACCCACATTCAGAGTATGAGTAAAAGAACAGGTCTTTTTTTTTGTAAAATTGTATTCGTAGGTAAGTTTTGTTCTCGGATCTCTCTTTGATCTATTTCGCTCGCACTATTTCAACTTCTTAACTTTTGGCAATCCTCATTATTTTCCAAGAACGATCAAACTGATTAACTGTACAAACAGCTTCAATTTTTTTCACAATTTTTTAAAATTTTCTATAAAGTATTCTTTGCAACCCCTAATTTCAATGCGATTTCTGTTTTATTGAACTTTTCATAATCCACATCATTTAGAGAATTTATAGCTTTGTTTCTAAATCCAAGTGCTTCTTCGTTTTGTAATTCAATTTTGCACTTCGCAATTCAAGGAATCAAGTAGATGAACATCGGAAAAAAAGGCACCAAGCAGAAAACAAACCTCATTAAAGAACCGTTTTTGGCCTTCTCATGATATGAATTTAGCCCGCTAATGCACTCGATCACCTCAAGAAGGACTACACTTGAAGAGAATGTATGATAACCGAAAAGATTTTACAATTTTTATCGCATGTAAACGCCAACAAGAAACGTTTGTTATGCAATTGTATATAAAAGTCGTCAATCCCGTATGTTGATTCCGGCAAATACCGCCCGTTGAAATTATCAACGAGAGACCCTGATCCTATAAAGCGCGTTTTGTTCGCATTAAGTGGAGGACATTTTCCAAGGGCCATTGATTATCAGTTCGTAGTAAACGGTATTTCGTCTTAACCATGTTCGTGTTAAAAAATAACATGGGGATTCCTATACAATTTGACGGGGCTTCAGGAAACAGTTCATATTGAAGATGATTCCTCCTAAGCGTTTTAGTTCTAACGAGGTTCGACTGTATTACAACAGACAGAACGTTTTCTTATTACTACTGGAATATAGCGTTGCATCACATTTTATTTATGTGTTTAATTAACTATATTCACTTTACATCTAGATTTTTTATAACTCTCCAATCTGATTTTATTTACCTCAGCCTATTCAAGAATAACAAATTATACTTTCTTGGAAATGATTTTTTAATTAAACTGGGAAATCTCATCTCAATTAAATGCCAACGAAACAATTATTTTTAGCCTAGCTTTGCATTTTATGCAATAAAAGATGATGATGCATTTTCCAGTGTTTTGTAGAAGGTCTATTCTAATTAGTAATTACCTACGCTATAATTGATTTACAATTCAAAAAAGGTTTTAATATTTCTATATATATTATGATCAAACTGTCATTCTAAGCTTTCAATCTTCTCTTTTGGACACACTTAGAAGCACAAATACAGATCGCACCAAAAATTTACTTTCTGATTATGAGTTTTTTTATAAACGGATTCAAACTAAGATTAGACATAAAATTCATTAGGTAAATAATTAGAGTGTCTTTATATATTCTTCGATGCAACATACGCCAATTTAATAAAACAAATCTTTAACTTGTGTCTCTTTTCAGATACTCTATTCGCATCATGGACGCTTACAGCTAATCCTGTACCAGTTATTCTATCAGTTGCAATATATGTACTCTTCGTCAAACAAATTGGTCCCGCCTGGATGCAGAACAAGGAACCATTTGATCTCCGTCGAGCAATGTTTCTTTACAACAGTGTTTTGTTTTTTCTTACCATATACTTCCTTACTGACGTAAGTCTTTTCTTTGCACGATTATAGATTTTGTTTTTAAAAGTTTAATAAATTCAATTTTTATGGTATGAAGAATCTTATTTTTCCCAAGGCTACAATTTTGCTGCTAAAGAAAAAAGAACCTGGATTTTGCAAAATGGGAAGTGAAAATGGTCCTCTCAATATAAGGGTAAAATGATTTTTATTTTTAATTAACTAAGTAACTAGGTTCTAACCAAAATAATCTTTGTACGCATAGATCGCGATTGAATCCAACCTGTAAACATAATTCAGAGTACATATAGAGTAAAACCTCTGAATAACGGTCACTCGCGGCACTTTGCCAAGGCGACCGTCCTTCGGAGGTGGCCAATTTAGAGGTTGACTATAAAAGTGGAAATAAAGTTAACAATAACAAATGTAGTCACTACAAGTATCTTAATGTTCATCTGTTTTAATTTACGTTAAAAAATCAGTAATTCGCAATTGTTTTGCTTTTTTATGGTAAATATTCTGTTCTAAAAATAATAATATCTGTAGCGTTTTTGTGTAGAATTAGTTTTGAAGCTCCTGAAGAAAATTTTCCAAAACATAAGAAAATATGTTTTGATGTTAGAATATCGTAGCAATCTCTTTTGCTTCCTATAATCTCTTCCGCTTCAAATTCTTCATCACTTCTTCCCCCTTCCATCACATATGCTAACCATTCCTGAATGATATTAAACGTAGCAAAAACTTATAAATTTTCGTTCATGCAAACATACTCGCTGGTTTTCATATTTGTCATTCTTGCTAATCCGAGAATGACATCCAACCCTTCCTTCCCCATGATTATCTGTCTATATTTTCGGGTTCACAAAGTTGGAAAAATAATATTATTAAAAAAATATTTTAATTGCAGGAATTTTGATCGACAGTTGGAACGACGCTCTATGAGCACATTGTCAATTTTTTCGTTTCCGGTCTTCCAACACTTTGTTTTCTATCTAAGTTCACGCTTCGAAAAGACTGTTGCAGATAATCTTGTCTATTTTTTAAAAATCTTATTTATCTGTTAACTTCCAAACTGGTCAATTGTCGGTTGAAAGATTTAGTTTGTTTTCGAAGTGCTTTCTCCTAGGTGATCAACTTCCAGGGTTTAGGGGCTCACCTACCCGGGAAACACATATTTGATGGCGGTGTTAGCTCGCCATGTCACAGAGTCGTCGTTAAGTACATGTGGTTTTTTTACTTGGGCACCAGATTTAACCCTAGCCTCCGCCACACCCTGTTAAATCTGCCACGCAATTGTTAGCGAGTGCTTATTTGACAATTTATATATATACATATACGTATTTTTAATTTTTTATACATATGAATATATGGATTTGCAGCTATGTAGACCCCATTATAAACTGCAACTTCCCCTTAGGAACTTCATGCGTATGCTAAGGCACCTTATTATTACAATAGATTTATTCATTTTCAGAGTCAACTTGTTCTTGGAAATGATTATCTTGATATAAGGATTATTTAAGTTTCGATATTCTTGAATCGGAAAGAGCAAAGTGCAGAAAACATATGAAGATCTTTGTATCGCCGACTAATTTTCATATAAATGAATAATAAGATCAAAGACGGATTTAGGTCAAATGGCGCATGGCGCGGGCGCAAAACTTGGCGCAACCCTCTGCCAACATCTAAATATTAATTATTTTCAAAATAATTCCATTTGTGGCGCAGTCTTTATTTCTAGGGACCGCAATAGGTTACTAAATCTTATCCCAAAAAATACTGAATACTATTGCAAGACGAAAAGCCGCAATAACATAAAATTTCCCTACAACATAGTAACGTATTTCTAAACCACAAGTACTTTTTCTGATGAGCCAAAAAATAAACTGTTTTATATAAAAATCAAAGCCTCACATAAATTGCAATAATCTGGAATACCTTCTGTCCAGTAAAATAAGGTTATCCATTTTTATGTAGTTTTTACCTTCTAATTTCTTACTTGCAGTGTCTCATATCGTGGTTTTGCTCGAAAGTCTTTTCATTTTTTTATACACTAATTTAATTACACATTTTACTAAAGAATAATTCATGCGGAAATTGAGGATAATGAGTTCATTAAAAAATTAAATACAAAAAGGTTTAAAACATAAGTTTTAAAATTTAATAAGGTAAATTTTTATAAAATGTTCTGAAAGTATCAAAAACAGAATTAATAACGCCCGATCAAATTGTGATTAAAAAAAAGAATAAGCGAATTAGATTTGGCTTTGTCTTCACTTCGAGGCCATTAAGTCACTTTGTCGCCCCCCCCAGCATGGCGTCCAATATGGTGGCACTAGTCGCATCGTCCTTAATCCGTTACTGACTAAAACGGTATCCATAGGTAAGATCACCGTCTTTCATATACATGTTCTGTTCCATCCAAAAGTTGGTAGTATGAAAGATGTCGGCAACGCCTATATTTTTAGCTCAAAAAAGAGCTCTAATTTGATTAAAAAAATGCGTTGCCAAAACCTTTCATATAATTTATTCTCCACACGAATTTATAAAACAATGCATTGGACACCTTCTCTATCAATCATTCGGCAATTGTGTGTTATTTTTGCAAAGGGTAGTAATATTCTATAAAAGAATGTGGTTCGCCTTGCTTTCACAAATTCTGAAATATTTTCAGACCCACTTCGGCGACAAATTTCAAACTTCCACACGGCATGACTATCTTCAATTAGTTTTTTTTTAAATTGGGCTGCCAGACACTAGTATCTCCACTGTACCCCGTTACTGTTTCAATGAGCTTGGATTACTTTTAGTCGTGTGTCTTGGAGTTTCTTTGAAGATATCCGAAGTCGAGTCTAAATATATCGTTAGGTCTGGCAGGAAGATTTTTCCTTGAGTCGCAAGGTGCAAAATGAACATAAACTGAATAGTGAGCGTTGGATAAAAAAAAATTTCATGCAAATACGTTCTAACCTACATTGTGCATATTGCAATCCAAGAACGTTACCATGTTTGGAGCAGTATAGCCCAGATGCTCTTGCGCCATAAAAAAGCCAAACAATCAATCAATCCAAGAACGTACACGCATGATCGATTTGCCGCGTGAATACAATATAATATATTTAGAGTAATGAGTTCCTCTACTTTTAGAAAGGATGTTTTCTAGTTTGAACAAAGAGACTTTATTAACTTCATACCGTTATATTAAAAGCGCAGCGAATAGTTGTGTGAACGAGTCCGTTCACATTGTAGGAAAGACATGCCCGTAACCAGAGTGGGGAGGGGAAGATTTTGTGGACCGGTCCCCCCGAAACTAAATTTTTAATGGGACTTGGCTACGGCCTTGCATGCTGTGATTGTATCGATACATGCTGTAAAAAATTTTAACCCACCCCGCCCCCACCGAAATTAAATCCTGACTACCGTCTTGAGGAGAGGTATAATTTTATTCCAATTAAGTAGTCACTTTTTTTAGGAATTCTAGAATAGAAAAATACAATGTTGCCAATTCCGAGAAATGAACCGATTATATAAAAAACACGTAATAAATCATTTCCCTTGATACCATTTATAATAGCGCTAATACAAATGATAATATGAAAATGAGAACACAAGTTGGCAAATTCATACAATTCTGATTTCAGTGGCGATTCATGAACCCCACAAAGTGAAGTGATTTATAGTTAATAGGTTCTTTTTCACAGAATATAGTTCGACACAAATAAGCGCTCCAACTTGGAGAAAATATTGAGTGCTTTGAATAGTAGAACCCACATATACGCGAGTATGTAGTGACCCAGAGAAAGAACATAAGCGGTGTAGAGATTCAAGAATTAAAGTAAGGGAGTGACAAGCCATAAGACTTTACTTAGGAAAATTTGTCACATTGTACTTAAAAATAATAATTTTCGCATACAATGTCTTTCACCCACAACAACATTTTGCATTTCTTTATCTATTGTTCACGAACTTTTGGGGTGGCCGAAAGGTCATGTCCCTTTAGAGTTTATGCCCCTGTCCAAAAGTCTCTTTAATCAGCTCCGAGAAGCTATAGTTTGTGAAATGATATAATGTTACGTCGACGTTAACCACCTATAGCATATGAGAAGATGTAATTATGTGTCAAGAGGTAAAAGGTAGAAATAAATTTATGCGTACTTAATATATAAATGTATAGAGTTTTTTAATAACTAATTGTTGATTTTGTTCGAAGCGTATGATGGAATATGTATATATAATGTATGATGGAATATGTATATATAATGTATGATGGAATATGTATATACAGGGTGTTTGGAAAATATCTGGCAAAACTTTAAGGGGTGGTAGGGGACACCAAATAAGGCATGTTTGACCATATCTCCGTGTATGCAAAGGAGCCGGTTTGACTGTGGAGCCAATTCATACAATCGCACCTGAAGCGGCGAATTCTACACATACAATTCTGGCGAATTTAACTGATTTTAAAAAATCGCTGGAGAGAGCCCGACGTCTGTTGACATTAAATAATTTTAAAACTTTGTGAAATGGCGCATTGTAGCCATTTGTGAAAACCTTGAATGTGGTGGATGCAAATACTAAATTCACTGTAGTGCCCGAACGGCTAATTTTTGGAAAAAAATTCACTGAACAAAAAATGTTTATTTTGATGTTCTTCACCTGTTACACATACTTGGCAGTTCCCAACTCTTTTCCAGTGTGTTAAAAAAGGCAGTTTTAGGCTTATTTTCACTAAACAGTAACACAGATCAAAATCAGAAAACGGAATTATGGATTTTTTTGTCTCTGCTGTATTATTAGCTCATTCACTTAAATTATGTATCAAAAATTGCATTTAATTCATGCAATTGGCTACGTAGCAACGTGATAGACGTAAACAGTAGTTACGCTCTACAGCCAAACCGGCCCCTTTGCGGACACGGGGATATGGTCAAACATGCCTTATTTGGTGTCCCCTATCATCCCTTAAAGTTTTACCAGATATTTTCCAAACACCCTGTATAATGTATGATGGAATATATATATATATATATATGATAAAATCGAGAAATACCTTATATGATGATATCGAGATGTATCATATATAATGAAATGCAGATGTACTATATACATCTCTTGTCCCAAGGCAACTGTCCGTAGCGCTAGTTTTTCCGAACAACGCTACTTGGTGACCTGTTGGTGATATAGCTGGGTAGTTCAACACATTAGCTGACAGTAAAGCCAGCTGCAAGGTAGTTTATATAGTGAATTTTCACTGCTACATACGTTTTATAAGTGTACAAAAATTGTAACCCTACAGATTTATTTTATGAGTAATTTGACGACGTTTATTCGATATCCTTGTCAGTATCATTACATTCCTGTTCCTTCTCGAAGTTCCGGCCCGAAATTTTGACACAAGAACACATCATGTTTGGCCATTTGGTAAGCACGGTCTTCCTAAATTATTCTTTGGGTATGCTTTTAAAGAAAGACAGCACCTCAACTTGGACCTCAACGTTAGTTTCAAAATTTTGACTACGTAATTCTTGCTTTAATATCGGAAAGAACCAGAAATCGCATGAGGCGAGGTCAGGGCTATAGAGTGGTTGCGGAAATATCTTAGTTTTTTCCGATCCAAAATTTTTTCGTAAAATTCGGTGTGTGATGTCGCACATTGTCGCGATGCAACAGCCACGAAATCTTCAACTCAGATCGTTTTCTGACAAAAGACCGTGCTTACCAAATGGCCAAAACGGATACGTTTATGTGTCAAAAATGTAGTCCGATACTTCAATAAGGAGCATAAATATAATGATACTAACAGCGATAGCGAATAATTGTTGTCAAATTACCCGCAAAATAAATCTGTATGGTTAAAATTTCTGCACTTGTCAAAACGTGCGTAGCCCCAAAAATTCCTTACATAAATTACCTCGCAGCCTGCTCTATCGCTAGTTGATGAATTGAACAACCCACCTTCATAGCCAACAGGTCGCCAGATAGCGGATAGGTTCGGGAAAATTAGCGCCACTGACAGCTGTTTTGAGACAGCTAATGAATGATAAAATACAGATGTACCATATATGATGAAATGCAGCTGTGCCATATATGACGAAATATAGATTTACCATGTATGATGAAATATGGATGTACCATTGTAACGGATCTAGTTGGTCTTATACGCATTAGCCCTGAGTTGGGTGCTAGTGTAACAAATCTGACCCCCTCAGATTTTAACTGCTACTATTTATCAAAGTAAGTATCGTAAAAATAAATTACGTGGGTGAATGCCCTTAAGGCTACAAATTAGAACAAATTACTAGGCAGACGTTTATTAAATAGTAGATCATACATCTAAGTAAATATAGAACAGCATAAGTAATTGGTTTCATACAGCAGCCAGCCAATAATCAATTCATCAGGGGCCCCTCCGGAACAGTAGAAGGTTTCCACTAAACGAAACGTTAATTCGTTACTAAAAACTTTGAGAGCATTAATCCAAATATCCTATATAATTTGAGTGGTTCATAACATGGATTTTCTAATACATAGCCCATTAATATGCCAGTCAACCCAAGAAATCATAGAATTATTCCGGCTTTCGTCCAGTTCATTCGGCAAATGGTACATCTTCGAACCTAAAACGCCTATACTAACTCAAATGATATAATTCAGCACAATAATGAATTTCAATATTTCTTAACTTAATTGGTCATCTATTTCCCCCATCGCATAGATAACTCAAACTTATTCATATAATCAAAAGACGAACCCTTAAAGACAACACTGTACTTGCGCGGAAACCTTAACTGGCTATTAATCTCCTTGGACTGGTTTTAGGTAACTTTTCAATTAAATACTGATTACTAACAATGACTAACTTACTAATTATTCAAACATTAAATCTATCTAGGTTCGTTACGTACAATTAATTCAAATACTCCGATAAATGGTTCCTAATATTAATATAAATAAATATATTAAAATATCCCGATAAATAAATTCCTTCCGATAAACAGTTTCTAATAACAATATTAAAAACACATCACCGATAGTTCTTTACTCAGCTGTAGGAGTCCTCCAGTGTTCTTCAACGAACTTCGCAAGTGTGTGAACAATCTGGCGAAAGTTCCATTTCACGGGTGCACGGTACACCTGAACGAATAGTTCGCTTTGTTGAAGTTCAATAATTTACTACTCCATCCACAGCCAATCGACTACGAAGGCAATAGGTCCGCTCAGGAATTACTTCCGCTCCATCCAGACAGCGAAGAATTTTTACATATTGGCCTTGCGCCTTAACAACGTTACGCAAGGAAATACAATTCTTCATAAACGAACATGGCTAACCATCGGAACTAAGGTTAACTAGAGTCCATATCTACAAAATTTCTTCAAAATTTCTACAAAAGTCTACAAAAATTTCATAAACTTAAAAAAACTAAGACTCGATTTCGAACCGCTATTTAAAGGCTACATCCCATACCCACATCCCTAAACAACCTACCTGACTGATTGCGTGCTTTCCGCAGCTCACACACATAGCTTAAGTAGTACTAAATTCATTAAGATGAATATACTCAATCGTGACGTCACTGTGATCTCACGACGCCTCCTCATGCAAATTAGTCGCAGCAAATGGTTTTATAGGATTAATTTATAACAGTAATATAGCAATCTATTACACCATGAATGATGAAATACAGGTATGCCACATATTCTGAAATACAGGTGTGCCATATATATGGTGAAATTTGACAAAGTCTCCAGTTTTATCTGACGAAATACTTATGTATAGTACTATGTATAACGAGCAGGAATGATACTTATTATAGAACGCTTGGTATAAACTAATTCTTGGAAATGATATTTTCAGATCATTGAAATGGGATGGTGGATTATTTTGTCTAAAATTCTTGAACTTTTCCAAACGGTAAGTAAAATCAATTATTAATTAAATTATATTTAAGAGATATAATTTCAGGTACAATTTTAAGGACGAAATAATTTAAGATTTAATTGAAACCGTTTCTCTCAAATCCTTTTAATTTTTAACGTTTTAAGATTTATTTAAATTTGTGTTGACGACTGGCTTCGAACTTAATGTAATTTATATATAGTCATGATTTTAGAAACTTCGACAAGCACCTTTTGGAAGTTTTCGTTGTTTTTTCCCTATGTAATCTTGTGTGCTCTCCTTTCTGTTTTCGGGAATATCATTTAACCATACGTACTTCGTATCCTTCAAATGATTGAGCACTTAATTCTACCCTAAATATATTATAAATTAGGGTCCCTGATAAGATTCTGCTTCTACCAGTTACCTGCGTGTATGGCGCTTCTTTGTATTTCTTTGGCCAGATAGAAATATTAGAAATCACAATCTTAGTTTTTCGGTTGTTCATTATAAATAGATACTCCCTGTATAAGGTTTTAATCCTTTGCTCACTATGTTACGTTTAGAATTGCCTTTTATGTGTATCTTCGCTCTTCTCTCTATGGTAAGAGTTAATCTAACAAAGCTGTATACAAATCTACAATCAAATAATTCCTAGTAATAACACCTATGAAGCATATACCCTTTTCTTTACCTATAAAAGCAGGTTCTTACATAGGCGTAGCCAGAAAGTTCGTAAGGGTGGTTTAGACTCAACAAGAAGGGGGGGGGGGTTACTGAGCTGCAACCCGCATGTCCCTATGTTAAATATACACAATTTCTTTACAGTGGGGAGTTACGACCCCAAAATCTCACCTGGCTAGTCTTATGGGTTCTTATAGTATAAACCATATAAAATGTGGAGTGTCAAAACTTAATAGTATAGAAAAATCCTTCTTCACAGCCTCTTTTAATCCTTAAAATATCCACGTTTTGGTTAATAAAAAAGTACGATAATTATAAAAAGTATCTTAAAACAGACTCGGAACAAAAACTTGCTCTTCACGTTACAATGTTAGCTAAATGTAACCATAGGGAAAGGAGGAAGCTAAGAAAAAGTTATTAAATATATGTGTAGTTATATGTATATACGAGCATATGAATAAAGAATCATTAAATTTGAATAAACCATAGCTGAATTAAACAATAACATAAATCAACGTTTATTGGCGTAGTGATACCTGCGCCGATGTTATAGCATGATT
>QLNU02014802.1:7534458-7570265 GCA_006491805.2 Dysdera silvatica | reverse complement strand
TCTTTGAGAATAAAGTTAGGGATGTCAACTAACCATTAATAAAAGCAGGACTCACAGCCCTTTCACCCCTTTTCTCATCTTATGTTTTTTTTTTTTAACTGTTTGCTCTTGATTTTTCTACCATTAACTGGATCTTTTCAAATTAGTTGATTAAACATAAACAATAAACAATCGTAAACATCCACAATATTCATATGTTTACAATGGCATTTCCTGAAGCAATGGGGTTGGAATTTATATGGGATACTTTTGGGGTCATGTTACAAATTTTGAGCTCTCTTTTACATTACTGGTAACCCCACCCGATTTTTTTGTTTACATGCATTTTTTTTACTTTGATTCTTGTTTTTTCCTACTTTTTTTTTCTTCCCAATTTCATCGTTATGGCTCTAGAGCAGCACTGGCGACAGACCCTTCCTCACTGATGGACTATGAAACTCGTAGCAGCCCCTAAGGTACTTAATTTTGGTTTATTACTTTACTTTTTTTTTTACTTCGATAATTGTTTTTTCTCTTTTTTTTTTCTGTTGTTTAATTTCATTGTTTTGATTAAAAAAATAACCACAGGGCGTTGGTTAGGGACCCTTCTTCATTAATGGACCACGAAAACTCGTAGTCCCTTATGTCCTTTAATTCCGGTTTTCTTTTACACTTTTATTCTTCTTTTTCTCTAATTCCACAGCGTTAATTTAAAAAAAAACCCACCGAGCTCGGGCCTCTCCTCATTGATGGACCGCACACGAAACTACCAGCAGCACACTGCATCCTTTGATTCCGCTTTTCTCCTTTTTTTCAATAATATCAGGGTTTTTCTTCTACTTTAAATATAACTTTTTTTTTAAATTTAAATACATTTTTTTTCCAAATTTAAAATCAACTATTTTTTGCTTAGGAACGAAACACTCGCAAAAACAAAAGTGGTTACCGTATTGTAAAAGAGACCCAAATTTTGTTTTGGGATGGGAAGGACCAGTCCCTAAGATTCCCCTCCCTCTGGGAATTAAGAAAGGAGAACGGAAGAAAAGGTGGGGGAGAGAAGTCCCGAATCAGAGAAAACAGGATGGGGAAATGTGCGCTGCAGGAGTGTCCTTTTATATTGGCTGCCTAGAAGGAAAGCAAGGGGGAAGGAGCCGAGATGGATATGCGAATTTGATTGTGGGAAAAGTGTGCAAGTTATTATTTTTTTTTAAGTAGGATTTAGCAAACAAATTGTGGGAATCGCACGATTCACTGATGTAAATAGCAAAGTGTTGGGAGGATGAACAAAAGACTTTACAGACAGAATGCCCTTACCCGACTATTTTATACATCATCCCTTCTTAAATAAAAACGTTTATTGTTAACCAGACCAAAATGTCACTCATGTCAACTTCACCAATTCATAGATAAACTCACAGCAAGGGTTAGTACAAATGGTCATCTACTATGAGGTTTATATCCAAAGAAGCACACCTAGTTCCTATTTGTGAGAGAAATATGAGCGATACACTGCGCAAAAATAATATTTAAAACAAATTACACACAAACGCAGTTTAATTTGAGCAGGAGAAACATTTTACAATTGTTTCGGTGGAAAATCAAGCGTCCACCATCGTCAGAAAATTCGTCCAGGCCGTTTTCAACGATAAAACTGTCATTAAAAGTGAAAATGTTACAAACATATCCTAATTACACTTGGGTTCTATAAAGCAAATCATACTGTCTTAGTAAAAAATTAACAGGACTTAATGAGTCAGCGAGGCATATAGAATTAACAGGACTTAATCAAGCTCTAGTATTACTAAAAGAATGCGCAATCCCCTTTCTCATAAGCATTGGCCTCACGTAATCTCTCATGTTCAGAGGATAAACCAGCTTGTAAATGGTATGAAGCTTATCAAATCATTAGCTGCCTTTATAAATGCATTACTAGATTACAATAATGCCTATAAATGATTTACTGAAAGTTCTATCTGAAGTGAAAACTCCTTAATACTCATTGTATTACTTTATAAACTAGCTATGCTACTGGTTTTGCTGGCTGATATTCGCTGCTGGAGTCCCTTAACATAGCTGTGTGTCCCTCGCCAAATTTGTCGCCATTTCCCACCCTGAAGAAGAACTCCTCCTCCCGTATAAGAGTGGAGGCGGAGCTTCGAGTGCAGAGGTGGTGCTTCGAGTGTAGAGGCGGAGTTAGGATGGGTGACTTTCAAGGCTAATTTCAACAGGCGTATGTCTCCCTCCCTCTCTTTATTTCTTATAATTATTAATTACTCTTATTATCAGAGCTAGAAGACTTAAATGTATTAGAGATAGAAAAAAAACTTGTGTGCAAAATTAAATTTAAAAACTTATTTTTTCTCATTTGCTCACTTTTTTCTTTGTTCGATTTAAAATTCATTTTTTTACTCCATTTTGCCACTCTAGGCAGTAGAAATAGCCTTGCATAAGCACATTTCTTTACTTACGTCACTTTATACTCCCCCCCCTTGTAAGAAAAAATAAGAAAGTGCTTCACCCCCCTCCCTTCATCAGATTTCGTTTCTCTAATTCTTTGGTTACTATTATTATAAAACTAGTAACTACGTATGTAAAACCGGCCCTATCGAGTATAGGTAACATATGCATGAAACATGCATAAAATAATATTCAGCTTTGAAAACCCTTTAAAATTAATTAACAATGTATTATGCCACTTAAAATTTCGAATTTTTAAACTCCGATCAAATTGTAGGTCTTCCATTTTAGCAAGGCCATTTTATCCTGCTTATGTCACTCAAACTTTCGAATTTTTAAACTCCGCCCTAATTGTGTCTTTAGCCCAGCCCCTTTCAACCTCAGTTCCGCCTTCTCGCATAGTGAAGTCAATTATTCCTATCTCTCTGTCGCTATTGGTTAACTATACTGTAAGGTTGCAAGTATGGTTACTGCTTTGGCGTGCGATTGCCCCTTGGCGTAACATAAGGACTCTTTAGCACCAAAGAAGGACTATCGCGGAATTTCTGCCAACTTAATACTTGCGGCATTTAACAAGAAATCCCAGATGTTGAAGATATCTGCATCTTTCGAAACGAAGTTTTTCAAGCCTGTTTAACTCAGGCGACCACGAAGTTGAAGAAAGCATAATAAGCACAAAATTAACGGGCAAATTGAAATAAGCAGAAAGAAAATGGAAGATAATTACTTAAATGTAAGACAAAGAGGAAAATGGAACAACCTAAATAAATTCATAATCAAAGTGGGACATGGAGACACAATGCAATAGTGCATGCTGTAATACAAATTTCACTGACATTACACAACGAAATAAAGTTGCGAACAAATAAGAAAATGCACAAAATTACAGGAAGAAATACGAAACCAAACAAATGAAATTAAAAAAGAATACAAAAGATTAATTAAAGCAAGTGGTGGGATGCACAGGGGCACGAAGATATTTGGCAATAAATGCACATGAGATTTCTTTTTTACGAACACGTAGTGAACTGAGAAATTGATAAAAAGAGAAGAAACAAAAAAAAAAGCACTTACATGAAATCAATAGAAACAATACATAACGAAGACCCGAAAAGCGACATTAAACACGCTCAGTAAAACCAAAAACAAGAAATATAAACTGGGAAATCTATGCAGGAACACGTGTAAAATCCAACACAAAGCAACGCAAGGTGGAACTGGCCAAAATACGTGATAATAAGACACGAAGGTGCAGCAATTTTCATTTAAAGTTAAATCGCTTTCAGACTGTTTCAATAGCCCTGGGCTATTTTCGTCAGAACGGTCAACGATATACACACAATATGTAATGACAAATACGTGTTACAAACGGCGGTTACAGATTACAGGTATAATGAAATGAACAGTAAAAATAAATACACACACACATGGGTTAAGGAAAACGTCTCTTGTAATGGAACGTAAAGTTTAGAGAAACGTTTCTAGTAGTAAAACATGAGTTTAAAAAGAAACAGACTAGTAGAATAAAATTATTCTGTATGGGAGGAAATGCGCCGTGAGTCAGTAAAAACAGCTGATGAAGAATCATTATTCGATGTGGGAAGAAAGTTCTTCCAAAAGGTAAAAACGAAATTATACGCCAACAGGTCTGTATGAACCTCAAAAGTTGAGGTCCAGTGGAGAGGAAACTTTTTGGATAAATTGTGCTTTATGAAATAAAATTGCCGGATTCCCACGAGTGTTTGGCCGAAGTAGATCTGTGGGGTTCTTGTTTTCCGTTTTCATAGAATTTGAGGACTCTACCTGTTTAGCGACCCGTTCACTAAGATCAGCTTCCCCATTTTAGTACCCACAGTAGTGTTAATTTCGACCAATCAGCCGAAAAATTTGAAACTGGTACAAAAAAAAAATCCCGCAAGCATGTATACGAGATGGATCAACAAAAGAAAATGATGAATTTATCAAAAACATTCTGAAACATGTTTTCTACCAAACAAACATATTATTTCATAGAGATATCACAAAAACCCGATGAAGCACAAACTCTCACAAGAGCTTGGCTTTCGCATAAAGAATTTTTTGTTTGAAGTGTTGTCCTGATTGAAAACTTCTGTTGCTGTGGATTACATGTCACAATTACGAATAGTCAAGATTTATCCATGCATAATTTTGAAGAAATCATTCAGTTTTAAAATATCAAAGTCGGTGTGCAGCTAGCAAGAATTGCATATTGTCTTTGACAGTTACCTTGAACTATCTGTCAAAGATGTCATAAGATTGGCGAATGTCTGCAAATGGAAAATTGGCCTTTGAATAAAAATTCGACATCTATGCCTGTGCACAAATTCATTCGTCCAAGTCGCAAGATGGTTGGAGATGTTATTCACCAAAACATTGGCGTGGTTCAGCGAACACTGAATTTCTAATTATTACAAGTGAATGCTGAAAGGAATTACTACTGCCAGAGTTATGTTCCAAGGGTGAAGCCGTATTCTTCAAGAACTTCGCTTATTGAATAGCTATAATTTCTACTATTTCATAGAGGATGGGTTGCAGCACTCCAAATGCAAGTTAAATATATTTTGTGTGTATTCTCTTACAATATTATCACCTTTATTTTTGTTACCTCTAGGTTTTATCACACTAGGCTGCTACCTAGTTCACCAATATTGACATTAGCTTATGCAAAAATTTAGAAGGTAAGGGCCTTTGATGGGATTTGCCTTCAATGGACGGAGGGGGGGGATTACCCTTATATGGTGACGTCGCTCCTATAGATTTACCGTTGATTTTTTTCCCAATAGGCGTCACAACTCCATCAACTCACTCCCCACTTGCGTACACCAACGTATATGGATAATTCGGCCCTAACTCCATCATGACATTCTGATACACTTCTGATTGTTCATCTGGTAGAATAAAAGGTTAGATATTAAAAATAAAATACATTTAAATACAACATTTAACTAAGCACCAAATTTAATTATGCTAATCAGATCAATCATTGTGTATTGGACATAATTTTTGCATTAAAATTAACGAAATGATAAAAAGATTGGATAGGAATAGACATCACTAAACTAGGTTTGTCCAAAAGAATAAAGGTAATTCTAAAGGTTCCCAAAAGGATTACCGCCGACTTCACAACCTTTCAAAAGCTACTGCTCTGTTTTCAAGCGAGTGGTTGAGAAGGTGAATGTGTCCATTATATTTACCCCTAACCAGAAATTCCTCCCCACTCCAGATTTGCGCTAAACAACCCTCCCCCTTGATTTATTTCTCTAACACATTCCATCTCCCCTGATTTTTGCCCTAACAAAAACTTGGTGATAGGATTCACTAGAAGGAATCCGGGGAGAGGCGGAGAGAGGAGTAGGGAAAAAATTAGGGATAGGGTATTTGTTTGATGAATCAATCAATAGGGAAAACCCGGGGAGGACAATTTCCAGTTGGGGGTATAAATAGTGGGCATATTCACCTCAACCAATCACTTGAAAAAGAGAGTAGTAGCTCCCGAAATATTGCGAAGTCTGCGGTAATCTTTTGATAATTCTCTTGGTGATCCTGTGGGTTTTCTTTTTGCATTTGCACCAGTGTTAAACCTTATTTAGTCATGCAATTACCGCCTTGAATTCGAACATGAACTTATATTTTTCATGCGTGACATACAGCTTTAACATTTTATAGCAATGAAAAATTTAAAAAAAAAATGACTTTTTAACTCTTTCAAAACACATATACTACCTTCAATAGGCGTAACTTACTGGGGGAAAGGGAGAAAATTGCCCCATCTCCCAATATTTTGTTCAATGGTGGTAAGTAACTCTTGACAATATTTTGGTAAATTACGCAATTTTTTATATTTTTGACAGTTTGCGCTCCCCCCACCCCAATATTAACGGTCATGTTACGCTTATGCTACCTCCTACCATCATATGCATGAAGTAGAAAAGAAGGTTGTCGATATGCATGTCAAACTTTAAATTAAATAATACTCGTGCAAACGCAGGCCCATAAAAAGATTTTCCAATGGGAGGATTTTTTTCAAAAATGAACATTAGCCCTAGGGGAGCCCAAAATATAGCCCCTCCTAGGGCTAATGTTAAATTTGTCTCCCACTGGCGGGGTTTAACCTCAAAACCATCACCTTATGCATGGGTGTGTGCAAAGGTATGTATTTAACAATTGTAGGGGAAAAAAAACATCTACAGTTCCTAAAAAAACACCAGTTTTAGTAGTTAACGATAAAATATGGCAAATGTTAAAACTATATTACAAAATTTATGTAACTTAATGACCCCAAAATTTGTTGCGTGTTTCTAAATAACCCTAAGTATAACCAAATATGGAGTATTTTACTTAAAAAGTTTCTATACAGAAAATAGGTTGGTTGAAATTTTCCTTTTATACATTGTATCTCTCTGCAAGAACCAACAACAGTCTCGCATCATTGCGCAGTCCCATCTTCCTTAATACCGATCTTTCGTAACTGCAATATTCTGTTGCAAGCGTTCGCCTTTTTCGTCGCGTAGGGCACCTAAATATTTTGGGAAGAAGTCGAGATGCGATAAATTAAGTCTTTGTGACAAAAGGAGACGATAAATTATTATTATTATTATTAAGTTAATAATAATGTGCCAAATTGCTTAACTTGGATAAATGCACCTATCATTACGCTTATCATTGCTTAATAACCCGTCAGTTTCTTTGCGAAACATATGATTGTCAAATGGCTGTGAAATCAGTATAGGGATGCAAAACACAAAAAAGGAGAGAACTAATTCAAACAAACGTAACAAATTTAATTAGGACTAACTACTACTCTAAAAATTCTATGCAGTTATATAAATGGCGAAAGTTTCCACATGGACAGAAACATAAATGTCTAGCTGATATTCTTGCTATGGTGCTGTGATTTATCAATACAGGTTGTTATCAAATCAACGGCTCAGCAACAATATCTGTCTAAATTGCAATATGACAATACAATAAATTACACCAATACTGAGAACGTATGCCAGATATTAAATTAAAACAATGCAAGAAATACTGCCTGAGTAAGCAAGGGCAAATGGGAAAAATAAAATAACCTAATTTTCAAATTAAACCTAAATAATGGTACACCTCGTACAAATGGGAATAAATGGATATTGACTCACGTGCGACTGTTATGATGGGGTGTTGCAGTCACGTGACCGTTGTTTTGTTGCAGGTGCATTACGCTGTGGCTCGTCGTGCACTTCAAAATCCAATTTCTGATGAGAAAACATTTACGGGGCTGCGGGGATGTTGCTGCTCCACTCCTGCCGGACTTGGCGTATTTTAAGGAAAACATCAGGCTTTGCTGATGCGAAAAAATAATGAAAAGCTGGGATGCCCCTGCGTCAGTTCAGTAGGACTCGGCGTATTTTACTGACAAACGTCAAGCTCTGCAGGTGCGGGAAAACAACGATGAATAGTTGGCATGGTGCTGCGTCGGTTCAGTAGGACTCAGTGTATTTTATGGACAAACGTCAGGCTCTGCTGGTGCGAAAAACAACGATGAGCTCACGTCCAGCCTTTTGTAGCATCTCTACACAGGACTCGTTTTCTCGTCATTTTTTTTTTTTTCATTAACGAGATACGCAGTTGTTCCAGTTGTTGGGCCCACTGTTTCTGAAAATTGTTTAGTTCTTCTAAGACATAGCGTACCTGGTTGGCATCAGGACACCGAATGGGGGACGTGTTTACACTTTTTGGTGGCATTTTCACAATTTAATTTCAGTAGCTAAAAAGAATAAATGGATCTGTGAATCATCAAACCCTCAAGGATATAGCCGAGATTACTATTTAAACAACGAAACAAGCCTCAAAACTGACCGGCAAAATAATAGAAT
The DNA here is from genome assembly GCA_006491805.2 of Dysdera silvatica. Taxonomy (NCBI): domain Eukaryota; kingdom Metazoa; phylum Arthropoda; class Arachnida; order Araneae; family Dysderidae; genus Dysdera; species Dysdera silvatica. The sequence goes on along the minus strand of QLNU02014802.1, from coordinate 7,561,953 downwards.
GGACCGCACCCGTAATATAAGCAGCTAAAAGCGGCAGCGAAAAAATCAGCATCTTAACATTTTGGCGACCCTCTACCGGCAAATCCAAATATTTAACACAATGACATAAGAAATAATATTGGTTAACTAGTCTGGTGAGCTCTAAAATTAAAATCAAACATAGCTATAATATGGTACCGGAACTAGGATGTGAACAGTTGCTAGCAAGGACCGCCTTTCACTCTGATTTTTTATACACTTCCCGCAGCCTTCAACAGGAGTAACATGACGTCGCTCCTTAGAATTATTCACCCAAGATCGTTGGGTGAATAATTCGACCACATGTTTAAAAAAAACACGCTAAATTAGCATCTAACTTGGTTGATTTTTCATAATGGCAAATCCAACTAATGAAATAAAATGCTGATTTATATATTTTGATTTCATTAATGTAAATATGTAGTAACGTGCTCTTTGATTTTACTTTCTCTTCTCAGATAGTCCTTTGGTTTACTGCGCAATGATCCATTTTGCGGTTCATACAATGATATACCTTTACCATGGTATTGCTTCCTTAGGACCAAGCCTTCAAAAGTACCTGTGGTGGAGAAAATACCTAACTTTCCTTAATATAGTACGTATACCCATTTTTATATATATCACCGAAGGCCACCGAAGACCTAGAAAACGTCCTCAAACTAGATGGGTGGATGAAATAAGAAAAGAGGTTGGGGTGACGTGGAAACGAATGGCCCAGGATAGACTTGTGTGGAAAGCATTTGGAGAGACCTTCATCCAGCAGTGGATAGATAATGGTTGAATATGATGATGATGATGATGATGATATATATATATATATATGGCCTGCAAAAGGGTTGCTGGTATCTAACTGGAAGGAGACCCACACGCTGAACGTATGTGACGATGTGTGGAACCGGCCAGGCCAGTAACCTAGTGTCCTACCCCGCCTTCAAGTGGTGCAGGCTGGGCTTTCTATTTATGAGGCAAATTAATATTTGCTGCACGGATAGAAAGGCGGAAGGGGAGGGCTAATTCACCAACCCGTCTAGCCAGCGTGGTGAAATGATGGCTAATTCCTCCATTATGCTAATACACCAAAAACCATGGCCCCTAGTCTCCAGGTGCTGGAGTGCTCCTGATCAAGGCAGCGATCAGCTTGGCATGAAAGCAGGGGGTGCTAAGAATCACTGGAATGGCCCAGGTTGCCATTTGTTATTGACCTTGGCAACGTATAATGGACGATCCCTTGCTTCTGAAGCAAAACTTCAAGAATTGGAAGAAGAACTTGACAAGATCAAATGGGACATTGTAGGACTCAGTGAAGTTAGAAGAAAAGGTGAAGAGTTGGTGGAACTTAAAAGTGGACATTTGTTTTATTATAGAGGAACGGAAACTGGAAGAACAAGTGGTGTTGGCTTCTTAATCAACAAAAGAATTAAAGACTACCTTCTTGAAGTTGAAAGCACGTCAGATCGAGCAGCGAGGCTCGTTGTTCAACTAACCCAGCGATACCAACTTCAGATAGTACAGGCATATGCACCAACATCAAGCCATACCGACGAGGAGGTTGAGGAATTCTATGAAGAAATCAAACAGCTACATACCAAGGGGAAACAACACATCAAGCTCATCATGGGGGATTTTAATGCAAGAATTGGACAACAGAATCTGCAAGAATTAAACGAGAGGAACAAGAAGAGACAGCAGTTGGTAAATGCGGATACGGGGAAAGGAATGAACGTGGCCATTAACTCATAGAATTTACCGAGGCTGAAAATCTTAGCATTATGAATTCATTTTTTAAGAAGAAACCACAAAGAAAATGGACATGGAAACACCCCAATGGAGCAACCAACGAAATTGACGGTATCAAGAAATTAATTATTGAAGATTGCAGCGTTCTGAATAGATTTAATATCAGAAGTGATCACCGAATGGTGAGATGTAAAGTGCACTTAAATACTAAATTAGACAGTAGCTTGTAAAAAACAATTATGTAAGAGGGTGGATTTAAAGAAATTAAAAGTAAATACCGAGGCATTCAAGTTGGAATTAAAAAATCGCTTTTCTGCACTGGACGGACTTATTGAAGAAGTTGACATCTCAGAAGCAAATGAAAACATTTTTAAGACAATAATTGAATAAGAAAATTCAATTGTGAGTTAGTAAGGAAGGCCATTGAAAGCAACAAGGGTGTGTGGTGTAACCTGTAAAAATCACAATAGAAAATTATCTGAGAAGACGAACAGCTCAAGAAAAGGCGAAGAGATATGATGGTTGATAATCGAAATACCAGTTTCAGGATTGAGTATATAGAACAGCAAGAGCCTTAGGGTTGTTAAAGGAAGTTTGTCTGTTGGGAAGAAACACATCATTGCATTAAAAGGAGAGGATGGCACCGTAACAAGAAATAGGGAAGAAATACTTAGAAGAGTTGAAGAATTCTACAGAAAACTATATGAAGGAAACAGTGGATTAAATGAAAGCTTTGAGATAGTCGAAGGAAAAGCTCCAAAAACCTTAAAAGAAGAATTTGCGTTTGCAATAAATAATATGAAGAAAGGAAGATCCCCTGGCGATGATGGCATTACATTAGATATCTTAAAAGAAGCTGGAGAACATGTAGAAGACATACTTGCAAAATTCTTTACCAAATGTCTTAACAGCGGTAACATACCAAACCAATGGGATTCTGCAACAGTAATTCTTTTGCATAAAAAAGGTGATAAAGAGGATTTGAAAAATTACCGACCAATTAGCTTGTTACCTGCTATTTATAAAATCTTCACAAAAGTGCTAACACATCGCCTGCAGAAAAAATTAGATGCAGCTCAACCAAGAGAACAAGCTGGATTTCGAAGTGGATTCAGTACAGTGGACCATATTCAAGTATTAAGAGAATTAATTGAAAGAACACATGAATATGAACTTCCATTGTGTGTGGCATTTATTGACTATGAGATGTTATTTGACTCTATAAAAACATCAGCAGTCATCAACTCTTTAAGATCAGCAGACATCGAGGATGTGTACATTGACATGGTGAAATGTGTGTATAAAAATGCAAGTGCAAAATTTCGGTTACATAAAGATACCAAAACTATCAAAATTGGTAAAGGTGTGAGGCAGGGAGATACCATTTCTCCAAAACTTTTTACTTCAGCTTTACAGATGATTTTTCAGCAGATAAATTGGAATAACAAGGGAATAAAAATAAATGGTGAATATTTAAATCATTTGCGGTTTGCTGATGACATTGTTATTTTTTCAACGAACCCATTAGAACTCCAAGACATGGTACAAGAGCTCTCAACTAGAAGTGAAGAAGTTGGACTCAAGATGAACCTACAAAAAACTAAAATCATGTTCAATAATTTTGTAGAGGAAACAAAAATACAAGTTGACAACATTGAGCTAGAAATTGCTGATTCATATATTTACCTTGGCCAGCTGATTTCAATGGATGGCAACATTATGAAAGAACTCAACAGACGTATTAAACTTGGCTGGAGTGCATTTGGAAGAAACAGTTTTATCCTGAAGGGGAAATTGCCTTTGTGTCTAAAAAGAAAGGTCTTCAACCAGTGTGTATTGCCAGTCCTCTCTTATGGATCAGAGACATGGAGTCTAACAGTTGGAGCAATACGAAAGTTACCGACAACGTAAAGGAGCGTGGAGAGGTGCATGCTTGGAATAACTAGGAGAGATCGAAAAAGAAACACTTTGGTGAGAGAGCAAACTAGAGTAGAGGACATCATTCTTAAAGTGAAAGGGCTGAAATGGCGATGGACTGGCCATATTGCAAGAAGAACTGATCAACTATGGGCAACGAAAATTCAGAACTGGATTCCAAGAGAACACCGAAGACCTACTAAACATCCTCAAACTAGATGGGCGGATGAAATAAGAAAACAGGTTAGGGTGACATGGAAGCCAATTGCTCAGGATAGACGTGTGGAAAGCATGTGGAGAGACCTTCATCCAGCAGTGGATAGATAATGGTTGAATATGATGATGATATATATATATATATATATATATATATCTTCAAATTTGTGATGCCACTAGGTAGAAAAACCAAGACAGGAGAACCAGCACCCTAACTTCGATATAACATTTACTGCAAGTTTTGTAGTGCTGTAGTGATAACGCATTTTTTCTGCAATATAGAAAATCCATGCTTATTTCCTAACCTAATACAGAAATATAGCAAGCTGGACGCTATTTTTTTCAGCACTATAGTCATTGCAGTGGTTGAAGATGACCAAGATTTGTTTGAGTTTTTGGAGGGCAAGGACAGAAAACGTCAGGATGCCATACACGGAGCAACAGTTTTCAGAGGATTCTGAGTCTGCTACCAAAGGAAACAAACCTCGAACCATGGTGGGTAGTGAAACGGCTCGCGTCCTATGATACCACTGGGCGTCGGAGCCGGGGTGATGGCACGATAGGCGAATACATTACCAATACGTGAGGCAGGCCCGTAGCCAGAGGAAGAATCTAGGACGGACAGACGAAAATTTAGGTCGCTCAAAGTTTTTGCATTTTAACCTGCTGCTTTTACGCTTCAGGCATATGTAGTTCGTGTAGTGGGGGGGGGGTCGCAGAGGGGGCCTTAAAGGCCCGTAGCTAAACGATTTTCAAGGGCGGTAAACTAGTTTTCAGTGGGGGCAGGTGAGCCAACATATGTTTCCCACTTGCAAAGATACGATATATCGTATTGTATCGGTATTACGATACACTAGTTTTTGTATATCGATACAGTATTTCCGTTTAGCGATATACTTGTATTGTAACCGCCTATGGTTGCAGATATTTACAACACAAAAATTTTAGAACATTAACCACATCATGACTGTTCATACCTGTTTGGTATGAAGCCGATTTGCAGAGCATTAAAACTTCCAGGTATATTTAGAAGATTCCCAGTAAAAATAATTGCCATATGTGTGCAAAGGGTCACATCGCATCACATCTGGACGTATCGATATTCCGATGCAATATTTTTTAAATATCGCGGCGTAGGTCCTAGCAAAGGCCCGGATTTAGAGGAGCCCTCCCCCTCCCTTTCTACCGAATATATATTAGTTTATGATGGTGTAATATTTCAAATAATGTTTTATCTTTTCTTAAACTATACTGGAAAAGTTTAATGAACAAGCCCCTTTCAGCATGTTCTTCAATTAAATAGTCTCTACGCAATGCAAGTTCATTTACTGCTAAAAACTGAATAACTTCTATTAGAGATTTAATGTGATATCTATATTTCTTCAGTACCTTTCTATTCGCTAAAGTCGAGACAGGTGTACACGAACTAACACGATTCTGTTTTTTTTTTCATTACCATGAGGCTCCAAAACAACGGTTTTTGGTTTTCAGAAATTCTTTAAAGATGACTTGTTCAATTGCCTCACCCTTTTCAGGCAAATCCAAAACTTCCACTCTAATGCTTGTAGCAGGTATATCTAACGTTATATTTTCATTACCAATACAGTCTTCGAGACTAGGCCTATCTGCTTCCCGCTCCAGTCGAGGCTTCTTGTGCACAAATAAACGCATATCCATATTTTTCAAATTGACTAATCGCTATTGAATTTCAATGAAAGACAAAACCATCCGTTCTCACATTCTCTCTCAGTCATACAATTACAAACAATCTATAATCACAACACCACTGTTATCAATATTCGTCGAACTCTTACAGCTATCACGGCAAGTAAATGACTCCCGACTATGCTTCAGCAATAAGTTTGCTATAATGAAGACTTACGTTATAAGAACTTCCGGACTTACGGCTCCGTTGGTGTCGGCTGGAGGCGAAATTGCCGACGATAGGGACAATTGATTGATTGATTGTTTGTTTGGCTTATCTGGGCTATACTGCGCCAAGACAATAGGGACAAAGAACACAGTAAACTCTCTCTTTTTTTTTTTTTTTGATGAAGAAGGGGGAACTCAAAAAAAAAACCGAGTTGAAATATCAGTATACAGCAGTGTTTCCGCTAAGACAGGCAAAAATTATTCTAGGGAGGGCATTGCCCGGCCTACCCCCTGGCTACGGGCCAGATGTGAGGGGAGGGGAGTCACCACACAAGTTAATGTGAACAGGTGCTGCTTATGCGAACGCTTATCTGACTCCCATATTGCATGTTACTTCGGGCTTAACAACGTGAACGCAAATTGGGAAATGAAGTTTATTGAATCTAGAAATGAAAGAAGGTTAATTGTATAGATTTAACTGAAAACAAAAATATGTTTACAGTCAGTCCTGCCCTTCGTGTGTGGTAAAATAAACTACGCAAACGCATGCTAAAGCAGCTTAACAGCTAATGAGCGAGACAACGGCAGTGCGAAGTAAGCAAGAAGCTGTAGCATACCAAAAAATATGCCCTAACATTTATACCCCATCCCCACGAAGCGGCTGCGCCCTTAAATAATTCCTCACTAGAATACTTAATGCTTTAATACGAATATTACTTTTATGTACGAAAAAAGGTGCCGCAAAACCACTACACTGCCGCAGAATAGTGGTCCTACGTTTTTCTGAAGAATCCAAACTTCTTAATTCCTACGGAATCAACCGATGGACTAGTGAGCAGTTATTCGACAAACACTTTTGCTTTAAATCGTTGATAGAGTCAAACACACGGATTAATGGCACGCTTGTTGAACGCGTTCTCATTGCGTCATTATAAGGCCTGACCAAAATTCAAGTCCTTGTGATATTTTAAGTGAGTAAGAAGCACTATTTCACTCTTGGAAAAATAGATAAGATCTAAATAGACCTGTATACGCGTTAAAAAAAAAAGGCGGTAAATACTTAATTATTGAAATAAGAGTTGTCTTGTATAATTAGCTTGAAATTTATGAATACTATAATAGAATTTAAATTTATTTTTAGGTCCATCTTCTGCTGATAGCTGCATGTGTCATCACGGCAAAAGTGTTAAACTGTCAAACGACAAAATTCCTAGACTTGTTAACTATCTTTGTATCCCTACTTTTTCTGGTTTTGTTTCTGGTCCATTTCCAGAACACATACAACACTAAACAATCATTACGGAAATGATTCCATCATCATGAAATGTGGACGTGATGAAACATTACTGTAATGCCACAACTGGCAAGACAAAGCTCAGTCAAATTTCCAATAATGTCCGCCAAATGTCAATCGCAAAACAAGATTAGTTTGAGCTATGTTTAAATTTTTTAAGACCATGATTTTATTTCATTTTTTAAGAATTGATGATATTTAAAATATCCGGATTTCCAAAACTATATCATCCAAAGTTTGTGCTATAAACTTTTCATAGTCGGCAATCGAATTTGTTTATTGAATTTATAATAGTTCGTTTTACATTTTATAGTAATAATAATAATAATAATAAGTTTATTTATTTAATGACATTCAATATTTAAAGAAAGCTATATGCGTCAACGCATAATGCGCATCAGCTGCAAGTGAATGCATTGACGAGAGATACATAAGGTACATATGGATATATTGTATTATCGATATGTTAAAAAAATATTTAGGGAAGAACAATAGCGAAATCAGACAAATATAGAGAATTAGGAGTGGAGTAAAAATTAAAAAAAATATATAGCAAAGGTATTAAAAATAATGGAAATAGTATATTATGTATGTATATTACACACACACACATACATACATACATAATTTTGGCATTTTTAATTAAACTCAAAGCATCCAAAGGCGCTATCTTATGTTTTAAATTATCAGCAATATGACAGGCCCTTTATGCGGTCCTTGGTTACTTTTTCTATACAAAAATCCGGGACTGCATACAAGTTTGTCTATATGTGCCTGTAAATTAATTAAAATATTGCTGAAAATTATCATACATGTATAATTGCGAAAAGCAATTTGTTAAAAAAATGGATTTTATGATTGTGTGGATTTTAGCTATAACTTTTAAATTTTACGTAGGCATTTATAGTCAGCCTTATATCGATATTTTATGAAAAGTGCATCAAAACGGGTCTTTTTGTAAATCTATTTAAGCGGATACTTACCGACCTTACAAAATAGGGAAAATTTTTGACCTTAAAGTTTTTCTACATTTGAACTAATAATCGATTAATTCATGACCAATAACTTATTGCATAATCGATTACGACAAGTATTAATGCCACAACTACCAATTTAATTATATATGATAAACAAATTTTAGTAAAACGAAAACGTTTTCTAACCGAGCGCCTCTAAGTTTGTTGCCATGTTATAGGAAACAAACCACTTTTTCTATTTGGCAATAATTCAGTGATTAATAACTGATTTCATTGTATAGTTGTTAACATACCGCACAGTATATATAAGGATATTTATTTTCTTTATGATTATACCATAATTAATTAATACTTACGCTACTCTAATTTATGAACTTTGAAAATTTTTTTAAAGGTATTTACGAATAAATTTGTTGGCTCTTGTCTTATGCAAAAATTATTTATCGGCCAGCATTCTCGTGAAAGTTGAGAACTGCAAACCAACAGAACTTGATTAAAACCAGTATTGAAAGGAAATTCCCGCTGTCAATAATATGTAAATGAATTACTTTCAAACTTCGGGACCTCTCTTTTCTCCTGCGGAGAACGGCACCCCCGTACATAAAAGACTTTATACACTGTGGTTCTTCAAGTGGAGGGAGGGTTGTTTATTCTTAATTACAGATCCCGACGAGTGTCCATTTCACACCCAAAATATCTCGGGCTGAAAGGGGTAAGAAGAAAAATAGGCTCATAGTCCTGCCAAGAAATTTAGGTGGGTGTTAGTATAATGGCTGTGTAAACCATAGGAATTGAATCTTACTCATGCTCCCTCCAACTGTGATCAGTTGTCAATCACTGAGGGGAAGGAAATCGGGAGAGAGAAATGTTAAGTCCATTTGCTAAAATGTGGCCGTCGTTTTGGAAAGCATTATATGTTTAATCGGGTGCACTTTTAAAAGAGCATTCATGGTAAAACAGCGGCTAGTCAAAGGGTTAAACAAATATTGTTCTAATTAACCAAATATTGTTAATTAACCAATTATTGTTTAAATCAATTTTTTTATGTAGTCCGGGGTTTGGTTCCCTAGGCCATAAGAGGTTCGGATTCCTCGGAAAACAGTAGGTCCCGGCGCAGCATGACCATTGTAGTCTTTGAGCCGTAAAACCACAAAACAAACAAACAAACAAACAATTTTTTATAAATTATATTTTAATTGATTTATTTTTATTTAATTTACTTAAAGTTTAAATTCAGTTAATATGTGATTATATAGGTATTCCTACTTCAATAGCCACTAGCGAAATCAATCGCTATCTAGACAATAATTAAAAAAAAATTCACTTGCCGCGGAATCAAGACACTTTGTCATGGTGGCGATCTAGTTTTCTAATCTGCCCAAATCTCTCAAAATTAGCGAAAAGAAAATTCAACATTATGGCAACATCAGTGCCTTCTGAAAGAGGTTTCTCAAAGGCCGATAACATTTTAACGGATAGAGGAAATCGACGGGAGCCGTTTCACGCCGAAAAATTATTGTTTCTAAATGCCAATTCATATTTAATGGAATAGATTTTTTATCCATGTATATTAATTAGTACAAGTATTAATATTTTTACATTACTGAGCTTTACACATGAAAAATTCTGAATACATACATGTGTATAACTACATCAGCTGAGAATACACATTTTATATCATTATCCCGCTTAATTAGTTGGATGTTGTAACCTTTCAGTATGTTTTACCAATTAATTTACAGCAGTGTCAATATTTTTTGCTGTATTTCATTACTTTGAATTAGTTTTTTAAACTTTCTTTGATTTTTAATATCGTGTAATGTTTCAAATATCTAAAATTCAATATTTTAAAGCCTTACTTTTTCTCATTATTTTTGTACTTCATATGTGTGTATTTTTTTGTTCTAAAGAATTTATTATTTCTATGAAGTTAGCGCGACATACTGTTAGGGATTAAGCGTTGGAATGTGTTACCGTTAAGTTCCTCTCGTTTAATTTCCATAACCTGTGAAGCAACGCATACCTTCCAGTCACAGTAACTGAAATCACCGGTGTTTGGAACCTGTTATCTGATTGGAACAGGTTATTCAAAAATAACAGTTTGGTCCATCACTGTTAGGTAAGACAGCATACAATTAGGAAGTTACATATTGTTGGATGATATGAACAAATATATTTATGACATTAGTTGAAAAAGCCCTTCAGAATTGAGCCTGTTCCGATCGTTAATCTTCTGGGAAAAGAACTAAATTTATGAGTGTTACTATGCGAGGATAGTAATTGTAATTTCAGCGGATGATCGATACGAGAAGAAATATAATTTTTGGGTATGAGCTATTAAAAGAATGTCCATTCATAATGATCAAGAATAATTTTATATAAACGAGTAAGGAGCAGGTGTTTACGATGGAAAAAAAATGGTGCTAAATTTGATGACTTTAAGGGATGTTATTGAAACCTTAAAGAACCATTACTTAATATAAAACGCGCAGTCAAATTTCGAACACATTCTAATTAGTTGATATAGTGGGTGCTGAAGGGATCGCAGATTTCGGAAGCATAGTTCAATATTGAAAATATTTAAATTTTATAGCATAATAATCCGATCGATTAGTTGAGCCTTTTCATTGTATCCGTAAATTAAATAATTTTGGTTTAGCTTGATTAACGATGTTAGAAATGTGGAGGTTCCATCGGAGATCAGGAGTAAACGTTATGCCCACATATTTCTTAAACATAATATGTAATCTGCAACGCAGCTAATAATAATAAATTCGTTTAAACTAAATAAAATACTAATTTGTTTTAGCAAAAACTATTATCTCTTTCCCGTAGACATAAACCTATTGTTAGTGGCAATTCTAAAACATTTTATTAATTATATCTCTTGTAGGTGAAATTTTTGCAATGGATCTAGAGATATGTGTTGTGCTCTCATCTTGACGTGTGGAAACCAAACATTTTATTTTGTTACATTTTGTATTTGTTAACTTCTTTCCAAGAAGGAGGAGAAACAATAATGACCCGTCATGCGCTCGTGTTTTTTAAGCTTCTGGATTTTGTAAAAAACGAATTGACTAAAGTATTATTTTATAGCATTCAAATTTAGGTACATATTCTCTGTCCTGCAATGCTACCTTCTAATACCGATATAAAGTGGTGACAGCGTACGTGATATTTGAAACACCTTCTGAATTTCATCAACGCTCTATTGCTGGATTAGTTGACATTCTAAATGAATTCCAAGATATCATAATTGTCAGTTTACTTAGTCGTATTTTACAGCCGTCGGATATCGCCAATATCGTTCCACATCACAAGGCCAAGCAGAAGAATTAGGAGTGATCTCATCGCGAAGGTAATATTTTTAAGTCGCCAATAATCACCAAAATTTCTTTTTCCTTATACAAACGTCTTTCAAATTAACAAAATGGGTGACATTACTGACCCGTCTTTCGAATCATCACATGTCGCCTTCAAAGCACCACGGTTTTTGGAAAAACAATACAAAACTTGGGTTTCGTCAGCTGGAAAGCCAGTTCATTACTTTGGGTATTAAAGACAACCGAACGAAGTTCCACTGTGTCGTAGCGGCCCTTGAACCAGAATTACTTTTGGGGATGAGCGACATTATAAGAAAAGCTCCAAGGGATGCCTATCTCGCACTTAAAACACGAATCAACGAACAATTTGCCCAGCCAGAAGCAGTCAGGCTAAAGACACTTTTGCAGAATTTGACACTCGCAGATAAAACGCGAAGTATGCTGCTCCGGGATATGCAAGAGCTATCGTCTGGTAAACTGAATGACTCTATGCTTCGAGGACTTTGGCTGGGAAGTCTTCCTCTCAACGAGAAGCAGATTTTGCCTGTTGGAGGCGAAAATCTCGATGAGCTAATCCGAATTGCTGACAAAATTCACGAAGTAGCAGGATTGAATGCGAGTGTTACCGATATACAACGACCCTCGGAATCTCATCGCTAACAAGCTTAATTAATAGCCGTTCTCCCAGTGCCGGCAGATGAGCTTAACGTATCCAATGGCGACGATACAACTCTCGAAACAATTCCAGTAATTCGGACCCAAATGATAACATATATATACTGGTACCACAGAAAATTTGGTGATAACGCCCGGAAATGCAGAAAACCATGTTTATGGTCGGAAAAAGCGGAACCACGAACAATGTGACGGGATTGGACGTGAGTGAGAATATAAGCCGTCTTTTTGTTAGAGATCAAATCTCGGGTCACAAATTCCTGGTGGACAGTGGTGTAACTTTGTCTGTATTCCCCAAATCCTACGTCAAAAGATCGTGTACAAAGGATTTATTTCTATACGCTGCGAACTGTATGAAAATAGACATATGGGGTACAATAGAAATACAGTTAGATTTCGGCTTCTGTAGAAGTTTCCCATGGAAATTCGTAATCGCAAACGTCTCTTAACCAATTGTTTGTGCCAACTTTGTGAAACATTACAATCTCTTAATTGATGTTAGGAATCAATGCTTAATTGACAGGATTACTCTACTCATGACTAAAACTGACACAGTCAATACACTTGTATCGCATCTGATAACGTTATCAGGAAATTCGTGTTATCACGAAATTTTAGACAGATATCCTAATATAACAAATCCGTCATTAGTAGGCCTTAATGTAAATAATCTAACCAGCCACTGCATTTTCACTCATGGCCCTCCTGTGTTTCCACGAGCCAGACGTTTATCGCCTGAAAAACTCGAATTCCTGATGTCTCAAGGTATCATTCGACCTTAGAAAAGTCAATGGATCAATCCAATACACTTCGTCCCCAAGGGAGAGAATAATTGCCGTATATGTGGAGACTATCGTCGTTGAAATTCAATAACCGAACCAGACAGATACCCAGTTCCCCATATACAAGACTTCAGTCTTAGTCTCGCAGGAAATAATATTTTTTCGAACCTCCATCTTGTACGTGCCTATAATCAGATCCTGAAATTGCAGTAGAAGATATATGCAAGACAGCAGTCATTACGCCTCTTGGTTTATTAGAATATACACAGATGGCATATATGGTCTCAGGAATGCTTCTCAGGCCTTTCAGAGCCATCTTGATATGGTCTTCAAGACGTCAGTAATTGCTATGTTTATATTGATGATATACTAGTTGCATCCGAAACGCCAGAGCAACATCAACAATACCTAGAAAATGTTTTCAAATGTCTAAACGAATACGGACTAGTTCTAAACGCAAACAAAGGTCAATTAGGCCGCGAACGTTTAAATGCTTTAGGCTATGGAATTTCAGCTAAGGGAGTCTCTACCGTGCCGAATAAGGTAAAAGCAATTATAAATTATCTACTGCCGACGAATATTGCAGAATTACGAAAATTTCTCACAATAATACATTTTTATCGCCGTTTTTTTCTCATGCTTCTCATGTGGAAGCACCATCGCACGATATGATAAAGGGTAAGAAAAAGAATGTTATAACGGAATTAGTTTGGTCTGCTCAGTGCAGCACCGTCTTTCAAAACTATAAAGACATCAGATCACTAAAGCCCCGACATTGGTATTTCCCAGGCAGGACGCAAAGCTTTCTGTCATGGCTGATGCATTCGAAATAGCCTTAGGAGCCGTGCTACAACAACACGTTCGTGGCGTTACTCAACCTATGGCATTTCTTTCTCGCAAATTAAACGAAGACAAAAGAAATACAGTACTTTTGACCGAGAACTTTTAAGTATATATTGTACGATTACGTATTTTCGCCACATGTTAGAAGTCAGGATTTTTAAAGTCTGGTCAGATCATAAACCTGTAAGTTTTATTTTTAAACAATCGCACGATAAACATACACCTAGACAACAGCGCAATATGGATTTCATCGAACAATTTAACCACTGGCATTAAGTGTACATTGAGGGTGACAGAAACACAGTTGAAGATGCGTTATCTCGTATTTTAGCGATTGAATTGTCGGGCAAAATCGATTAGAAAAAAGGCTAACGCTCAGTGCAACGATCCTTCCTTAGCCACATTACGCACATTCAAAACTGGTTTGCAACTACAGCCCATGGAATCAATACCAAGTGGAATAACATTAAGATGCGATGTATCAGGTCAGAGAGTCCGTCCATACGTGCCGCCTGAATGTCGTAGGGAAGCGTTTCTATCTCTGCACAGTTCAGCGCATACCGGCATCAAAGCTACAACAAAGCTAATAAAGTAAAGATTTATGTGAAACACTATACCTAAAGATGTGGTCTCGTGGGTCAAACCTTGCGACATTTGTCAGAGCTCAAAAGTTCATAAACACACGAAGACCCCGTGGGGAGTGTTTCCACTGCCGTTTGACAGATTTGCTCACGTCCATATAGACATTGTCGGACCCCTGCTACTTTCTTCTTCTGGTTTTCGCTATGTTCTCACATGTGTGGACCGATTCAGCAGATAGTCAGAAGCATTTCTGATGGTACATCAAACTGCGGAAACTATAGCAGAAAGTTTTTACAGAGAATGGATCTCGAGATTCGGAGTACCCATTCAAATCACAAAGTACCAGGGTAGATAACTTAAGAGTAACCCTTTTTATTGTTTATCACGCTTTTTTTGGTATATATAAAACCAGGACTACTGCGTACCATCTCGTAGCAAACGGTTCCGTGGAAGGGTTCCACAGATTTTTTAAGTCTGTACTCATATGTCATAATACTGATAAGTGGTTTGACGCACTTTCCGCCGTTTTACTTGGACTACAAACAACAGCACGCGAGGATCTGAATGCTTCAGTAGCCGAGATAGTCTATGGTACTACCTTGCGTTTACCTGGTGAACTGTTCGATCTTCGCAAACTGATTTGACACGTCCAGCATTCGTAGCGAAATTACGTGATCACATGCAAAACTTACAGCTTGTACCGACGACCAGAGGTCTACCAAGAAGGACTTTCGTCCACGCTGATTTACAGAAGACGACACATGTATTCGTTAGACAAGACGTAGTGCGTAAGCCTTTAACACAACCGCATGCAGGTCCGTTTCAAGTACTTCATCGTACCGAAAAATTTAATAAATTAGATATAAAACGAAAACCCAGAAACGTAACTTTGAACAGATTAAAACCAGCTTTTAAAATTGAAGGTACACCAGAAGCAACTAAAAAGAGTACGCCCAGCTCCAACGCGTCACAACCACAATAAAAATCAGTATAAAACTAGATATGGTCGATGAGTGACATTTCGCACCTAGGATATATCATCTTTCGCCTTTGGCTTAGATTCTAGGGGGTCTCGTTTTTGCTCACACCTTGACGTGTGGAAACCAAACATTTTATTTTATTACATTTCGTATTTTTTAACTTTTTTCCGAGAAGAAGGAACAATAATAAGAAGTCATGCGCTCGTGTTTTCAAAGCTTCTGGGTTTTGTCAAAACGAGATTATTAAAGTATTATTTTATAGCGTTCGAATTTAGGTATATTTTCTCTGTCCTGTCATGCTACCTCCTAATACCGCTGTACATGTTTCGTACATGATACACCACAGAAGATAACATATACGCATAAATACAATTAAGTTCTTGATAAAGGTTAAAATTCACGGTCGCCACTGGCCCCAGGGCAACTAAATATTGGGGAATGGTGATTAAAAATACGACTTCAGTCACCATCATACTCGTCACTTTATTGTTTCCCAATGCAATCCTGTCTGTTTTGACTCTGCAGCAAGGTTACATTCTGAAACCGCAAACTACTTACTATTTTTTTATGAAAAATGTTGATCAAACAAACCCTCCTAAGGCTTCAGTATTTAAAGGTTTCGTGGCTACGCAAACGTGGCTACTAATTTAAATAAAGTGGCCTCTAATAAAAAGGGCCCTGCTGGCTAGTGGAGACTAATCAAATACCTGAATTTTAAGTTTCATTTCTTGACATAAAAAATTCATGGTATTTTTTCAGATGTACTAATTATAATACAATACTGTGGTATATGTTCCAATAAAATTTATTTGATACCATTATATATGTAAAATACACCACTAAGTTGTAGATGTAACATTTGTGCAATTAATAGAAACAAGTACAGTGGTATAAGTATATTATTTATATTTTAGAAAGTTAAAATACAGAAAATAGAAAATAAACAATACAATGTTCAATCAACTCCATAAATAACATTTACTGTGTAGCATCGGTTCTACTAATATCCAGTTTTCCCCTTTGATTTATATATAATAATAAGGTTTATTTCAAGCACATAATTGCATGATACGTGCCACACACATACGGATGTTTGTTTAACTTTACAAAAAATAAATATTTAACTATTCTCTTTTACCGTTTGGTTTTATATTGCTGTTGTTGAAAAAAGTAATCTTCGGTTTTATTATTTCATCATTATCGTTGCATAGCTTGGCAGCAATTTCCTTGCAGTTTGACTTTTTTTTTATTTTACTTGGGCTGAAGCTTAGGAAAAGGACGAAAAAAAAAGCAGCGAAGCACGTGTTCCAATAAACTACAAATTTAGACATTTTGCAATTAAACGCCGTCAACATTAAAAAATATAAAACCACCAGTGCACAGTGGACCTGAAAATAATATAAGAAAACATATTTTATAATACATATATATTATCATATTCAACCACAATTTATCCACTTCTGAAGAGAGATGAAGGTCTCCTCTCTAGGTATCCATAACAGATATCTATTTTGAGCACAAATATATTTCTATACTACCTCCACCTATTTTCCTATTTTATCCCCTCTTTTATTTCGAGAACGTTTTGTCTTTGGCAAAAAAACATAGGACAGAAGGAATGCTAGTCGTTCAAATTGTAGCCAATCACCACCATATTGAAAATAGGTTGGATAGCATTACATCAAATGAAGCAATGGTTCTATTTTGGATTTTTCGGTGAAATAATGTTTAACATTTACATTTATTTAGTTTTGCTTATCAACTAAAATAAAACAAAACGTATTTTGGATTTTGACTGAAAGGTAAATTACAACATTACAATTTTACCGTATCCACAGCACCTCAATAATTATAAATATATTAAATTTACGTGGAAATATTCGACGAAACAATACGCAATATAAATAAGACACAAAAAACAACGTTTTAGAAGCGTATTTATGTCAAGATTGAGTTCGAGCTACGCGTTTCGGGCGATAAAAGTTCGCCCTTCTTCGGGAGTGAACACGTGGAATATCGTCAACAAACGAGGTTGATTCGCGGATGTAACTAGAGTTGAGTTATTAAGTGAAATGTTCACTTCCAAAAGTAGGAAGTCAAGTACTACGTGGTTTTTGTGGTGCGGCCACTCTTCCCAGAAATTACCAAATTGTGGAAAAGTTGGCTGTCTGTTAGTAGAGGTGGCAATTATGGCGGGACTATGGATTAATATCAGAAGGAGTTAGGTGGAGTACATTTCGCCAAGCTGAGCTGAAGGAAGGAGTTGAGCTGTGGTCATTCACAATGGAATCACGAAACATGTTAATGAAGAAAGCTTCGGCGAAGTCCAGTTCAAGTGGTGAATGAGGTTGGTGGATGATACGAGCGTCAAAAAAGTTAAAGCGATGGTTGTGTTCGTGGCTGTGAACAGCAATGGATGATTTGTGCACCTCACCTTTCTCA
Organism: Dysdera silvatica; assembly: GCA_006491805.2. Lineage (NCBI taxonomy): Eukaryota > Metazoa > Arthropoda > Arachnida > Araneae > Dysderidae > Dysdera > Dysdera silvatica. Next base: position 7,544,295 of record QLNU02014802.1, on the reverse strand, counting down.
ACGTATCGGCGATGTTCTTTCAACCGATGCATGAGGGCACGTTTTGTCAGTCCTATGTAGGAAAGTCCGAACTGGCAAAAAATTTGATACACGCCCCAGCGTTGGAGTGTGGAAATGTTATCTTTGAGTCTAGAGGGCAAAATCTTGTTAATAGGCGAGAAGGTAACTTTGAATTTGGCTTGCCGAAGGACTTTGGCAATGGCGGAGCTAAGTTTGGGCACGTAAGGGAGTGTTACGAAGCCAATGTAATTATTTGAAGATATTCGACTAAGAGATGTACTGTAAGAACGTTTTGAGAATTTGAAAACGGCAGCATCGATAATGCTGGGACAGTACCCACGGATGCGAGCGATGGTCTTAGGCAAAGAAATTTCATCAGATAAGGAGTCCGTTGACGAACAGAACTGTAGAGCCGTTGCAGGGTGTAGTTGTCCGGCTCTTCTTTGGATGGTTCTCATTTTCCGCTGGAGTTGTTCTAGTTCAGTGTTGGTCCATTTGATGATCCCGAAGGAGTAGGTGAGCACTGGTACCGCATATGCGTTAATGGCTTGCGTGGTGTTTTTCCCGCTCAGTTTCGTCTTCACAATGCTTCTAAGTCTTTCTTGGAATGCTTGCGTGAGCTGGACTTTGACTTTCTTGTGCTCCTGCTGCCGTTTTTGCATTATCCCTAGGTATTTGTAGGTTTCGCCCTCGTCCAAGGTCTTCAGTAGTCTCCCGTCTTCGAGTTCGATGCCTGGTAAATCTTCTTTGCTATTCTTCTGTATTTTGCACTTATCGAGGCCGAATTCCATTCCTATGTCCTTGGAGAATGTCTCTGTTATACTGATGAGTTGTCGGAGTTGGGTGATTGTTGGCGCGTATAGCTTGATGTCATCTACGTACATGAGGTGGGAGACTTTATGTAGGTTTCTCTTGTCTTTCTTCAGCATGTATCCGTATTTACTTGTGTTCAGCATCCTTGACAAGGGGTTTAACGCCAAGCAGAACCACTGGGGGCTTAGTGCGTCTCCTTGAAAGATTCCGCGGCGGATGGGGATCTCGGCCGTTTCTATTTTACTGTCTGGCGTGTTTAGCTGTAACCGGGTTCTCCATTGTTTCATGCTGCTCTGTAGGAATCGGATGATTGAGGGATGCACTTTGTATATGCTGAGTATTTCAAGGAGCCACGAGTGCGGAACAGAGTCGAAAGCCTTCTTGTAGTCTATGTATGCGGTGTTGAGTTTTCGCTTTTGTTTTCTTGCTTGTTCCAGGATAACTGAGTCGATGGTAAGCTGCTCTTTACATCCCAGAGTCCCTTTCTGGCATCCCTTTTGTTCTTCCGTCATTAAGTTGTTGCTTTCGCTGTGCCGGCTTATTTTTTCAGAGATGCACCCCGTGAGTATCTTGTACAGGGTGTTAAGGCACGTAATGGGTCGGTATTTCGCTGGGTTACTGGTATCCTGGTCCTTCGGTAGGAGGTAAGTTATTCCCTTGCAGAGGAATTCAGGCATTTTGCTGGGGTCTTCAATTATCGCCGTAAGTTCCTTGGCTAATGGGCCATGGGCGCTGGTAAATTTCTTGTACCAGAAGTTGTGTATGCCGTCAATACCGGGTGCTTTCCAGTTGTGCGTACGTTGGATTACCTGCTGGAGTTCCTCTATCGTGATGCCCGTATACTCCATCTCCTCTATTCTATATATATATATATATATATCATATATATATATGCATACACGCTGAAAGACAAAGAAACCTACAGGGTACATCATATATGCCTTACGACATCAAACTATACGCGTCAACAATCACTCAACTTCGACAACTCACCAGTATAACAGAGACATTCTCCAAGGATATAGGAATGAAATTCGGTCTTGAAAAGTGCAAAATTTAATAGAATAGCAAGGAAGATTTACCAGGAATAGAACTCGGACGGGAGAAAACTGATGACGTTGGACAAGGGTGGAACCCGCAAATGCCTAGGCTAATGCAAACACGGCAGCAGAAGTACAAAATAGTCAAGGTCCAGCTCACGTAAGCATTCCAAGAACGACTCAGAAGCATTGTGAAGACGAAACTGAGCGGGAAAAACATCAAGCAAGCAATTAACGCATATGCGGTACCAGTCCTCACCTACTTCTTCAGGATCATCAAATGGACCAACACTGCACTAGAACAGCTCCAGCCGAAAATGAGAACCATCCAAAGAAGAGCCGGGGTACGTCCTACAACGGCAATTGAACGGCAGTACCCGGGGCTATCCCGGACGGCCATCCCGGACGGCTATCCCGGGAAGAACGAGGACACGGACAAGCGTTCCTGAAAAACCTACATGACAAGCAGATATAGAGCATGAGGCAATACTTCCATTTGAAAAGCCCCGGTTACCACTCATCCAAGACATGGTACTAGCAGATGCAAATTATACGCCACTCAACCTGTGTAATACCGAAGAGCGTGTCGTAAAGGCATCTAATGGGCAGAAAGTAAGATCTTGGTGTATAAAATCATTACATGGCAGGCGCTAAAATTTCCTACAACAATCACACGTTGGCAGAAAGGCATCAAATGCTTGGCTGACCACAGGCACTCTCCAGCCAGAGATAGAAGGATTCCTGCTAGCCATCCAAGATCAAGTGATTGCAACAAGGAACAATCAGAAATTCATCCAGAGAAAAAACATTGAAAGTGACAAATGTATACTCTGTAATACGGCACCGGAGACAATCCAACACGTGATGGCAGGATGCAAGATCCTTGCGCAGTCAGACTACAAACATAGACACGATCAAGTAGCGAAAATAGTCCACCAGAAATTGGCAGCGAATGCTGGCTTTCTGACAGAAAAATGCCCGTACTACAAATATGAGCCAGAGACCGTGCATGAGAACGAAACACACAAGCTTTACTGGGATAGAGCAATCATAACAGACAAGACAGTCCCACATAACCGTCCTGACATAACCCTCGTCGATAAATCGAATAAGACCACGTACTTAATCGACATAGCAGTACCCAACACCAATAACATACAGACAACCTACACAACGAAAATCACCAAGTACCAAGATCTCAGACATGAAGTACGAGACATACACCGTGTATCTCGTACTTCATGTAACAGATCCTCGAAAAAAAAAATCTTCACGAAAAAGATCTTCGTCATCCCGTTAGTCATCTCAGCAACAGGGATAGTACCAAAGACGCGTGTGACGAATTTGGAAATACTCAACATTGACCCAAACACCTACATTGAAATACAAAAAGCCACAATCCTAAACACGTGTCACATTGTCAGGAAGTTTCTAGACATGGCACATTAAGAAGTGATGTGAGAGGCTTGGGAACATGGCTCTCTGCCCGTCCCAAAGCCTGTTTCCGCCAAGAATGGGCGAGGAAAACTTTTTTTTTATATATATCTTCGTCTTATGATCAAAGACATGGAGTTTAATAATTGTAGCAATACGGAAGTTACAGACAACCCAAAGGAACATGGAGAGGTGCACGCTTGGAATAACTAGGGGAGATCGAAAAAGAAACACTTGGGTGAGAGAGAAAACTAGAGTAGAGGACATCATTATTAAAGTAAAATGTTGATAGTCTGGGCATAGCTCAACAATAACCGATTCAGGGTGGACAACTGAAGTTCTCAACTGGATTCCTTCGAAGACTTAGAAAACGTCCTCAAACTAGATGGGTATGTGAAGTAAGAGAACAGGTTAGGTTGACGTGGAAGCGAATTGCTCCGGATAAACTTGTATGGAAAGCATTTGGAGAGATCTTCATCCAGCAGTGGATAGATAATGGTTGAATATGATTATGATGGTGATATATATATATAAATAAATAAATAAAATGTCTGTACGCAAGTACATTTTTTTGTCGATAAAAATCATAGCGAAACTGTTAAACATGTGTTCTGAATACTTTAATCTGTTTAAACGAACGTACGCACCATTTGCACGAAAAGTAGGTACTTTTTCCACCACAGGTACTTTTTCATGCTTAGTCCCAAAGCATTAAGAGCGTAGTAAGTATACACTGCTACATGAACTGCAGAATTAGCCGCCGTGAAGAAATAGTTGTAACTAGCTATAATAGAAAAAAAGTGTCATTTAAATACATATGCAGTCCTATATTAAGGTACTGAAACTAAAAGTAAAGTAGTGGTAGCGTTTTTGCCTGCCGTATGAATTCATACCCTTGTTTGAATTCGTATGTTTCTGAACGTATTTGCCTTTCTTCACTGATATGTAATCTAGAGTTTAATTTTCTGGGTTATAGAGGTATGGGTCACTTGAAAAATTCTAATTTCTAACATGGAATGGCCGCTACGGTTGCGCTACGAAGCATGAAGAACATGATGGTGAATTTTCCTAGCTGTAGACATTTTTCGCCGCGTCACAGTTAAAACGTTTCAGCGCACTACATGTAATACACAAACGACAGAAAATCGCTGAAAGTGTGTTCCCGGAGAATTCATTACGTTCCGCAATACCGCAATTAGCAATTGCGTAAAAAAGTACATAGCTAAAATAATGCACCTCAACAACAGTTATTTCGATACCGGTGTGAGGTTTATAAAGAAGACAGTTAGAAAGCCAAATACTCACTTTGTCAAGTAAGGGCAGAATGAAGAGTGAATGAGTGAAAGTTCTAAGTTTGTATACCCGCATGTTGGTAATCCCCTATCTGTCGTCATCCGGTGCGGAATAATATCTCAGTTGGGGAAACCTCTATACCTTGTGACGTCAGATGGCAACGCTCAACTCGAAGTTTGACAAAAATCTTGTAGGGTTCTAGTAGAGGTTTTGAAAGTTAGTAACATGACTCCTCAAGCCGTAAATCTCTCATGATTCCAGAAGTGGCTTAAGCTGCACCATACAGGTAAGACCGGGCCCATTAGACGGTTGCAACTGAAGCTGAAAACTGACTTTTCTTCATCGAAATTTTCCAAGGAATGTAACTATGCAATTCATTTTCAAGGACAATAGAATTACGTATATATGAAAATTCGAGGGAAATGAATTGTGTAGTTTAGCAAATGTTTTAAATTTAAATCTTACGTCAAGGTGTCATAGTTATATTTGAAGCTTCTGGTGGTCTCGGACACAAATTCCCAGGAAGTATTTCTGGTTCAGGTGGACTCATCTTGCAAGTCTGTGGAATTAGGCCTCAAAAAATGAGCCCGCACTCATCTCTAGTATGCCAAAACTAATCTATTAAAGAAAGGGTTTTCCAATAAGTGGGTTGAAAGAAAGCCACTACTTGAACATTTAAGAGGGTCATTATAAAGACCATGGCCAAAAAACATTTGATACATCACTGTGATGAGTTCACTAACATGTCGCGCATGTATTTGTTTGCAATAAATTCAAATAATGATTATTGTCTTCTAACGCGTGCATTCATTCGAAGCGCATATCTCATGAACACCACATAGAAGGATTTGTGTCCCTCACCCGAAATATACATCGCCAAGATTGTGGATGTGAGCAACGGACAAACGACAAAATGTTTCTATAATAGTTTATGGCGCTAGAACAGCTAAAGTCATGCTGCGCCCAGGCGTACAGTTTTCCGAGGAATCCTGACCTCTATTTTCTAGGGAACGAAGCCCCATATTACGATTGGAGACACACCACCTGCTGTATCACTGAAATCGAACTCGGCTTAACGGCACAATGCAAGTTACCACTACGCCACAGTAGGGTTAACAAAACTTTAATAAATTTAGAAAATGCATGGTCTCATAGATTTTAATTTTTGTGCAATCGTTAAAGAGCATACAAGAAAATAATGATTTGAATTCCAGGTGTTTCTGAAATTGAAGAATCGCAAATTAAATATCGCAGCGGAATGTACTCGAAGCACAGGATTTTATTTAAAAATCAAGAGGGAGAGGGTAGAAGACATGCGGGGGTGCATATTTTGGAACACAGAAATTTAATATTGGTTTTGAAAGCACACGCATTACCTAGTCCAGATATATGGACAGCGTTTCATTAATCCAGTAACGTTACACAAATAAAAACATTAAACACAATCGACGATATTCGATTAAGCGCGAATGCGCTTAATATTAACTACAGATGAAAATTAATTAATATTTAATAACCCGATGACATCACGACCTGCTTAATAACTTAATGATTTGAATATTTTAATCTTGGTTGTATGTTCAAAGGTGAACATAAATATACAGGAATTTTTAAGACAGAGTTTGATGTAAAAGGTGCATTGAAATTTTATAAATTACATTTTCATTGTGAGTTATAAATTCGTTTTATTCATTTTAATGTGCTCTAAGACGGTTGGCTGGTTGTATTTTTATGGCACAGGGACAGCAAGGGAAATTCTGCGCCAAGCCAAGTATGTGGTCATACATAAGATTTATATGTGCTCTAAGAACGATATAGTGTCAATACACCTTATAGAATTAAAGATAATCGTGTTTTATTTAAACTTGATATAGGTCCAATTGGTTAGGCCAAAGGATAGTTAGAGTGGGACACGCTGGCCATACAAAAGTCTAAAGGTAAAACATGCATATAAAAAAAGTAGTTGGTCGCCACTGCTATAGACAGACAATCCTCGTAAATATGTTAAATATACAATCTTTTGAGTGAGAATAGAAAAGTTTTGTTAGACACTCAAATTTTTATAAACAAATACAAAAAAATGGCAAACGTACATGCTTCTATTCGGTATGATGCCCAGAAAATCAATGGGACAATCGAATGATGTATTACTTGCAATTTGAACAGCGGGCCATTTTTTTTCTGCAGTACATAAAACATCTAAAAACATAAATCATTTCCTAGATTAAACATTTTATATGTCATACATTTATTTAAGCACGCTTCAAGAGCATAAACAATATTTTGTTAATTTAAGAAAACTACAAATTTGGCTTCGGACTTATTAATCTAATACGTACGCAGTTAATTTTTCATTAGGTTTGTTTTTTGTTTGTTTGGATTTTTTATGGCGCAAGAGCATCTGGTCTATACTGCGCCAAACATGGTAATGTGCATTTTCGTAAATTCAAATTTGGAGAAAAGTGTTCGAAAAATCGAAAATAAATCAAAATCTTTGTCAATAATACTCGAGTAAGCGTAGAATTGAAAGTGTATTTTTCACTGCAGCATTACTTAAAGTTAACTATTAGAAGTTGCCTAACGTTAACCAAGTGATATTACTTAACGTTAACCATGAGACATTACTTAATGTGAAACATGAGACATTACTCACAAGGGAACTAATTTTGGTGTCCTTGGTACTTTGCATCGAGACCTGGTACATTTTAAAGGTCTCGGCCTCTTTTTAACGAATATGAACTTCAATGTCTGCTAAACATATAATTTCATTTTTATAAGCACTCAAAATTTTAAAATGTTCCATTTTGAGGTTTAATTATAATTTTGTAGGGGTTTTATTTTGCGTAATTTTTAAACAAAAAATTTCAAGACACTCCGGGCTAAACGGAGGGACCCTGGTTCGAATCCAGGATGGGGAAAGCGTCTCTTTTTCTCCAAAATTACATAAGCTCTAGTTTGAGCTGTAATTAATACGTGGGTGGCAAAAATTATAGTATAATAAATTTCCCCCACGAAAACTCACAAAATTCTCGCCCCGGAGGCTTTCTTGTGTTGACCATATTTGGCAATTGTGTTATCCCTGCGGAGGGTAATAATACCTTAACATCTTTACATACGGAGAAAGAGAGCGTTGTTTCCTGTCCTCATTCGTCTAGCGGTCCAAGACACTCCGGGCTAAACGGAGGGACCCTGGTTCGAATCCAGGATGGGGAAAGCGTCTCTTTTTCTCCAAAACAAATAAGCTCTAGTTTGAGCTAATTAATACGTGGGTGGCAAAAATTATTGTATGAAAAATTTCAGAAATAAAAAATAAGGTATGCTTAATATAAAAAATATGACGGTAAATATATCGATAAAATTTACGCAGTTAACAAATGAAGTTGTTTTCAAGTAAAATTAAAATTTTGTATTTTATTGCAGTTGTTTAGAATTTGGTGATTTTTTTCTGTTATTCAAGGAACTGATTTCGTATCGTTCAATGTGCAAGCGCTTTCTGTTTCATTTGCAATCTGTTGAGACGCAGATGTATTTTTAAAATGAAATGAATGCTGTTAACATTATTAATTCCATATTAAATACAGTAATAGCCAAATACAGCAGAGGACATTCAGTAATCACTAAAGAGGAATTTATAAGAAGCAAAGAAATTTCTTCTGTAGTAGAAAATTTCATTTTTAAAGATCATTATAGGGGGAAAAAATTAGTTTGGATTGTCAAAACCACTGATTGCTACGAAAATAAAATTTATTTGGGGGAAGATATTGTAATTGACAATTCTACTGATAAGGAATAGGAAAAAAGTTCAGATAAGGCTAAACGTAAAAACAAAAAAGCGTAATATAATATAGATGTCGATTTTTAATATTTGTTGAGTCAAATTTTCAAAGTTTAAGAAAATTATATGCACAATTTTCTTCATCAGAAATTCTTCCCTGCCTTGCACATTTTCTTTTCTGATACAGAGTGTTCCTGTTAATCATATTTTTTTCTGTCTTGTTATCTTCCAAATCTTGTTATAACATTATCATAAAGAAATTGTATAGTATATAGATGTGAAATACACTATGCGAGATTTATTTAGATCGGGATTTATTATTTATACTCCATTTCTCCCGCTCCTCTTTTGGTTGGACCCATCATTTGGTGCTGACACATCCTCATATGTGTATATCTAAGGCACTAACATATGTTATATCTACTGCAGCGAGTATTCTTGGCCTTCTATGAAGAATTCATGAATACCTTCCTATCATAGCTGTCCGTTCCCGTTTATTTCTCTCTAGTACAATCCCATCTTACCTATTGCTATATCAGTCAAAAACAATATCTAATATCCGTAAAATTAAACAAAATCAATTATACATATTGAAAATACACGAATTCAAAGATTGTCAATAACAGAGCCAATCTATGGGCTTTTTTTGTGCCATATTATCCTTCTGTCTAATTGCACAGTACTAAATGCCCCTTCTGATGTACAAACATTCACAAAGACTTACACTCAAACTGTATTAAACAACAATATAAATCAACGTTTATTGGCGTAGTGATACCAGCGCCGATGTTATGGCGTGATTGTACGGTGAAACGTTCGAAAGAAAATAAATATTTCTCCGTTCGGTGTGACCTGAACCCACGGCCTTGCACCAGGGTCCTCGAGGTCCCACCGAACGCAGAAATATTTATTTTCTTTCGAACGTTTCACCATCTAATCACGCCATAACATCGGCGCTGGTATCACTACGCCAATAAACGTTGATTGATTGACATTGTTGTTTGATTTAATCTGCGTAGTGTTCGATTTATATAAACTCAAATATTATTTTGGTTCATCTACGTGATGATCGCTATCCCTCCAGATACGGCAAAATCCTTATCCCATAACAATCCGCCTCTCATTATTTATATGATCATTTGGACTCCCAAGGTCCCATGCTATGGAATCTTCTCCCAATAAGCCTAATATTCAGAGCTACCAGTTGTTTAAGTTATCTCTAAATAAATGCTTATTATCCACGTGCTAATGTTTAATTTCTTTTGTAAAGAAATAAAATACAGGGTACCAGGGAGGAAATTTACATACAAAAGGTTAAACACTGGTAAAATAGGAACGAAAAAGATCACCCAAGCTTTCAAACGCGTCAGTAGCAGTCCTTCATCAGGAGTAATGACGATGTTATGTTTCTGTCCCTTTTTATACTTGAAATTTCTGGAAAAACCCTTCATCAGAGTAGTCCCGCAGAATGGAAAAACCCAG
>QLNU02014802.1:7508684-7534358 GCA_006491805.2 Dysdera silvatica | reverse complement strand
GCTTGGATCGACTATCAATAAACTGTACTAGTTGTAAATCTTCCGTGGTTCGTAGATCACGTTAAAGCAATTGGCCGCACTTCAGACGACTTAAACCGTAAGGTTGGTATATAAAACTATATGTAAAAAAAAATACACAGACAAATTTTTATTGGCCAAATAATCTGTATCACCATTATAAACGGGTAAGTGCTTTGTTTCGTTTGTATTCTTCAACCAAACAGGATCTCAGTTAAGAGAATTTGTTTTTGTTCAGGGACAGTTATTTGTATTTGTTAAACCTTTAGATTAGTTTGCATGGTTGTTCCTTTAATTTTCTATTTACTGGTGTGATTGAATCGAGTCTTGCTTTCGCTGAATTTAAACCAAAGATTTAAATTTAGCGGAAACACAAGATTCGATTTAATTACTTCTGCAAATAAAACTAATTCTGAAGATGCGGATTTGAGAGCAGCAGCCCTTGAAACTATCTTCGATAGATATCCAACCGATTCTTGGTTGCATGTCTACACTGACGGCTTTACCGAAGACTCTACAAGGAATGCTGGATCTGGCGTTTATTCTAAACACTTTTCACTACTTTGTGCGATGGGAATTTACTATGGCAACTTCGATGGAGAAGTATCTCCGGTAGCTTTGGCTATTGATGCTATTGGTGCTTTTTCTGAAAAATAAGGTAGTCATTTTAAGTGATTCACAAGCAGCCATCATTGAACTAACATCTCCATATTGCAATGACTCACCAAGAGTAAAATGATGTTGAAATCCATGAGCTTAGCAATTAACAGCGGCAAATGAATTGCACTCCAATGGATCCCAAGCCATTGCAGTGTATTTGTAATAAGAAGGCAAACCAACTTGCTAAGCTGGGATCATCTCTGCAACAACCTAACCCTCCAGTTGAAATACAATCCGTTAAAAAAATTATTAAATATAATTTAAAACGTTACATTATTCTGATAAAATTACTGGGAAAGAATGGAACTGTCCCCTTTTGAAATACACAATACCAAAATGGCTCTCAAGAAAAGTTGGGGTAGCTTGTTTTAGACTTACGACTGGACATGATTGTCTACAGCAGCATCACCATCGAATTAACCTGACTAATTCACCTACATGCCCCTTGTGTGAACTTGACCTAATGACAGGGACCACATTCTTTCATGCCCAAGTTACAAAATATCGTGGACGATAATTTTGTGGAAAATTCTTATTGTGTTTTTTCAACTTATCATAGAGTTATTGGGCCGCTAGAACACTAATAGTCGAAAGGCTAGAAAATGGTGTTGGATAAAAAAAAAAGGTTGCTTGGTAGTTTATTTCCACGGCAGTCTTGCAATAAAAAATGGTATGTTTCCTTAACTCTTTCCTTTTTATTGCACTCATTTTTCGAAATACGTTAATATTAGTACAAAAATTAATTGTTAACAAATTTTTACAACACATAACTATAAAGGATATCATAGGCTGAATAGACAATTGTTATTCCGTAAAAAAATACGATACTTGTGAGAAATGTATTTAGAAAAAATGGCTTGCACTTACCTCTATTAAATAATATACGTACGCAAAAATGAAACCCATATTACTAAGGAAAATGGCAAAACGAACATCAAATGGTTTTTTCTTTTTCATTACTGCGGGGCCGATAAATAGGGCAAGGCATACATAGGTGAAAACCAAAGTGAGTATTGTCGCTGGCCCTTTCATAAAGGTCCATTGTGTTACACGAGGATCTAAGAAAAACAAATATTAAATGTTTAATAAGTATTTTCACAATGAAACCGAAAAACATCATGAATTCTCACTGGAAGTTGAGAATAACAACTATCTACCTTTCCTTCACTTCTTATTGAAAAAGAAAGGCACCAGTTTAAAACGTGTGTTCATCGGAAGCCATTTTCTGTGTTACTGCCGCCTTATGCGAAATCTTGTCAACCGCATCAGCAAAAATGGCGACCTTCTACACATATATTCAGGGTCCATGAAATTTGTTCAACATCCATAGCTCTCTCTCTCTCTTCTAAACTCACCTTCTTGAAATTAATAGCCTTTAATAGAGGTTGTAATCCATATATCACCCATTTAGCCGTTTCTAAATTTTTTAAACATACTTTTCCTACCAATCTATGAAACCATCGTGAAATTAAATTATCTGGTTGTATCGTCCACCCTCATTTTCCTAAAATTAGTGTCGCCGTTGCCAAAATACTTCGGAACACTAAATTTAAGGTAACTTTTCCCCGTTCAATAAAACTCGTCCCTGCAAGTTCAAGGATAATCTCGCCATGTCGCAACGCTGAGGAGTGTACGAAATTTTCTGTCAGTGTAATCTTCCTTATTTAGGCCAGACGAAGCGTTCTTTACGTATTAGATTAAAAGAGCATCAAAGATACGTCGAAAAGGTCGAATTCAATAAATACTCCACTGCAGTTCACTGCTGGGACAATAATCATAAATTCAATTTTTCTGCTGCAACCATCATTCATCAAACCAAGTCTCCTTCACAGTTAGATGTTTTGGAAGCATTTTTTGTTAACAAACACTCCGATGACATTGTAAATGATCACACGTCCACTCCATATTTCAGTCAAGCTTGGAGAAACCTACTTTCAGCTCTTCAACGTTCATCTGATTCAATGTAGCGTTTCACGCCGACGGTGTGAGTAGCGGTAAACATTGATAGCAACTTTTTAACCGGAAATGAGATTTCACTGACAACATAGCCATCAGTGAATCGTCAACATTTCATTGCTTGTTTCGGTGCCATACGTACGTGTATTCCTGATGAGAGACGGCCAAAGTCCGTCCAAAAAGAGTTGAAATTTGTCTAATAAAATTTCAAATATGCTTAGAAACATTGTTTTTTTTCTATTTGTTATAATTCCTGAAGTCACTCTGCGCCACTGCGTCAAGCTGTGACTTGATAATTTGTGAGGTCATAAATATGTCACCTAGCGAGTATTTGATTTTACCATTCAATAAATTTGAAACATACAGGGTTGTGAACATATATCGCTACCTGGCGGTAATTAACTTGCTATTCTATGAACTGAAAAATATGCGAGTTCATAGATTCACAGCGCCATTTAGGAAATACTCAGTGTCATACCCCAACCAGGTGGCGCCCTCTAGGGCATAAGAGATCCAACTCATTGGCATCCGAAGCACTCGCAGAAACACCGTGCTTCGCTCCGTGTTTCTGTGCGTTGGAACTCCTTTTTATGTAATTTCCTTCCACACGCAATAAACGGAATTTTTTTTGTTTAAACAAAGCCAAACTTTGATAGTTCAAGTAAACATATTGTGACGCCGCCTTCTTACGATTTTCTAAAAAGGGGAAGAAAGGAAGGAAGTGGATCAATATAGTAGGATCCACATACGAGTATATCCATGAGCGCCCATATGAGTTATTTTATGCGGGGGGGGGGGACTAAGAAAAATTATTACATCCTTTTCAAGGCTGTAAAACATTCCAGTGAATGTATTATAGAACATACTAAAATGGTACAAAATTTATTGATGCTGTTTGATAATTAGTAATGAGCCAAAAAGTACCTATTTCAAAATGTATTTTCAAAACTTTTGTAAGTAAATGCTTAGCAGAATTGGGCAAATCAAATTTTTGATCGGCTAGAAGGGCTCAAGCCCCTCAGCCTCAAATATGGGCACTTATGTGTATTTACGCATTCTTTTCATAAAACGAAAGCTTACCTCCGTTAGCCATATAGTCATTGTAGAGATTGACGACTGCTGTCAGCATTGTTCTATTTTATTTTCAGAAAAGGAAATCTTAAACCCCAACAAGGCACTAAATTGTCCCTAAAAAAGAATTAAAACAAATAAATAAAAGCACTTAAAAGGACCCTCAAAATGCGTATTGAATTGTTAATACAAAATCTATTATGACACAATTTGTATAAGGTCTTGTGGTGGTGCAATGATAACGCGTTCACCTAGCCTGCTGTTAATCAAAATTCGACTTCCGACGATATCATAGAAAAAATAACTTATTTAGCTAATTGCTCGACGTAGTCTGCAGGCTAGGTAGGTCCCTAGGCCGTAAGATGTATGAATTTCTCGGAAAAAGATGTCTACCTACTGCCCTGTGATGGAGTAGTGACATTTACAAACAATTAGTTCGCGAAAAGTAGTCCGATGGTACCGTTAGAATTCACGGGAGCTGACGTCACAAACGGGCTAGTTCATTACAGCAGAGGGGAGGACGTCATTTCAGAACTAGATTTCAGCGCATAGGTTCGGTTCCCAATCGTATCATAGAGCGCGTGTCGTTTTTCTGCCTACCGTGGTTTGGTTCGTTTAACAGCTGGGGTCTAATTTTTTGGAAATTTGTGGGTTACGGCACAGCATAACCTCTGCGGTTCTTGCACCGGAAAAGCACATAAGAAACGTTTATAATAAAAGCTAAGTTAAAAGTAGCATTTATTACCCAATCACCAGAATGATATGTACAGTGAAACGCGGATATAACGAATTCACGGCTCTATCAAGCAAATCACATCGATTAGTTTGAGTTAACGTGCAGCGAAGAGCCGTTATATTATGACTATCCCTCGAGTTGAAAAATGGGCTTGTCTGTACAAGGACCCGTCACAATTGTAAATGTAACAAAGTGGTATTTATACAATTACTGAACCCCTTTTTTTTCTTCAGAGTGACAATGGAAACAGCTGCCTATTTATTAGAGTTTAATAGAAAACAAATTGTAATACCATGATGCCATTCAACCTGTACTTCTGAAATGGGGATGCTGTTATAAGTATGTATCAAAATCTGTGCGAGGATAGGCAAGAAATAGTCATTCGTCCATTGTCAACTCCTTGATATTAAAAGGCCAAAGTAAACTGGGCATGAATGTGAAATCATCGTTCATATGCGACTATAGAGCCACAGTAACACATTTGTAGCTACAACAGTAGTGTATATGTGTGGCCATGTATCACAAGACATACAGGGTTTGTCCCAGAAGTTCCCGGAATGATTTTTTGTAGTTGGCAACGCTGGCTGACGGGGCGGAGAAGTTGGTGGGGGATCTGAGCTTGGAAACGAGACCGGTATCAGTCGCCTGCGGGCAGTTGTTGAGGCAGGGTCACGCTCCGCGCAGAGGTATCTACTGCACCCTCGTCGATCAAAAAATGGACCAGTTTTTGGAGCAGCGTTATGCAATCAAATTTTGTGTGAAACTGGGTAAAAACGGGGCGGAGACACTCGAAATGCTTCGGAAAGCCTACGGTGACGGGGCGATGAAAAAAAGCCAAACTTTCATGTGGCACAAGCGGTTCCGGGAAGGTCGGGAGTCCGTCAACGACGACGACCGCTCTGGACGCCCGTCGACATCACAAACGGACGACTCGGTGCAAAAAGTGCGTCAAGTTTTGGACAATGACCGACGATTAAGTGTTCGGGTGATTGCAGAGGAGTGTGGAATACCCAAAACAATCGTTCATCGCATTTTAACGGAGGATCTTCAAATGAGGAAAGTCTGCTCGAAAATGGTGCCAAAAGTCCTGACGAGTGAGATGAAGGAGCAGCGTTTGTTGAAGTGCCAGGAATTGCATGAACGCTACGAAACGGACCCAGAATTTTTGGACAGAGTGATCACAGGGGACGAGACGTGGATTTTTCAGTACGATCCCGAATCAAAGCGCCAGAGCAGCGAGTGGCACACCAAGGAGTCTCCTCGCCCGAAAAAAGCAAGGATGAGCAAATCGCGAATCAAGGCAATGCTCATTGTGTTTTTTGACAGAAAAGGTGTAGTTCACAGTGAATTCGTGCCACAAGGACAAACAGTCAACAAGGAGTTTTACTGTGAAGTGCTCAAACGGTTGCGCAACAGGGTTCGACGCGTCCGAAACGAAATTCGCGACAATTGGATCTTGCACCATGACAACGCGTCAACCCACACCGCGCTCATTGTCTCCGAGTTGCTGGCCAAAATCGAATTTATGTATAATATATTTTACAAAAATGACTACCTTCTTGAAGTCGAAAGCACGTCAGATCGAGCAGCGAGGCTCGTTGTTCAACTAACCCAGCGATACCAACTTCAGATAGTACAAGCATATGCACCAACATCAAGCCATACCGACGAGGAGGTTGAGGAATTCTATGAAGAAATCAAACAGCTACATACCAAGGGGAAACAACACATCAAGCTCATCATGGGAGATTTTAATGCAAGAATTGGACAACAGGAACAAGGAGAGACATCGGTTGGTAAATACGGATACGGGGAAAGGAATGAACGTGGCGATCAACTCATAGAATTTGCCGAAGCTGAAAATCTTAGCATCATGAATTCATTTTTTAAGAAGAAACTACAAAGAAAATGGACATGGAAACACCCCAATGGAGGAACCAGCGAAATTGACTATATACTGGCAAACAAGAAATCAATTATTGAAGATTGCAGCATACTGAACAGATTTAATACTGGAAGTGATCATCGAATGGTGAGATGTAAAATGCACTTAAATACTAAACTAGAAAGGCAGAAGCTCATTAGGAAACAAGTATGTAAGAGGGTGGATTTAAAGAAATTAAAAGAAAATACCGAGGCATTCAAGTTGGAATTAAAAAATCGCTTTTCTGCACTGGAAGGACTTATTGAAGAAGTTGACATCTCAGAAGCAAATGAAAACATTGTTAAGACAATAATTGAAACTGCTGGGGAAATTGGTGGTGTAATATGTAAAAAGCAGAATAGCAAATTATCTGAGAAGACGAAACAACTCATGAAAAGGCGAAGACTTATGAAGGTGGACAATCAAAATACCAGTCGCAAGATCGAGTATGTAGAACTTTGCAAAACTTTGCGCAAAAACATGAAAGAAGATATAAGAAAATTCAATTGTGAGTTAGTAAGGAAGGCCATTGAAAGCAACAAGAGCCTTAGGGTTGTTAAAGGGAGTTTGTCTATTGGGAAGAAACACATCATTGCATTAAAAGGAGAGGATGGCACTGTAACAAGAAATAGGGAAGAAATACTTAGAAGAGTTGAAGAATTCTACAGAAAGCTGTATGAGGGAAACAGTGGATTAAACGAAGACTCTGAGATAGTCGAAGGAACAGCTCCTAAAATCTTAAAAGAAGAAGTAGCATTTGCAATAAAAAGTATGAAGAAAGGAAGATCCCCTGGCGATGATGGCATTACATTAGATATCTTAAAAGAAGCTGGAGAACATGTAGAAGACATACTCGCAAAATTCTTTACCAAATGCCTCAACAGTGGTAACATACCAAACCAATGGGATTCTGCAACAGTAATTCTTTTGCATAAAAAAGGTGATAAAGAGGATTTAAAAAATTACCGACCAATTAGCTTGTTACCTGCTATTTATAAAATCTTCACAAAAGTGCTAACACATCGCCTGCAGAAAAAATTAGATGCAGCTCAACCAAGAGAACAAGCTGGATTTCGAAGTGGATTCAGTACAGTGGACCATATTCAAGTATTAAGAGAATTAATTGAAAGAACACATGAATATGAACTTCCATTGTGTGTTGCATTTATTGACTATGAGAAGGCCTTTGACTCTATTAAAACATCAGCAGTCATCAACTCTTTAAGATCAACAGACATTGAGGATGTGTACATTGACATGGTGAAACGTGTGTATAAAAATGCAAGTGCAAAATTTCGGTTACATAAAGATACCAAAACTATCAAACTTGGCAAAGGGGTGAGGCAGGGAGATACCATTTCTCCAAAACTTTTTACTTCAGCTTTACAGATGATTTTTCAGCTGATAAATTGGAATAACAAGGGAATAAAAATAAATGGTGAATATTTAAATCATTTGCGGTTTGCTGATGACATTGTTATTTTTTCAACGAACCCATCAGAACTCCAAGACATGGTACAGGAGCTCTCAACTAGAAGTAAAGAAGTTGGACTCAAGATGAACCTACAAAAAACTAAGATCATGTTCAATAATTTTGTAGAGGAAACAAAAATACAAGTTGACAACATTGAGCTAGAAATTGCTGATTCATATATTTACCTTGGCCAGCTGATTTCAATGGATGGCAACATTATGAAAGAACTCAACAGACGTATTAAACTTGGCTGGAGTGCATTTGGAAGAAACAGTTTTATCCTGAAGGGGAAATTGCCTTTGTGTCTAAAAAGAAAGGTCTTCAACCAGTGTGTATTGCCAGTCCTCTCTTATGGATCAGAGACATGGAGTCTAACAGTTGGAGCAATACGAAAGTTACAGACAACGCAAAGGAGCATGGAGAGGTGCATGCTTGGAATAACTAGGAGAGATCGAAAAAGAAACACTTGGGTGAGAGAGCAAACTAGAGTAGAGGACATCATTGTTAAAGTAAAAGGGCTGAAATGGCGATGGGCTGGGCATATTGCAAGAAGAACTGATCAACGATGGACAACAGAAATTCTGAACTGGATTCCAAGAGACCACCGAAGACCTAGAAAACGTCCTCAAACTAGATGGGTGGATGAAATAAGAAAACAGGTTGGGGTGACGTGGAAGCGAATTGCTCAGGATAGACTTGTGTGGAAAGCATTTGGAGAGACCTTCATCCAGCAGTGGATAGATAATGGTTGAATATGATGATGATGATGATGATATCGGATACTAGGTGTAAGAGGCGAGATTAGCTGAAGTGTTTGTACAAATCTATACTGGTAACGTCATTAAGAATGTTATTAGTGTGAAAGCTGTTTCTTCTGTTATGCGAGCTTATAGCATTGTCGACCAAGCAATGGCGCCGAGAGCCAACGCGCTCCCCCAGGCTTAAATCGACGGGCTTCATGACCCTTTCCCTTGGCAGTTGCATAGATATTTTTTCTTTTGGGGGTGGGGTCGAGCCCCAAATGAACAAAAAGTATGAAATAAGAACGCTTTTTTTTTGTACTTACTTATTACTTAATTATTTTACAAGATCACTGCTAACAAAAAGCCCTATCGTGAGCTAATATTATTTTATTTATTTAAATTTCAAGTATCGAGACAGGCTATGCATGAATCCTTGCCAGCGCCAGCCTTTAGACTTCATTTGGGCCCCCAGCTGAAGCCCCTACTCCCCCCAGTCTCGTTGGCTCTGCGAACAAGCGCCAAACATAATTCTCAGAACTGCCTCATATGACATGCAAACTGAGGATATATTGCACGTTGATACGTATTCTGCAGATATCAAGAAAATGGGCGAGAGGTACAAAGGTCTACTATTTAACAATACCATTTCTGTTGAGGAAGCTAACTCTTTTTGGGCACTGCAGGTATTATTAGAAAAACAAAAGGAAGAGAAATTGAAATTGCTGAAATAGAACTGAGGCCTTATAGCTTAAATACGTGGACATCGACTCTATTTTAAAACGATTCACTCGAGCCGAGAGAAGTGAGAATTGGTATTTGTAGCTGCAAACATTGGCTGGCATGTAACGATACTTCGCAGCAGCAGAATATTCCCAATACACTAAATCAGTTGGCGTACCTTCGTAGGACATGCTGGACCTGAAAACATTGAATCCCGACCTGTAATCTAAATTTCAGAATCAGCTCTTCATGATAAGGAGAAGTGATCATCCGTGGGCGGGCCTTACCCCTTACTTAGTAATTGAACAGGCACCGATGCGGAGTTTGAAAACAACTAGAGGTTTGACACCTGGACGAGGTATAACTCATAGCCAACGGTCTATTTGGCTGCTGTCAATGCCCATATATTCTCAGATTAATGAGTCTATACAAAAACTTACTGGACTTCTGTACTTCACAAGAGAATAGCACGTTAAAGTATCGCAATCATACATACAGAAAGATATTTTGGACACAGAGACTATCGTTTCTTTACTAACATCAATGAAGCCCTTCGTTAAAAGTCGCGAGTTACGTAACATCGTAACTGGAGGGACAGCATCTATTGAGGTGAATGTTGATGCAGCCAAGGACGTAGGCTTGTGTTTACTGACGGACATGATAGGGAAACAACAGACACCTACATCTTTCCAAAAAGGCAGAAAGCTACGACCGTGGAATCTCAGGCAACAGTGAAAGTTGATGTTGGGGATGTCTATATTGTCTACGCTCTACTCTTCCAGCTCTTGGCAACCATGGCTAACGGAGATTATCTGAACACGGAAGAAATAATATTTTATGAGTTGTGTACACATTCACCTTTCTTGTTCAAGTCTTTCCAAGTCTTCGAAAAGCCAAACCAATCGTCGTTAACAATTGAAATCTGGAAAACCACCCAAAAAAAAAGTCCACCTAGTGCATTCAAAATCACAGTATGTATGTGATTGATGGTGGTTGGCTTCTCCAACAGATACCATGGCAACTCAAGCAATGAAAAAGATGACCCAAGCTTTCGGACGCGTCAGCAGCAGTCCTTCATCAGGAGTAATGACGATGTTATGTTTCTGTCTCTTTTTATACTTGAAATTTCTGGAAAAACCCTTCATCAGAGTAGTCCCGCAGAATGGAAAAACCCAGTGGGAACCAATGGGAGGCCTCCAATAGAAATCATGGAAAAACCCAATGGGAACCAATGAGAAACCTGTACTGCGGGGCACCTAATGTTGGGGAAGTCCCATATATTTCAGAGTAAGAGTTGTTTGTAAGTTTCTGGAAGTGGTTGTGATGTATTAATGGCTTTCCCATGTAGTTTGTAAGTTTCCCAAGATTCTAAGAAGAGTCTACTATTCTTGTTTGTGATGTGACGGTGTAGTATTTTTGTTGAGTCCCAGTCGGGTTCGTGTCCGTGTTGTAAAGCGTGTTCTGCCAGACGTGAGGCTATGTCTCCTTTCGCGAGTGCTTGTTTGTGTTCTTTTTTTCTTGTTTTGATCATTCTTTTTGTTTGTCCTATGTAATGTTTGTTGCAGTCTTTGCATGGTATTTGGTATATGGCGCCTGTGAGATCTTCTGGTGGAACTGGGTCTTTAACTTTTGTAAGTTGTTTGCGAAGTGTTGTGACAGGGGAATAGAATGTTTTGATATTTGCTTCCTTGAGGATGCGAGAGATTGTTTCGGAAATGCCGTGAATATATGGAATGGATATGCGGGTGTGAGATACATAATTTAAAGGTGTACAACTGGGGTTTTCCATTCTGCGGGACTACTCTGATGAAGGGTTTTCCAGAAATTTCAAGTATAAAAAAGAGACAGAAACATAACATCGTCATTACTCCTGATGAAGGACTGCTGCTGATGCGTCCGAAAGCTTGAGTGATCTTTTTCATTGCTATTTTACCAGTGTTTAACCTTTTGTATGCAAAGGATGTTTAATATCATATGCGTCTTTCTTCCAAGCGAAAACCCTTCTTTTACATTCTGAGACTGAGACAAACGTCAGGCATACGAACAAAGTTAAGCAGCAGCTCGGTAGCCCATGTGACAGAATTTTGTTCATTCACGCTTTCCTTGTTTGTGATACAATATCAAATATTTGCGGAGTTGGAAAGCAAGTTGTCTCATCACTTGCCCTTTCCAATAAGCATTTCCAGCAAGCAAGTGTTCCATTTTGTAAACATGGTACTTCAAAATAAGATGTGACAGCAGCAGGGGAACAAGGATTTCTACGGGTTTGTATGGACAGACTAGCAGGATCGTTGCCATCTTTAAGGCACAGACTATTTGTGACTCAAGTTGCTCCATCCTCAACTTTTGTAAAATCTCAAAGCCTTCCTCAAACACGTTTTATTACTAATTGCAACAGGCGTTTTATGACTAATTGTGGCAAGTAATACGTGCTCAGATACTAAATGAAAAAAAAAGATAAATGCAAACAACTGATGAATTATAAAAAAATTATAAACCAGAAATTTAAACAACGTTATTTACCTCCCACTCAACCCACACACCGACCCGATAAAATGTTAACACGGTACTTACATACCATAAAAATTATTTTATTGGATTTTTTTTATGTGTTTCAAGATAACATATCCCAGTTAATTTTGAAGATACCATAAGGCAGTTGATGCCTTTGTGCGTGATTTTTACAGGGGATCAACGTTGTAATTGACAAAAATATGTGTCATTGGATGATTAAAAAAATAATTTTTGTAAGTTCCGAATTTGGCCACTGGGGCCACTATAATCAATTTTACGTGACAGAGCATGGCCAATTTGCTATACGTATACCTAACTACGATAACTCTAGTTACCTTTGTTCAAAAGATAACAACCGAGCCCCGATTTTGATAAACACCGTGCAAAATGTTATTAAAATCATCAAAAATAGGGTTTTCCATAGTGTGTTTTTGGTGGATTTTGGATATGTTGTTCAGCTCATTTTTATATACATTTCGGTACCAAAAACAGTTGTGTTGCAATTTTGTCCGGGTTAAATCATATTTTCACTGTACTATATATACGAGTCCACGAGAATAAAAAATAAAATATTTAAAGTTATATACAAAATTCAATAGACAAATGTTTACTAACAAAATATGTAAAAAAAGACAATACATAAAAGAACATTTACGTACATTTATAAATATATATAAATGTAATATAAAATATTAAATACCTATAATCAACCAATAGTCTTTTATATATGGGAAAAATGAACTAATTACCGAATTAGGAAAACTAAGGTTTTATCTTAATTTAGTAATTAGTTAATTTTTTCTAATATAACAAAAAATTTTGTTTATAATGTAATACAAAAACTTCTGCCACCCACGTATAGATTATAGCTCAAACTAGAGCTTTATTCGTTTTGGAGAAAAAGAGACGCTTTCCCCATCCTGGATTCGAACCAGGGTCCCTCCGTTTAGCCCGGAGGGCCCCAGACCGCTAGACGAATGAGGACAGGAAACAACGCTCTCTTTCTCCGTATGTAAGGATGTATGATATTATTATCCTTCACAGGGATAACACAATTGCCAAATATGGTCAACACAGAAAAGCCTCCGGGGCGAGCTCTAGTTTGAGCTATAAGCTATACGTGGGTGGCAGAAATTATTGTATAATAAATTCCCCCACGAAAAACTCACAAAAATCTCGCCCCGGAGGCTTTTCTGTGTTGACCATATTTGGCAATTGTGTTATCCCTGCGAAGGGTAATAATATCATACATCTTTACATACGGAGAAAGAGAGCGTTGTTTCCTGTCCTCGTTCGTCTCGCCGTTCAACACACTCCGGTCTAAACGGAGGGACCCTGGGTCAAATCCAGGGTGGGGAAAGCATCACTTTTTCTCCAAAACGAATAAATCTCTAGTTTGAGCTATAATCAACACGTGGGCGGCAGAAATTATTGTATAATAAATTCCCCCACGAAAACTCACAAAAATCTCGCCCCGGAGGCTTTTCTGTGTTGACCGTATTTGGCAATTGTCTTACCCCTGCAGAGGATAATAATACCTTACAATATAAAACATATATATGTATAAAAATTCCGATTTAATTTTCGTTTTATTCTCATTTTAAAACATTTTAGGGTTTTTGTTTTCCTTAAAAATATGACTTTTATTGTGAAATATTTACTTACTTACATTACCTTATTCATTAACTGTTATAACTTCTTTCAAACCCTTGCAAATAATAGTGGTTGATTGAGTATATTGATTTATAAATGATGCATAGTAATTATTATTAACGCATATAGAAAAAGTACCAGTTTCTATCATTGGTTATATTAAATAACTGTTACAACGAAAAAATTATCTTGTCCGTTAATGTTCGTTATAACTGACTTCGATTGCATTTACTTCCTAATCCTTCATATTAATTAAACCGTGCAACTTCACCTCGTCAAACCTCCAGAAAGGTAATTATTCGAATCCATAAATTATTTCTAAATCCAGATTGATAAAATATAATGAATAATTTTATCAATCTTAAATGCATTCATTTGCAGAATACGCTCTGAGAACCTAAAAAATAACCATTTATAAACGCAAAAATAAGCAAACATACTGAGAATAAACGAAAAATTAATAATTCTATTTAAAAATGAAAAAAATAACAGATTCTCACCACTTTTCTACAGAAGTTGAGATATTTCGTCTATGAAAATCGAGTGAAGAGAATCAATTCTTATGATACAAATATCTGCTATTCCTGTAAAACGAGCGTTATACAAACTGCAGAAATCTATAACAAACGTTTAATCAAATGACAGATATATATTAAAAACAGATTTCATAAAAAATTGGCAAGAGTACTTCAAATAAAATACAATAAAACATGAAGTGTTATTTCCGAGTAAGGAAACAGATAAGGAGTGGAAGTTCGGCGTATATAAGATATAGATAACATATCTTATTTTCAAGTGCATAAGAAACTCTTGATATTTCTTACCGCCTAACCTTATTGCTGGATCAATGATCGCTTTATTGATGCTCCAGGTGTTTTTGAACTTTCAACAATTCTGTTTAAATTTTAATCATATTATTGACGATAAAATTTTAAGTCAATGAAAATGGATTTCAGTTAATAAAAAATCACTTGAAAATAATTTAGCTTATAAAATACGTTTGACTACAAAATGTTTTTGCCTTTAAAATCGTACTAAAACTTTCTCTAATTTCTTAAGTGCACTTACATATTATAGGCCTAATTTGTCTGACTAATTATCACTATCAATAATGTAATTACTTACGATTGAGTTATTGAGTAAGAATTCAATCATCTATATACTGTTAGGCGACTAATTTGTTCAAGAAATTAAAATCAAATAAAATGGAAACAAAGAATTTCATCATATGTTACCAAAATTGGTTTTTACGGCTTCGAAAAATTTGATAATGTGATTGGTGCTTGCTCTAGATGATGGCAAACTAAACACATCGAAGGGAAAACCCTTGCTCAACCCCCCTCCCTGACTTATATTAGTAACAGACCCAAAAAAATTCGAAATTTTATTGAATTTTCCCTGTTCTATTTGTTGTTTCAGCAGCGAAGACGATTCTTGCGACCAGATCCATTTCAAACTCTACAGGTGTTTCATGCACAATAGTTTTAAGTGCCCCAAAGAAAGAAATCTAGGCTGCTTAAATCCGGAGAGCGTGGGGGCCAGGCAATCGGTCCACCACGCCCAATCCATCGTTGACCAAATGACACACGCAAATGTTCCCGAACGCACCTTCCATAATGGGGAGGTGCCCTATCATATTGGTACCACATGTTGCATCTCGCATTTTGTGCTACATGGTGAAGTAAGCCTGGTAGAACCTGTTCCAGAAAAATGAGCTAATTTGTTGATATCATAGAGGATGGCAACAGGTAAGGCCCAACTAAGCAGTGGCCGACCAAACCGGCCCAAACATCTACTGAGAAACGATGTTGTGCAGTTTGCGGTCTTACACCGTGGGGGTTCTCGTGGGCCCACAAATTTTTCATTGTGTTGATTAAACACTCCATCTCGCGTGAAATACACTTCATCAGTAAACAAGGCATAAGATGGGAAATGAACATTTTGGGCACATTTTTGTAGATACCACTGTGTGAAACGAACACGTGTAGAATAATCTGTTGGGAACAGTAACTGTGCCCTTTGAAGATGATGTGGGTGTAAGGAGCCGGCTTTCAGAACAGGCTGTACCATAGCCCGAGGCCGTCCTACGGCAACGGCGACGGCACTTACGCTGGTACTCGTATTCCTGTCTATGGCAATCAACACATTTTGTTCCATGGCGGGCGTACGAATCACTCGTGACCTGCCATCACTATGCCTGTAACCTTTTAAAGATCCATATTTCCACAAATTAGATGCACAAGAGAAAACAAACGGTTGGGCGGAACATGCCTCTTTGGGAACCGTTCACGATACAGCCGTTCAGCTGCTCGTGCATTGCCATTAGCCAATCCATACACTAAGTGCATGTATGCCAGCTCCCTGTTCGTATAACGTTGCATGCTCTTCTTACGACGACTGCTACTCTAATGAGGAAAGATCAGCTATATCCCAGAAAACGCTCTCATGAACAGCGCCCCCTACCAACGTACAGTCACGTTTCCGGTAATGGGTTCCTACTCAATTATCAATCCTTGTGATGTTCTCTACCTCCCCTTAAAATTTGCACCTATATTTATGAGACAACCTGTATAGTAATTAAAATTAATCAATACCAAAATAAGTGGGCAAAGATGTAATCGTGACTTTTTATTATTGAAAATGAGAAACTAACAGGGCGTTCTGAGATTCATCCATCGACAAATGTAAATAGAATTGCATGATTCCGTATTGAATATGATGTCACCAAACAGTATAAAGTTGCTGTTTAGTAGCTGAATTAGCGCAAGCGTTCGTACTAAACTCTCCAAAAACCATGTAAGGATTAGAGCTCGAGTGTTCGAGCGCGGCATCGTGTATCTTGGGCTTTGTGAAACCCTGCACTGCGGGAGAAGCACAAACCGTTAAGGAGGTTCTGTTGCAAAGTTAAATTTGTTAATCTGAAGCTACTAGTCGTTAAGAAGCTCGGGAATTATTGGCCTGAAGAGTCTGCTCTTGCTTATCAAACCGTTTAAGAAGAGGTCGTAGAGAAATAAGCCCTTGCTTAAAAGCTAAACTCCAGTAGAAGGTACATTTTAGTCTGAGCTATTTCGAATAGGGGCTATTAAACTTTTGGTGAACCTGGCTGTTTGTGCCGATTCTACGGGTACATCTAACTGGACTGACCCTGTGCCGCGGAGACGACCATTTGCGAAACAAGGACCTGACGCTTGAAACGATAAGTACTTTCACTCTTATTTGAAACTAGATGACTGGAAGTCTAGTTGTAGTTTTAATATAGCGACAGTGCGAATGTTGTGGGTAGATACACGGCAAGAACATTTGAAATAGAATTTTGAATTAAATGTTTTATTTAATTGTAATCTAACAAGGGAACCCCTTTCGCTGTTCACTGCACTTTGATATCAGACCTATGGAAGATGATAGTGCTTGACTTCCTGATCACGAATGTGTAATTATCTGTCTTCTAAAATAATATCACAATTTTTTATGAATATTTGAAGTCCAAAAATGACACTTTTTTCGCCAGGTTTGATATTTTTTAATCGCACTGTATGTGAGCAAAAACAGGTTTGAAGTCGGTAAGATTATGAAGGATCATCGTATTTAACGGATAAAAATAAAAAAAATTGTCTCAGCTAATTTAAACAGTATAAAAAAATTAATATGAAAAATGAAGTTTTAGCATAGATATTTGGCGAATTTGGCAAATATGTTGAAGAGTTGGCCAGGCATTTAAGTTTCTCATTCCACTAGCTATACAAACTCGTCCACAGGTGTAATGTCAATATACGAGGGCGAATCAGAAAGTCTTTGCCCCTATTTTTTATTAGCCAAATTACGGCTGTAAATGCGAAGTCAACATATCCATTCCCAGCGGTGGATCTTTCTTGGACCAGCCCGGCCTTCTCTGCTGGTAGCTCCGCGGCACGGCGCTGCTGTCAGTTGTTGAAGATGGCGGTTGTGTTTCACACGTCCACGGTGTACGAGCAACGAAGCGTGATTCGTTTTCTATGGAGCAAGGAACGAACGCCCATCGAAATCCACAGGGAAATGCAGCTCACGTATGGGGAAAAGTGTCTCGCTTTGAGAAGTGTGAGGTGGTGATATTGTGAGTTCGCAAAAGGCCGTGAAGACTTGCATGACAATGAGCGTTCGGAGAGGCCGCGTTCATCGATGACTGACGACAACATTTCCCACGTGGATGCAATGGTGAAAGCGGATAGGCGTGTGCACCTCAAGGACATTTCCAGGGAGCTTGGCATTCCGTATGGGAGTGTTTACGACATCGTTCACGGGTTCTTCGGGTTCCGGAAGATTTCATGTCGGTGGGTGCCAAGGCAGTTGGACGACATGCTAAAAGGCAAGCGAAGGATTGCTTCACTGAATCATCTACAACGGTATGCCGAGGACGGTGGAAGTTTCCTGGACAGTAATGTTACTGGCGATAAAACGCAGATACTGCATTTCATGCCGGAACCAAAGCAGCAGAGCATAGCGTGGAAACATCTGGGTTCGCCTCTGACAAAAAATTCCGTTCAGTGCCATCTGTTGGGAAAGTGATGTTAACGGTCTTCTGGGATCGCCCTGAACCGATCCTGCTGGATTTCATGCCACAAGGTGCAACCATCAATGCCGACAGTTATTGTTCCACACTGTCACGTCTGACATCATGCGAAAGCGCTGAGGGATCCTCAATGTGGACAACATGGTTATCCTCCACAACAATGCGAGGCCACATGTGACAATCAGAACCGCTGACAAGCTCCGGTCATTTCACTGGGAGAGTCTGGACCACCCACCACACAGTCCGGACCTCGCTCCTAGTGATTTCCACGTTTTCGGTCCGCTGAAGAAGTTTGCTAAAGAAGTCTGCTAAAGAGTGTAAGTCTAGTTGTAGTTTTAATGAGTGGCAGCGCGGACGTCGTATGTAGATATACGGCAAGAACATTTGAAGTAGAATTCTGTATTAACTGTTTTATTTAATTGTAATCTAACAAGGGAACCTTTTCGCTGTTCACTGCACTTTGAGATCAGACCTATGGGAGATGATAGTACTTGACTTCCTGATCACGAATATGTAATCATTTGTCTGCAAAAATGACATGGCAATTTTTTATGAATATTTGAAGTCCAAAAATTACTTTTTTCGCCAGGTTTGATATTTTGTAATCGCACTGTATGTGAGTAAAAACAGGTTTGAAGTCTGTAAAATTATGACGGATCATCGTATTTAACGGATAAACAAAAATTATGTCTCAACTAATCCAAACCGTGTAAAAAAATTAATATGAAAAATGAACTTTTAGAATAGATACTTGGCGAAATTGAGGACAATTTTGAAGGCTACTCCAGGTTTTCGTTCGAGGTAGTTATTTCGTATTATCGGAGCCCATGTCAAGTTTCTTTTACATTTCTTTTTCCAAAATATTATCTCATGAGGAAAAGAAACACATGGAAACATAAGCATGCACATATGAATATGAATAAATGAAATACGTGAATATGTGAGTAAGAATAAATGAAATGTATGAATATATGAGTATCCATACATGTATGAATAAATGAAATGTAAGAATATATAAATATCCATATATGAGATGTATGAATAAATGACGTGTATGAATAATGAAAAGCTGCTATATTTACCCAACCTGGATGTGGTCATTGCATATCACATGCTGTTGCAACCATGGAATTTAAAAAAATTGTGAACAAAACTTAATAGTAGGCTATTTGAAAATGCATTTATTGTAATTAGAAAAAATGTGAACAAAATTTCATGAAATGTATTTTATTTCATGAAGTTATGTAACCATAAATTGTGGATTAATTGTTGAATTATGCTCTTTATTTAAAAATGAGAAAAATTAAACTGTGTACATCTCAGGAATGTCGTAAAAGTGTTACAGTACAAAAAAAGAAAAGAGTGAAGCAAAGCAATTGATCACAGTGGGCACATTTTAAGAATGACAGATTTTTGCAATTATCTCGGCTACAATTGTTATATTCAATTTCAAAAGAAATTTCCTCAACATTTTTGCATTTTCCGGGATCATGATCGCTATAACAGCACCTAAACCAAGCATATTGTAATATAGGGCGATATTTTTTAGACTGTAATTGATTGTGAACCAAAGAATGCATTTTTATTATCTCATTTCGATGTCGTATGTCAATATCCATTTCATCGATTGCTATTTTATTGGTTGATTTTTTTTGCAAATTTTCATATTGTCGAAAGAAATAAACATCCAGCGGTTGTATGAGGGATGTTGTTTTGGGGGGTATTTGCAAGGATATACAATTTTCCGGAAAATCTTAATAAATGTTTGGCTCTATACTACCTGTCCATGAGACTATTAAAACACAGGAAGGAGGAGACATGATGGGTTTCATACAACATTCTACCCACTTTCTCATTTTGATTTTGTCCATTTTTTCCGACTTGGAGCATGTAATATATGTTTGGAGGTTGAAATAAATTCTTTTTTCCCGCAGCTTCTCTTAAACGAAGTAACATTTTCCCTGTCAGTTCCTGTCAGTTTTGGCTCTTAAAATTATCTATAAAATTATTGGAACATTTAAAATCCTCAAATCCCAACTCTTGGCATTTCAGGATCGCCCATCTTTTCAAATCTATATCATGAACAGGTAAATAATTTTCCCTAACTTTTGTAAATCTGGCTAACATTTCATTTTTTATTATTTTATACTTTTCTATATTTGTGCCCATATTTGATATATATTTTCTGAACCTCGAAATATAAGTAGGGTATTTTACTGTTGGATATTTCCTGTTTGTTTTCTGGAATTTACTTTTCTGACAACTGTCAAAATACTGAACAATTGTTTGCATATTTTCTAAACTGAATTCATTTGCCAATTGATCGCCCTTTACAGTACAGTTATAATATTCGTCACTGACTATACTAATATCACTTTCTTCGTCGATACGGAAATCACAATTGTCTTCAAAATCTAAACTGATATTTTCACTGACATTGTTATTAAAAATTATGTTTTCGATTTTCGACAATACTTCCCGACTTTCCTTAAGTTCTTGGTCAGTTATTAACGACGGAAGCGTGTCGTATTTATTAACGACCAAATTCAAAACGGATTGAATTATGTTCACTATATTTTTCATTTTCTCACAATCGGAAACTCGTACAACTATATTGACGTTACACTTGCGGACGAGTTTATATAGCTAGTGGAATGCGAAACTTAAATGTCCCGCCAACTCTTCAAAATTGTCGCCAAATTCGCCAAATATCTATGCTAAAAGTTCATTTTTCATATTAATTTTTTTTATACTATTTAAATTAGCTGAGACATAATTTTTTATTTTTATCCGTTAAATATAATGATCCTTTATAATCTTACCGGCTTCAAACCTGTCTTTGCTCACATACATTGCGATTCAAATATTCATAAAAAAATTGTCATCATTTTGCAGACAAATGATTACATATTCGTCATCATGAATTCGAGCACTATCATTTCCGATAGGTCGGATCTCAGCGCAGTGAACAGCGAAAGGGGTTCACTTGTCAGATGTAATGCTTGTTGTGAAGTGAGTGATTAGAATATTTTGATGCGGTTCTTTTAGACTGTCCGAAATTGTTTAGGTAATTTAAAAAAAACTATAATTGAAAAATGGATTTTTTTTGATCAACTACTCACCCCCTCCCCTCCTGTATGCACTGGGAAGCTCGTTTTAAAATATTCAAATGATGTAAACAAAGGAGTTGCCCTTGTCTCCAGTAAAAGGTTAAACTGCTGAAAGAGGTACGTTCTTCTAATTAACGCCTCAGTACTGTATTTTCCAATAGGCAAATTTTTTATTACAAAATTTTATTACACAATTTTTTTAATTGATGTCTTTATTAGTAACTGCTCAACTATGGGTGGCTGAGGGTGGAGTAATTAGAAAAGGACATATTTATTCCTGGAGACAAATCACCTTTGTTTACATCATTTGAATATTTTAAAATGAGTTCCAGTGTATAAAGGCTATTAATGTCAGTTCAAGGAGTTGAAAATTAAGCTGGTGATTTTAAAGTTTACAAAGCAGTCAGTCTGTGTTCCTTAGAAAATCACATATATGAGAGTCGTACTGCGCCTCCGGGGGAAAAAACACGGGTTTCCAGTATTCAGATTAGGCAGCAATGGACTGCCAAGAAGAAAGCTTTACATACCAGCGGGCTTCAATGAAATTGATACCAGGTAATGCTTCAATATAAATAATCAGAAGGGAACAAACCCCGGATTATGCTTAACTGGCATAGATCGTTTGCTGTGACGCTTCAACGAAGCTGGAAAATAAATTGACAGCGAACTATATATTCAAAAACGTTATTCGTTAACTGCTGCGATCGATTAGCGGTCAAACGATATTCTTTCAGAGGTAACGGTCGAACGGTGAAAAAAATAGCTTCCGCGTTTCTTCTCGATCAAATTTGTAAAGGGAAGCGACCGAAAGACAGCGTTCTAAAAAAAATGGATTTCACCTTAATTTTATACGAGACGGGGTCATTGCGTAAAGTACTCCACTCCTTAATAAAAAGTGGAAAATCCGTAGATAGGATTCAAACATTGCAAACGTTGGTAAACGTTGGTGAACATTGGTTGGTAAACGTTGTTAACATTGGTAACAGTTTGCCACCTGTCTTCGAGGGTAACGGATTGTTTAAGCACTAAATTTTTATAATAAAATGTCAATCTGATGTTGACTTTATATTCGGCAGTTTCTGTGCGATTGGCTAGACTTTTGGCGCTAAAGCTCTCGGTTAGTTTTCTGTGTTCGCTGCTTGCAACGGGAAGCGAGGGTTATCTACTTTTTGGATTTAAACCGGCAACACTATACAGGAAGAGGGAATCTCTTTTCTAGATTTTTTCTGCCATCGGGCCGAGAGTCCAAGTGTTTTTCGGCTTTTAATGGCAGTGTTGTCATGGCAACCACCTGGATTACGGAATATGTGGGGATATTTTTCGCCAAAGACTTCTCTACTTAGCTACCGCCATCTACAGTCGTAAATATTGTTAGATATTTCCCGTGTACTGAATAACGATCACTGCGAAATAATTTTTTTTTTATATTTGCAATTATTTTAGCAATTTATTATTTTATTTTTACGATTTATAAAAAAAATGAATTTTACGTGAAAATATCGTAATGTGTATATGAAATGCTGTGTATATGAATATATATATATATGTATATAATATATATGCATATAATATATGTGTTTATGAAAGAGACTAATATGAAAAATGAATTAGATGAAAAATGTTAGAAGTGGCACTTCCCTCCCTTTCCCTGAAAAGCCGTCACTCATGCAATTTAAAATAAGGATTTGAATATGATTGAAAATGCAAACTTACAGTTATTTTAAACATCGTCTTAGAGATGCTCGTCTTAAACAGGTGAACGGTCGGACATTTTTTGTCAATCGCCAAATTCACATAGGGAAATAAACTAAAATCTTAAACCATGGTAAAGGCGGTTGTCCGAAAGGTCGTCTTAGAAAGGTGGTCGTCTCACGGAGGTAAAAAATAGAATCACATGGGAAATGAACACAGTCTAAAATCTTTAACCATAATAAAGACAGTTGTCCGTAAGATCGTCTTAGAGATGGCCGCCTTAAAAAGGGAATGCTCATAATCACTGCATTCCCATTAGAAATATAGGAAATCATAAAACAAACTCTACTTTGGCATGTAGCGAAAGATTTCCAAAATAACTAAAAATTAAATAAATATAAAAGTAAAAATTAGAAAATTTTCGATTGAAAAGAAAACTCGCGATTGAAAAAAATGTACCAAAAACTTTCGAAAACAAATTTTCGATTTAAATAAAAATTTAAAAATTTTTGATTTAAAAAAAATAAACACAATGAAGTTGCGTGTTGACTGAAATACGTTGATTAAATGAAAATTCGAGCGTTGATCTCCTCGGGGCTGGGGAGAAAGTGAAGTCCAAAGCCGATGCTTGATAGAAATATGATTAGTATTATCACTGAATCACACGGAAACATAGCTAAATAACGATTTTTAAGATACTGCAATGTGCATAGAAACAACCCGTTGCAGGAAATTCTGGCTACAAAAGAGCTAATTAGGTAATTGTAGCACAGCGCGGGAATCGGAAGCATGAACGTGGTCTACACGAGTGGGAGAGGGGACGCACAGGCGTCGCACTGTCTGGTAGGAACCAGCATGTCTGAGACGTTCGGAACCGTCCAGAATTGAAATCGATGGTAATAAACGGTGTATAAATTGAAATACGGATTTGAATGATTGAAATTATCTCATTAGTCTACTAATTACTAGCTTATTACAAAATTGCAATAATTTTTTTTTTCAAACTTTAAGGGAAATTAAACAATAAACTTCCGTTTAAAACTTACGTCAAAACATCGTATACAATTCAAACTAGGGGATTAAAATTATCTAATTACAATTATTTAAAACAATTTAGACATAAATTTTAGCTTTTCACTAACCTTAAGGAACAATTTAAATATTAAACATTTGTATAATACTTAATTTAAAACGGGAAATCGTTCTTCGTCTCAAATAGAAAGACGTTCTATAAAAAGTGAAAAATTTGTTTGTTAAGAAAAAATGCGAAATATTAAAAAAGAGGTTTAAAGATAAAAACTTTACGCATATTTTTTTTTATCTTTTAAAGTTTAGAAAATAAAAATAAAAATTTAAAGAAAATTGTAAAATGTTTTAAAAGTGTTAAAAATTTGTAATTTGAAAAGAAGGAAAAAGTGGCAAATATTCTTGGGAGGGAAAAAAAACGCGCCAAACATTTGTGTAACCAGACCCATGTGAACACATCCGTGCAACCACAACCTGCCAGGCGTGCCACGTGCACGGGGTGTGGGGGTTATGTATGCTTATGGGTACATGGCGTATGTGGAAAGCTATGGCATTTCAGGAGTAAGAGTTGTTATAAGTTTCTGAAGTGGTTGTAATGCATTCCGTCACATCACAAACAAGAATAGTAGACTCTTCTTAGAATCTTGGGAAACTTACAAACTACACGGGAAAGCCATTAATACATCACAACCACTTCCAGAAACTTATAAACAACTCTTACTCTGAAATGTATGAGACATCCCCAAATTAGGTAACCCGCAGTGTGGGTTTCTCATTGGTCCCTATTGGGGTTCTTCCATGATTCTATTGGAGGCCTCCCATTGGTTCTCATTGGGTTTTCCCATTCTGCGGGACTACTCTGATGAAGGGTTTTCCAGAGTATCGTGTTTTTCGTGGGAGTACGATAAAATTGGCCGGTTCACAAACAGAATATCAAAACATTATGTCCCGAATAAACTGAACTTTAATTACATGCGTACGATAATATGGATTCCGAGATTAACGTAAGCTTGTACAATCGTGAAGAACATACGCATGCAAAGGCGTCGAAGTTACGAGGAAGTCTCTCTCTAATCACTTACTTTGCCGCGAACTTAGCGTCAGTTTTGGTTCTGCAATTGGAAAAGTTTTGGTTCTGGTTAGCAGGTGTTGCCATCCCTCGAAGAAAAGTGTGCCGCTACACACTCCCCTCCCAGCGACAACGTTTAAATTGAACATATAGTGACATATCTAGTGGGAAAATGAACTTGCTGACCCGATCTCGTGATCCCTGTTATCATTGAGGTCTCTGTGGTGTTTGCTTCATTGGTGTCCTAAACGGCATTGCTGCCATGAGCTGTTGTCCTCTCTGTTTCAAGCATAAAATCTGGTTTGATTCGATCAATGGAGATTCTCTTGACAGTTCCGTTGATTTCGATATCAAAGATATTCTCAGTGCGTCGTTTAACTGCATATGGCCCATGGTAACTTGGCTGCAAATTTGTGTGTGCCGCATTGTCTTGCACAAAGACGTGTGTACACCTTTTCAGATCCATGGGTACAAAAAAGTTTTTTGTCCCGTGTGTTGTTGTTGGGGTTGGTATTAATGCTTTGACAAAATTTTGAAGCTGTTTTAAGAAATCGTGTTGTTGTGTCTTCTCGGAATCATTGTAAAATTCACCCGGCAAGTGCAGTGCTGAACCATATACCAGTCGAGCAGATGAACACCCCAAGTCTTCTTTAATGGCGGAATGAAGCCCAAGAAGTACAAATGGGAGAGCATCTACCCATGCAGTTGATTTTTGAAGATCGCTTTTCAGAGCGGTTTTGAGTGTACGATGCTGTCGCTCGA
>QLNU02014802.1:7485129-7508584 GCA_006491805.2 Dysdera silvatica | reverse complement strand
GATCAAAACAGAAATAGTTAGCTAAAAAAAACAAGGCAGTTTTTGAAGTGAAAACCCTTAAACTGAAAACCGAGCATTGCAAGAGAAATGGTTAACTGCTAAGAAACAGAATTTTCAAAGAAATACTGCGAAAACACCACAAAAGATCTATTGAACGTCCTCAGAAAAAATAGATTAAATCAAAAATTAAGCCAACATAAAAATGAAAAGCTCAAAAGTGGCAAGAGAAAGATCTTTATCTAGGAGTAAATTTATAATGGTCGAATATAGCGCAAAAACAACATAACCAAAACGTGGAACTTCTCAAACATTAAAAGTGTTAGGGACCATTCGATACAATTAATACATACGATGAATAATACGATACCATACGATGAATAATACGATACCATACGATGAATAATAAATACGATATCATACGATGAATAATACCATACAATGAATACCATGTGATGAATAATACGATACGGTGAATAATATCATACGATGAATAGTACGACACGATAAATAATACCATATAATGAATAATACCATACGATGAATAATAACATACGGTGAATAATACCATACGATGAATAGTACGACACGATGAATAACACCATACAATGAATAATACCATACGGTGAATAATACGATACGATGAATAATACCACACGATTAATAATACCACACGATGAATAATGCCACACGATGAATAATACCATACAATGAATATTACGATACGATGAATAATACCATACGATAAATAATACCAACGAAACAATACAGAGTTTCACCAGGAGATTCCATAACAAACAGTTATTTCGACACTGGCGTAAGGTTTAAAAACACGATGTTGTCAAGTGACGGCAGAATTTCTGCCTTCACTTGACAAAGGGAGCAGTTGGCTCCCGAAACGTCGTGTTTTTAAACCTTACGCCAAGTCTGCAGAATTCTGCCTTCACTTGACAAAGGGAGCAGTTGGCTCCCGAAACGTCGTGTTTTTAAACCTTACGCCAGTGTCGAAATAACTGTTTGTTATAAATAATACTATACGATGAATAATATCCTACGATGAATAATACCCTACGATAAATACTACTATACGATAAATAATACGACACGATAAATATTCGATGGTTTAGCTACGTAGGGCCGTAACGACACAGCGGCTAAGCAAGTTATGTATAAACCCAGAGGTTGCTAGTTTGACTCCAACACAAATAAGTAACCTTTTATTTTCTTTACACAAGTCATCCTAAGTTCCATATAAAAATGAAGTGCAGAAACTTAATCGCATTAAAATACAACATTAGTAATTTGTATATCGGTTTTACAACGCAGGGACCGTTAAGGTCATGTTGCGCCGGAACCTACGATTTTCTGTGAACTCCGAACTTCTTGAAGACTAGGGAATCAACCCCCGGACCACAGTTAGTTGGTGAGCCTCTTTTTGCCTTAATTAGCGTTGGGAAAACGGCGCGCTATGCGAACGCTTTAGCACATCACTACCGAAAGGACAAATATTCGTTTGTTTGTGGTTTTATGGCTCAAGGACTACAATGGTCATATGCTGGGGCGAGTATAATGGTCATTTGCTATTTTCCGAGGAATTTGAACATCTGGACCTATGATTTTCCGAGGAATCCAAACCTCTTAAGGCCTAGGGAACCAAACCCAGTGAGCAGTGTGATCTTTATGAGATCTCTGAGTAAGCGTTCTTTGCACCATTGGGAGTCAAACTCATGTTATCAACGCACTAGGCGAACGCCATCGCAGGAAGGCCAAATATTCACCATAATATTTATAATAATTAGATATTCAAGAAAGGAAAACCCTATAGAAGCATTCATTGCCTCGTAACAACAAGCAAATTACTTAAACTTTATAAAAATGGAACAAACACATTTTCATAAATAGCGGACTAAGTTTCAAAATCTTCACAAAAAATTTATCTTCTGCTATTTAAGAAACTTTGTGTAAAAGGAAAACTGTTTGTGGTAAAGATTTTGCTCGCATAACAGTTTTTATTTTCTCATAAAACATGTTTATTGCGGAAATAAAATTGAAAGGTCCTTATCGGTGAGTTTTATTGCAAAACTTTTATTCATAAGAAATCGATCATCAAACTTATTGATAGTAAGACAGAAATGTTTATTTTTCATCTGGCAATTGTAATCGATTTCTTTTACAACGTGATTTTTTACGTTGATGATGATAATATTTTTCATATAAAGGTACTAACTGTTTGAGTTTTAGCTTATGGTTTAGGGTCGTGTTTTTCAACCGGCGGGCCGCGGACCTATACTGGGCCTTGACATCAATTATTCCAGGCAGCGAGATATTCCCCTGGAATTTTTATTTTAGTGTCTCAAGTACTTTGCATGAATAAATACTATTTGACACTCAAAATATTCTGAGGAAAACATTATCTCGAGAAGCTCAGAGCCAGAAGCCCCGGATAATATCCATGCAGAAAAGGCCAGTAAGCGAGCCGTGTATTTTTAAATTTTAGGAGTGATCATGAATGGTCGGGAATTTTTAGTAAAGCCGTAGCCAGAATTTAATTTCGGGGGCTAAATATTTTTACAGCATGTATTGATACAATCACAGCATGGAAGGACATAGCTGATTCCCATTAAAAATTTAGTTTCGAGGAGAACAGGTCCCTAAGATCCCCCCCCCCACACTCTGTATATGGGTATGTAATTTGACGAGAGGAAGTTAAAGAGATTTAGGCAAGAACGGGGAGTTGGGAAAGATAGCCGCCAAAAGTGTTCGAGAAAGCATATATACAGTTGGAACATGACCAATCATTGAAATTGCCTGCAAGCTGATTACAGCAACGTGCGGTGCAACCTCTTTTCTTAAAACTGAACGAAATAATATCTATGCTGCAAATGTTGGTGACCAATCAATATGAAAGTAGAGAGCAAAGTGTATACTAATAGAAAAATACACGATTGATCTTTGTAATTATATATCGTAATTGTAATTATTCTTACTTACGATAGTTTAATATATGAACTTAAAAAAAAAATGGGAAGGTGCTTACGAATAAACTTGTTGGGACCAGGCCCTCGTCTTATGAAAAAAAAACTATTTGCCGGGTCGCCGATTCACTAACTAGAGCAGCCCCAGTCTTAGCATCCGGGAATCAGGACAAGTGATATGTCGTTGGAAAGTTCTGAATACATAGATTACGAATGTAAGAAAAAAGTAACTGGAACGGGGGGATTCCTTCAGAGATATTGGGACAAAAAATCGGAACTTGTGCTTTGCGGGGGAAACAACCCATAGGTGGAACGCTTTCTTTTTTTTCTGATCCTATGAACATCATCCTTGTGAACATCAGGAACTAACTCCTTGCCCAGTTCTACGGGACGAAGAGAGAAAGCATGGGCAGGGCCAACAAAGAAAGACCTGCAGACGCTCAACCATGGCGAATTACAGAAGTACCCGCGGCTTGCGTTCCAGGCGCGCTGGTTCAGGGGAGGTGGCAGGCACTCATGTGTCATGAGAAGTCGAGTCCAGTTCTGAAGATATCGTCGGCGAGTCTTCAGACTGCAATGCTATCGCTGACACGCAGAGTATAAATGCAGCCACAGTGTTCTAACTGGCTACTGAACAAATTTCAAAATTTTTTAACAAAGAACCTGGTACGCTAACAAGTAATGAATATGGAATTGCCTCAAAAGTCGTAGAGCTATTCATGGATTTGATGGATGAGCTGATACCAACAGCAGTGGAAGTACTGGGTTATCCTGAATTTGAAGGGTCAGTTGATATGCAAGAGTCTATAAGCACCACTTCTTATGATGATGACAGTGATTACTATGATGAAGATTGCAATGAAATACATAAGAAACTATCTATAACAAACGACAGAAAAAAAAAGAAGAAGCTAGTTGAGGCGCATCTGAAACACCCGAACTGGGGGATTAAATCTTTTAAACATAAAGGATTAACCTGACTAACATCCGCACATATGAGATATTTACCTATATGGACTAATGGATATCAGAGTGGCATGTTCAAAACGGAAAAACGCAAAGTCATTGACAAATACGTGTTCGACAAATTATGTGTGCCTGATCAAAGAACAAAATGATCATTACTGTCAATTTACAGGATTAAACAGTGCAGAAATTACGTGAAATAGGTGACTGCGGTACAAATTATAAAAGCCTCTCATTGATGGGCAACTCTATTTAAGAAAAAG
Source organism: Dysdera silvatica (assembly GCA_006491805.2). NCBI lineage: Eukaryota > Metazoa > Arthropoda > Arachnida > Araneae > Dysderidae > Dysdera > Dysdera silvatica. Next base: position 7,504,383 of record QLNU02014802.1, on the reverse strand, counting down.
CATAATATCTCCCACAGAAAGATATGTCGCTTTGCCAATAAAACGGAAATTGTCAGTGAAGCAAAAATAGCATTGCCCAAAATTCTGCCAGCCCTTAGGTACGACATTCCATCGGCAAGTGAAATACTTTGCACGAACTTTGTTAAATCATGTAGCCGTGTTTGAAGAACAGAAAGGACTACATCCAGAAAACCGACTATACCAAAGGAAGAATATTATTTGCATGCATTCTCTCATTCATCATCAGTTTTCTGAACCAGCATTTCAAAATACGATTCTTTATTCATTTTATTCTTCTGGCCTTACTAATGAAAAAGTAAGTTTCGAAAATGTGAAACAAGTTTGCTTTACATTTTCTACAACTGATGGTTTCAGCTGCTGTGTTGCAGGATGTGACAATGACAGATTCATTAAATATAGTAGATGCATGATTATTCTTTGTTTTGACTGTTTCTTTTTTCAATTTCACACAATACAGTCTACGTTTAATTTTTAATTATCACTCACTTTCGTTGCACAGTGTGACAATAGCAATGCCTCTTTGAATATTCACATATCCAGCCCCACACATTGTAGGGTCTTGGAGTGATGTCCTTATACTGATAAAGCCATGGTAGGCTTAAACCTCAATCACTACTTGAAGCATAGGTCAAAAAAAAAAAAATAAGAAACAGAAAATAATAATCAGCTTTAAAACGAAATGTTTCACCTGTGGGTTGTTTTCCCCGCAAAGCACAAGTTCCGATCTTTTTATACCAATATCTCTGAAGGAACTTTCCGTTCCAGTTACTTTTTCCCATATTCGTAATCTATGTACTTATAGCTTTCCAATAACATATCACTCGTCCTTAGTCCTTAGTGTAGGCAGGAAGTTCATAAGGGGAGGGTTATAGGCTTAATGGGAGGGGTTACAGAGCTACAACTCATATATTCCTATGTTAAATATACAAAATTTCATTGCGATGGGGGTTACAACCCCAAAAACCTCTCCTTAGCTACGCCTTTGCTCTAGGGAACCTACCCCGTACAACAGTGAGTAGGTAGTCGATGTTTTCTTTTCTTTTGGCCCCGTTGAAAGTCGAATACGGCTTAGCGGCACTTTATGCAAATACGTTTCTACGGCAAGGCCTTTTTTTATATAAGAGCCAGTGTTAAGATATACACAAGACGCTATGAATGGGAACCAATTCCAAAACCAGAACTTAGGTGGTTTTTTTTCGACATACAGAAACCAAACAAAAATTGAAAAATGTCATGTTGGTGGTGCCACCTATTGAGCTGATTAGATACCAACTAAATCGATCCATACTAAACACTTTCCTAATGGAAAAATGATATATTATACTCATGTTTAATAAGATGCAGGAAGTTAATTCTCTTGGCGTGAAATGTATGGACGTACATTACCAATAATATAGTGGTAATGTACGTCCATTACCAATAATATAGTGGCAAATTAAATAGTGCCAGAACGCTGTGTACTTGATGGTGTTGTTGGTAATGGTGGGCATGGAAGCCGAGTGATAAAATGGAGCGAGAGACTAAAAAAGGCAAAGCCGGAAATACCTTCCGGCTCTACTACACCCCTGTATATTACAGTGATTTGCATATCTATAAAATATACTATAATCCCTCCATGGGCGTCCATACAAGTACTTCTAGGGGTTTGGGGGCTGATAAAAATTAAAGAAAACTTCTAGAGGGGCTGAGAAAAATTATTACCTCCTTCTCAAAGCTGTCAAGAATTTTAGTGAATGTACAAGATACCAAAACGCTACAAAAATAATTGATACTGCTTGACAATTAGTAATGAGCTAAAAAGTACCTTATTTTAAAATGTGACTGTAAAACTTTTGAAAGTAAATGCATAGCAGGTTCGGGCGAATCAAATTTTTAAACGGCTAGGGGGGGCTCTCGATCCCCCTCTGCCCCTCATGTGGGGGCCCATGATTCTTCCCAATCACAACTTTCAAGGGACGCACATAAACGACGTTAAACTGAAAAGACGTTAATTAAATCGACGTTATTGGAGAGTTTATTGTACCTATATTTTTATTTATTTTTCAATAACCTTTTCATTATTCGTATTTTAAATTGTCGATAATTCTAAATATCTTTCCATTTGAGTATAGGGCAAGGAAAAATCAATATTTTTAGCAAATTTAACAACTGGTTTACAGTTTATTCTTTTAAAACATCAGTTGAAATCGTCCGTTTACTGAGGAAAAATGTTTCCATTAATACGATTAATCGTACGTCCTGCAGGAAAGAATAAAGAATCGATTTTTTTTACGGTATAAGAATATCAAATGCATAAGAACTGATAAAAACGGAAAGGAAAATATCGTATCCTTCAGAACTTTTGTAAGAAGACATTTTTAACATGCATAAAGCTCTCAAGTTTGATACAAAAAAAATAAATTTACGTTTTCTATTTTAAAATGCATAAAAACTTTGAGGCCCAAATCCATTTGGCCCATAATTCTCTATTCTCTTTCTCTTCTTCAGCCAGAACTTCAAAGGATATCTATCATCGATTATTTTTCCCAATCGATATTCCATTAATTTGGAGCACCGGTTAAATATGGGATAGAGAAAAATAACTTCTTTAATTCATTTATTCTCGAACTCTTTCTTGGAGTTCTTTATAAACGGAGCACTTCCCTCTCTCCTTCAAGAGATGGCTATGAGTTTTAGAGATATATCTGATTCTCTCTGGGACAAAAAAAGTTAGATCTGCGTTCCTCGTCTTCGCAATCCATCGCTGTTCTGAAACATCACGCGCGTGAAAAAATGCTCTTTTTTTGATCAAGCGAGAAAAACCGTTTCCATTTCCGATTTAATTCCGTGCACATGAGTGGGTTTCATCAATCAAGAGGGTTCATGCGAGGGACATCTTCTCCCGTTTTGTCGTTTCATTTTTTAGATTTCTTTCTCCATGTTACAAAAAATGCTGAAACCTAGCAAAAAGGAACAGAAAATATGTTTCTTGTTTTTATCAAGAGAAGTTAGACAGCTGATTTTGAGTTTGTTCTCTTTCATATTTCGTTTCATTTTTTATCAAGAACTAAATCTTCAGATATCTGAAGATCAAACACTTCTTATTTATCAAAATTAGACACACAAAACAAACAAAAATTAAAAAAATGTCATATGCCATCTATTGAGCTGATTAGACGCCAACTACATCGGTCCAAACTAAACACTTTTCTAATGGAAAAATTATATATTATACTGATGTTTAATAAGATGCAGGAAGTTAATTCTCTCGGCGTGAAATGCATGGACATACATTACCAAGAATACAGTCGAAAATTAAACACTGCCGGAACGCTCTGTACTTGGTGGTATTATTGATAGTGGCGGGGATGGGAGCCGAGGGATAAAATGGAGCGAAAGTGGTTAAAAAAAGCAATGCCGGAAATGCCTTCCGGCTCTACTTCACCTCTGTATATTACAGTGATTTGCATACCTGTAGAATATACCATAATCCCTCCATGGGCATATATACGAGTTGAATAATGCGTATGCTTGGAAGATTTGAGTCAGTATTTATAATATTGTTCGTTAAAAGCTTTTAACCCAACTGTACAATAAGGCAATCCCCATGAATAAACGAAACTCCTTTATTTTTGTTTTTAAGAATTTGCTTTAACCATATATTTGATTCATTTACAATTAATACATTCAGCTTTATTGACAACGCCCTAGTCAATTTTCATAACCATCCAAAACAAATGTGAAAACTTCAGAAAGTTACGCCTAATATTGATTATCGACCACGATATCGATATGCGTATGTACTGTATGTCAGTCCGAAAAAACAAAAGTTTAAGGTGAACTTAAAAATTTAAAAATTTAATTTTGTTATTTCTTTCGATTTTTCTACGCCATTCCGACATACTAATGTAAGTGGTGCCAAACCTGCGTGCAGATACTAAATTGCAAATAACTAAAATAGAGCTTAATTTTTTTGTTCTGTAAGCTATTTGCGAGATTCACTTTTTCTTTTAGAATTCCAAGACCGATCATTCTATATTCTGCGGACAGTCATGGGATCTCGACCAATATGAGCAGCAATACTGCGGTACGATAAACCGCAATCCCGGTAGGCTACAATTCTTACCTTGATCAAAGTCAGACACGTGCTGGTAGGCACACTGGCGTACGCAGGTGGTGTTGATGGGGTTGTAACCCCCCTTGCAATGAAATTTTGTATATTCAACATAGGAATATGTGAGTTGTAGCTCTGTAACCCCACCTCATTGAGCCTATAACCTCCCCCCTTATGAACTTCCTGCGTACGCCAATGGGTAGGCATTTCTCCTCCTTACACGAAGCATTACAAACCTTCTTGGCCAAAAACAAACGTTCAAATGCAATTCGAGTATGAGAAAACTGCTGTCAAATCTCTGCTTTTATACACAAAGTAGGTGTCGCTACCGCCGCCTGCTGAAAATCTAATCGTTTTCATATCACAGCATGCTCTATCTGTCATGCAAATTTCGCATGTGTGGCGTGCCGCCTTCCTGGTGTAGCAATTTTAATGGCCAGTAGTGTGTGTCGATAAGAATATCTTTTCAACCATTTGACTGCATGCTCTGGAAATGTTACAATTCGGGAGAACTTGCATCTGCGTATGCAGAAAATTCATAACGGGGTTACAGGGTTACAATGGGGGATACAGAGCTGCAACTTCATATATTCATATGTGTATGTATACAAAGTTTCATCACAATGGGGGAAGTTGTAACTCAATCGACCCCCTCTGCATACACCAGTGCGTTTGGGAACAGATCTTTTCTTCAAGGGAGATTTCAAGTATTATGCAAGCAATATTTGGCCATTTCAAACTTCCTCCCCTCCTCGACTAGTAAGCAAAAATTAACATTGGCTAACATAGGAAAATAAGACCAACCGCACCCCCACCAAGGTAGTTATGTAATGCTTGAACCCTCCCCAAAAATGAAGTTTGTAAAATCAAAAGGTAGGACCAGGATAACTGACGTCCAGCTTAAAAACACTCTTAGGGTTGTAACGTTAAAATTTTCGTGATTCTTTTATTTTATTTTTCTAACGTACATGGGGTAGTTTTGTTGATTTGCAGTGAAACGATGGTAAAAACAAAAGAAAAAAACTCAGCGCAGGAGTCTTTAAAGTCTATCCTAAATACACTACTGGCCATTAAAATTGCTACGCCAGGACGAAATGCAAATAACAGAATGATATTTATTTGACATATATATTATAGTGGAAAGAGCAAGTGATTAAATTTACAGGAAATTAGGATGGTTAGATCCTGAGAAATCAGTACCCAGAGCAACCACCTTTGGCAGAAATAACAGCATTTATACGCCTGGGCATGGAGTCGTGATGAGGACAAGATCACGTGACGTCATTCCTGCGTCCAAGTTCGTCGTTGATCACACCATTTGAATCACTTGTTTGTAATCACATTCACTTTTCAGACGAATCCCGGTTTTGTATACAATATCATGATGGCGGCATCGTGAAGAACGCACATTGCCAGCTTGCATTCGACATCTTCATACTGGCCCATCACTTGAAGTGATGGCATGGGGTGCCATTGGATATATGTCTCGATCACCTCTTGTTCGCATTCCCGACACTTTGAACAGCAGCGTTACATTTCTGATGTGTTAAGGCCCGTGGCTCTGCCCTATCTTCGATGCCTCCCTAACGCTATGTTTCAGCAGGACCCTGCATGACCGCATGTTGCCCGTAATGTCCTGACCTTCCTTGATACAGAAAATGTTTCGATTCTGGCAAGCTCGTTCTCCTGATCTCTCACCAATTGAAAACGTGTGGTCAATGGTTGCCGAGTGACTGGCACGTCACCACCACTCACTACTGTCGATGAACTGTAGCATAGTGTTGAAGCTGCATGGGCTGCTGTACCCATACATGCCATACAATCTCTGTTTGACTCCATGCCCATGCGGATAAATGCTGTTATTGCTGCCAGAGGTGGCTGGCTGCTCTGGGTACTGATTTCTCAGGATCTATACATCCCAATTTCCTGTAAATTTAATCACTTATTCTTTCCATTGTAATGTATGTGTCCAATAAATATCATTCTGTTATTTGCATTTCTTCTTGGCGTAGCAATTTTAATGGCCAGTATCGTATTTAGGATAGGCTTCAAAAAGTCCTACTTCTGAGTTTTTTGTTTTGTTTTTGCCATCGTTTCACTGCAAATCAACAAACAACCCCTAATGCCCATATACGTTAGAAAAATAAAATAAAAGGCTATTGAAGGAAGACCGTGTATTACTTTAGTTCTCTAGCTTTTTAAGATTTTTGTTACTAAATGTAAAAATGAGAAAGGAATAAAATACATATGTTTAAGACTCAGAGGGAGCAGGAGGCGTTATTTTTATGTGAAACAATTTGCATTTTTTCCATAAGCCGGAGGCACGCATGTAAAATGTCGGCAGGCAGCGAGTTAAAGATCCCTGGTCTAAACTGAAAATAAAAACCCTGGATTAACTGAATTTATCAAAACGGCATCTTTGCTTAGGAACACGTACATTTGTGTGTAAACATGCATTATATCTCTCTATTATGAAGACAAAAAAAAATCCCTATTTACTGATAACCACTTCCAGAACTTCCTAAAGATATCATGGAAGAATGTGCTTTATGTGGCATGGAAGAATGTGCTTATGTGTGTATAACTTGTTGGATTTTCATGAGCATCCAGTTTTTTTCCCCGTTGACTTGAACTGAGCTGCAATCCCATCGATATTTTGCTAAAAAATATATGAAAAAACATTCTAGATTGTTTATGTGTACCTGATCCAACGTTTGATTCAAAGATGGATCCAGAAATCTTTCAGAGGAGGGATTTGTTTCCGATCCCTATTTTTCGGTAAGTGTTCGGCACTTTAAATTTCATTTTCCATGATATAATTCCGGCTCAGGGGAGCGATCCCCCCCCCCCCCAACCTTGTATTCGCCAATAATTTTATATAGTTGTCGTTCTATTTGTAAAACGGATCTGGAGAGCAATTTGAAGTGAGTGTACCAAGAAATATTCTTAAATATTGGCCAAATGAAATATATTTTGTGGTTCGCGACTTTAACCATACCATTATATATACTCATGTTTGTAAAAATTGCAACACCATGAAGGACTCGTCCGAATTGAATGAAATTTAATGTACAAACGACCTGTGTTGATACAAATAAACAATTAGAATTACAAAGCAAAAAAAAAAACCAATATTACATGTCGAAAATCAGTATTTGGTGAAGCCACCACGCGCTGAAATAAGTGATGCTATACGACGTGGCATGGAATCAAACAGATGTTGAATGTGTGCCTGAGGAAGAGCATTCCAGATTGCTTGTATGCGACCCCAAAGTTCATCTGTAGTAGCTATGGGACGAGGATCACGAGCGAGACGCCGACCAACGAAATCCCACACATGTTCAATCGGCGACATATCCGGCGAATAGGCAGGCCAAGGAAGAAGCTGTATCTGTTGTGATGAAAAGAAGTCTTGAACATTCCTGGCAATATGTGGGCGGGCATTGTCCTGTTGAAATACAGCTCCGGGAATGCCTTGAAGGAAGGGAACAACTTCGGGCTCCAGAACTTCATTGATGTACCGGTTGCTGTTAAGATTACCCACAATTCGTAGCAGCTGAGATCGTCCATGATACGCAATCGCACCCCAGACTATAACTCTGGGGTATCGTCCACTATGACGTTGGATAATGCACTCCGGAAGGTGGCGTTCACCGGTATAGCGTCTAACACGGATGCGGCCATCACTGTACCCCAAATTAAAGCGGGATTCATCAGAAAACACCACTTGTTGCCAATCAGCACGCCAGTCTCTATGTCCATGAGCCCATTGTAGCCGCAGGCGCCGATGGTTTTGCGTCAGGAGGATCCTGTATAAAGGAACTCTTGCACGCAGTCCACGGTGCAGTAGACGCCGACGAATTGATGAAGCACACAATGATACACCTGTAGCAGTGCACCAACGTTCTGCCAACTGTCCAGATGAAGCAAAACGGTCCGTCACCGCCATGCGGACCAGGTGTCTATCATCCCGTGCTGACGTCACCTTTCGGCGTCCACTCCCGGATTTCCGAGTTGTCTGGTTCTCTTGAACCCACTGCTTCCACACTCGCATCACTGTGCTGCTGTTACGCCCCATACGAGCTGCTATTGCACGATAAGAAAACCCTCCTTCACGAAAGCCGATCATTCGTCCCCGTTCAAACTCCGTAACTTGCTGAAATGTCGCCCTCTTTCTTCGTAGAGGCATAGTGACGTCTCATGTAACGTTTACCACTAGCAGATAGCCATACACGCCCCGCTACAGCCCTCTATTTATACGGATCCATCAGCAGTTCAGAGGGCGCTGCTCAGCCCACGCATGCGTGATGACTCTGAAATTCTAATCATTTGAATAGCATACCCTAATTTGCATTTCCTGAAAGTTTCAGCTCAATCACATGCTACCTTCATGGTGTTGCAATTTTTACAAACATGAGTTTTTATTATTAAACCATGTATGTGCGGCCATTAGATATGATTGTTTCTAACGCGTCTATCTTTGGTTTGTTCGTTATTTTTTCAAACAAGGTGCTTAAAATGTAAACAGGAAAAATTTTTATAATAGTATAAAACATTGTAAAATACACAAGAATTCTGTCTATGTGAATATATCACTATCTATAGACCTGAACAAGGCATCTTTAATTTTTTATAAACTACCTTATTATAAAACACTTGCTGCAATGAGTTTTATAGAAATATCGGAAAACGTTAAAAAAACAGCCATTTTTAATTTTGTTTTCCACATGAACATAAAAAATTGTTTTTGAAAGAAAATTTTTTATGAATGATGTTTTTGATAAATGAAATATTTTTTGCAATGGTTACTTTTTCCAGATTAGAACTGTAATTGGCGCATTCAGTTTTTTTAAGGAAGAAAAATGAAGATTTCAAAAAATAAGGTCAGAGGGAATCGACTTTTGTTGGCTTTGGTGGATTATATTCAAATTAGTAACGCATTTAAATTTTCCAAACAAAGCTTAGTTTGCGAAATTGTTTTCTACATGCTCGTTTTTTTAATAAATGGAAGTCAGAAAGAATAATTGAGACGACACTGTTAATTCATTTTAGAAAGTATGATTTAACGTCTTGAATAAACTAAATCTTCGCCTTAATACAGACATGCAAAAAAGCGCTGACTACATCTAAGTTTTCTTCTTACTAAGTCTACTTACCGACTTGTTAAGGCTCCTAGGAAGACTTTTTCTACTAGAACTCACGTTTTCTACTGTCATTTAATATGGGGATTCACTACAAAAATCAATATACGAAGATTTCAAACACTATAAAATAAATTTCTCAAGCTAATAAAACTAAAACTTACGTCGCCGCAATGTAACTCCAAAATGATGTGCAAAGACAATATTCTACCAATAAACAAATTATTGAGTTATAAACATTCTCTAATCACGTTCAATGATTTAAGGCATAACTCTGGTTTCTTCTATGTCAATATTCAATTACCACAACATCTTTATCCAACCTCATCTAGCGCTAACTATAGATCCTATCGTACAAGAATTGGTCTTGCTTGTAGAAAAATGGGATATGCTGGTACAAAAATATGGAACTCTCTTCCACAATCAACTAAATCCATTACCTCTTGTTTAAAATGCAGGAATGATGTGCGGAAATTCCTTATTGCACCTTAACTACAAATCATTATTTGAATTTTTCTTTCTATCCTCTCACATCTGCTTTTATTCGACAACTTATAATAAACACTCTGAAGCGCTGGTTCATCTATTGATAAATCTCCACTATTGCTTAATGTTTATTTTTGTGTAGCGTTTTGCACAGTCAAAATCTTATTGTTTGTTTGGATTTTTTATGGTTCAAGAGCATCTGGCTATACTGCGTCAAGCAAAATCTTGCTCTCGGACAGCATAGGCTCTGGCAGACTCTCATCTTAAGATATTGCTGCGCCTTGGTGATTATGAACCTTGGTTATTATTATAATATCAATCTTGATATTATCATTGTATATATATAGCATTATATGATATAGCATTGTATGCTCTACTATATTCATTTTTATGTTCTTTTTTAATTGTTCATTAACCATCTAAAATAAATTTGTAAAAAAAAAAACAAAAAAAAAAAACAATCAGCGATTATTCGACGAATGTAAACATTGGCGCAACTTTTAAAATGTCGCCAATAAATACAATTTGCAACCAGGATCACGTGATAAAATGGCAACAAAATGGCGGATACGCGCCCGCTCCCTTTTTTAGGAACCCTAGAACTACCTGCGCTACAGAGTAGACGTTCAGTAGCGCAACAATAATGCGTTCACCCAACGTACAATTAGAGTTTAACTTTCAACGGTGAAAAAAAAAACGCAAGTCAACTTCCCTATCATGGTATAGTTAAAACTTAGTCGCTCATCGTGCAGTCAAATGGGATTCAACTCCTATTGAAAAGAGTGACCATGTTCTGCACACCGTAGCCTGGAGTTTAATTTCTTGACAACGGAGGTTCGGATTACTCGGAAAATTGTTGGTTCTGGTGCAGCATGGCCTTTGATCTCATTGCGCCATGAAAACACAAACTAAGAAGAGCAAGAAAATGGAGCAAACTTGCGAGAAATAAATAGAAAAACCAAGGCTGATAACTGAAGCCAGGACCCTTAAGAATATGGCTGACCTTAGTATAACACCATGGGCGGATTTACCATTTTTCCACTCCCTTTCTACATATCCCCCCCAGTGGTACGAACAAAAATTTTTACACCATTCTATATACGCCAAAATCTTTTATATTGGCAGTAAATACGTTGAAAACAAACTATTAATTGGAATATGAATATTAAGCAGTATTAACTGTTATTGCAATATTATTTCTTTCTGGTATACGAGTATAATAAATCAAATTTAATTTTAGCAAAAAATAAATAAAAGCCCATTAAACACTGGTATTTAAATGGAAAGCATGACGTCTGGCTTTCTTCTCGGTAAAACATCTGATTATATCATCGTCTGGTATTGATTTTGTTCTATCAGACTTCATACACAAAATTTTGTCGCCGTAGTCTATAGCTGTTGTTTTGTATGCAAATAAAATGATAAATAAATAAATAATCTGGAAATGTTGGCCGAGCAAGCGGCACTGTGTTTCCAGGAAAGGAAAGGGTATAATCCAAGAGATAAGGGAAGAAAACAAGAGATAGAATCTCCATTTGGGGATCAGAGACCAGGGCTAAATTTAGCGACCAACACCGAAGGGAAAACGGAAGACAGCTTCCTAGTCTATAGCCCCGTATAGCCTATTGGGAAATACGGCACTCTGTAGCACCCACCAATATCCTAAACAGGAAACAATGGAATTGTCCCGATGTCGTGTCGCTGATTTCGAATAGAGAAATGGCAAGGATGATGATGTCCACGAAACTTCAGGGAATCTGTGGTCATATTACTTTGGCATCCTGATTGCTTTTACAATGCTTTATCAGGAGCGGGCCATTGTTGCAATGAACGTCAATTTTATTTAATTTTTTAAATGTATTTGAACCCTTTGCACTCACAATGAATTTCAGAGTCATGAATTTAATCTCTGTAAACGTCTGTGATCTATTTTGACTTTGCACCTTGCCACACCACATTCACCAGAAAGATAAATATAGTAATAATCAATGAATTATTACAATTTTTTCAACCGGATTTTATAGTTTCGTCTTATAAAATATATGAGCTAGCTGCTTTTTAACGATATTTACTTTTTTCTTTAAGTTTCGAAGTTAGCCATTTATATATCTAAAATATTCTACTTTTTTCATGCAATAATTATATTATATGAAATTCCTTTTGGTTCTCTTAAAAAGATTTTTTCTAAATTTTAAAAACTTTTTAATATTTTACTCAAGCTAAGATCTGTAGGTATCTTAAACAGCGTCTCATAGAAAAATATCGGTTATTTTCCTTTCTTATATAATCTTTAATTCGTTATTAAAAATTTCATAAAAAATTAAAAACTTTCTTTGTCGTCATGCATTTTAACCTAAAAGTATTTTGCTGCTTGAAGCTTATTTCAATTTTGTTTATCTGCACAAGCAATTAACGTGCTTTTAATTAGAAAAGCATAGCCGCCCAGCAGAACAATTTCTTTTTCCTAATTTAGAAATTCGGTTTAAGTGCGAAAAAAATTCCGAAACAAAGGTGAAAACGTCAAAATGACAGGAAAAGCTGCTTCTAGGAAACTAGAAATGCCTTTAAGAAACAAGAATGTTAACAGGAAGTTAGAAATTGCTTTTTATAACTGAAGACCATCTAGCAAAATTTAGTTCGTCTTTTATCCAATGATTAATGGCAGTTCATCTAACACGAAAAAATGGAAAATCCTTGTAAATTATGATGTATTAAGTGTAGTTATTATTTTGTACACCAGTCGCATTTTGGACACGTAAAATTTGTGAAATGATAGCTTTACTCGTGACGCAATAAGGAAATATCTATCATTTTGTAAAACAACCTGTCACTCTGTTATAGGAAGCCGTTACTCTAGTTCAGCACATTATGCATCAGATTCCCGATTTAAATTTTAAACAGATGTAAGTAATGGCATAAAAATTATTTGAATTTTTATTCTCTTTTAACTTAATAGCTTTTATTGATTGGTATGTTGGTTTATTTAGAAATATAGCAATTTCTGCCAATGACAAATCTCCAGGGACCGAGAAATAAAGTCGTTTATCAGAAAGTTCCGTTAATCGGAATAATGTACGAAGTAAGGACTAAATTTATTTTATTATTTTTTTTTTAATTTTCTTTCACCATCTTAGGTTTAGGACTGTCAATACATTCGATAAATGTATTGGCATGTTTGGAAAATATTACGGTTAATCGAATTACACTTTGAAATTTAATAAAGTTACATATAATACGATTATAATAATAATAATGCAGTACATTTTAGTAATGAAATGATGGCATATACAAATTATTTTTTTTTGTATTTAGAAAAAAAAAATCCAAAAGATTTGATTGTCTTGGTTTTGGCAGCGTTGAGAGAATATTTTTCATTTTGTCACGAATTGAAACGAATTATTTTCTGTGTCAGGTAAGCTAATACACCTGCGGAAGGTCATTCAGAACGTCGCTGGACTTCTTCGAAACTTTGTGTTTGTGGTGGGTATTTTGTGCTCTAATCCAATCTATCTTCATCTGAATCAACCCATTTCCTTTTTACTGTGTTATCATAAATTTGATGGAGCTTCTTAATTAGGTTATTAAAAACATCCTGGTGAGAAAAGAAGCACAATGCTAAACGTCGGTATAGAAAATGGTGACTTTAATCAGAAAAAAATCTACGTTGACACTACGAACATCTGAATATACGGCCGTTAAACTGGAAGTTCCGGTAATTAGAAGGCCGTTATTAAGAGAAATTAATTACATTATTCTCTATTGTGGAGCATCTGCCGGTACCTCAATATACGGCCGTTAAACAGGAAGACGCGTTAATTAGAAGAACATTATTGGGAAAAATTATAATAACTTTTATTTAAATTTTTGACTGTAGTTTTGCAACGTATGTTCACATTTCAACTACAAGCATAAATAAACTTAATATGCAAAAGTCAACATTACAAGCGTAGTAAAGTTAGAATGCTAGCTTATTCGACATACATTGCTGATGGAATTTGGCCGGCTTTCGCCAAAAAGCTAAAGAAATACGCAGTTTTTTATTTCTGTTAAAGTATATTCTGGATGTTAAATTACTCGTAAAGAAAAGAATGATTTTCCGGCGCCTGGTGGGACCCGAACCCACGACCTCCTGATTGCCGGTCAGGTGCTCTACCAACTAAGCTACTGGCATCAATCAGTTCCTTCCGTACCAGCATATATAAAGCTTTCTATGAGCAAGTACGCTATCAGTATGGCAGTACTGTGACTGCTTTGTAACCAAAGCAACAAATCAAAGAAGCATGACTGTCCCATAGGACGAACTAGAATTAATATTATTAAATTCAACAATTTTTTTTTAAACTGTTGATTTAACTTATTCTGCTTATTGGTTTAGTCTGTGTAGTGCTACGTTCCGTTATCTTACATAAATTAACTAATAACTAATTCCTAATAATTGGTGACAGTGAAATAAGTTGCATATTTTAATCGCTTTCCTAGAAATTTGCTGAATTCTTTGCAATTTTTTATTTCGAACTTTACTTAATTACTTGTACACGTGCAATACCACACCCCATGAATATGCAAAGCAAACTGTCATCTTTAACAAACTCTTAATCTTACAGAATCCTTTCGTCGCAGAAGATATATTCCAACAATCATCTGAAATTCAAGAAAAATATATCCTTCAAACTCGCCATTTATTGAAAATTATCTAGATATATGAAAAATGCGACCTGGCTCAAAGAGTGAATTTTCTTAATTTGTGGCAGTAAGCTTGACGGAACCCATGATGTAATCTCCCTCTGTAAGTGTTTCTTAAGTATAATAAAGAAATTTAATTATCCATGATGGATGAAAGGAATTTCATTTTTTCGAACTGGTATTTTTATACTTTTGGTGAAACTTAATTTTGTGTATTTCTGTCATTACATATTTTATCAGAGATAACACCAGTGGTGTTATTATTTCGTATTAGCTACAGCATGAAAAAGATATTAACATTCTATAAATTATATACATACTTTCAGTCTTTTCCCTTTTTAATTAAAAATGTTTAGCCTTTTAAGCCCATATCCCTTCTCAGCAGATTAGATCTGCAAGTCTTCTGTAAGGTAACGGATTATTAATGGATGTCATCTCAATCGCATTGTATCTTCGTCATGGACTGCAGATCAAGTGGCAACCAGCATGTGACGTAAATTCTTCGTAAAACATTTATCTTTAATGCGACACGTGCGTCTCTTTTACGATGGGACGTGATGGTAAGATCTCTCAACGATCCCACAACGCGCTTGAAAGGGAATTATTTTTCTCCTTACCCAAAAATTTGGAAAACAGATTTATACATCTGATGCGCAGAAAAATGTGAACAGAGATGTTTTCCTTTCTCTTGGATAGCCACGCTTCCCCACACTCTCTCTCTCTCTCTCTCTCTCTCTCTCTCTCTCTCTCTCTCTCTCTCTCTCGGTGAAACGGTGGCCAAGTTGATGGAAACACATTACAATAAGGGCCCTGGCTAACCCGTCATTCTTCATTATCATCTCGGAGATGCCAGTCGATCTGTAGAATATGACTTTGTGGAGACACGCGATCTTACTGAAAAATTAAGGATATCATCCCTCTGAACGTGCTGCAAGAGTTGTCATATTCATTAGATAAATATCGCATCAAAAAATTTGAGTGTTGTACAATTAATTTTCCATTTTGTAACCAGATATTTACAATTTTTTAGTACGGCACGCTAATGAAATGCAAGATGAACAACGAAAATTTACTTCTTTAAGAATCCTTACCGTATGTGAAAGAATAAAGAAAATTTACAACTTTTAAATATGCAATATGAAGAATTTCATCGTTCGTATCGGAAATTTTTCTCCTTTTCTTCCCTCTCTCGGATATACGTGGGTTTTTATTATTTTTATTCAAGAAAATAATAAACAATTTTTTTTTTTAAATAGAGAAACTTGATATCATGTCAGCAATTACCTATTATTTAATAAAAGCTAGACTTAATTTTTTCCACTTATGGTTTTAATTTTTTATTGTAGAGTATTGAAAATTCTAAAACACGTTTCAGTTTTTAAAGTGCACTCTTTCTTACGTTGCTTCATGATTGTTTTTTTCCACTTTTATACATTTTTCACTTGGTTAAAACAATCTTTTCTTTCA
Source organism: Dysdera silvatica (assembly GCA_006491805.2). Lineage (NCBI taxonomy): Eukaryota > Metazoa > Arthropoda > Arachnida > Araneae > Dysderidae > Dysdera > Dysdera silvatica. The sequence continues at coordinate 7,488,492 of QLNU02014802.1, read as the reverse complement.
ACTTACCAAAAATAAGTTATAAATGGTAAAAAAAATTCCTTTGAAATTTTTTGTTTTTTGTTTTTGTGTAAAAAGTACTTAGTAGTACTTATTTGTCTTCGAGTTTTGTAAATTTGTTGGAGCTAGGATCGTTATGTTCCTCATGTTTCCTTAAGTACACTTGTATTTACGTGAATTGTCCTGGCAATTTTCGTGCAGTTTCCGTTTTCTTTGATGTTGCACCGAATACAAAATTCATCAAACGGAATTCAAGACTAAACAAAAGAAATATTCGCTCTGTGGTGTTAAAATTTATTTAAATCTTCCGATAAATATTTAAATTACGTTTCTTAAAAACAAAGTGTCAATATTTTTATTTTCTTCTTTACCAAACTATGATAACTGCACTTTTTTTCTTTGAAAGGAACTTGTAACAATCGTTTACTTGTACTATTTTTAGTGTACAATGGAAAACCCGAAGAGGAACTGATTATGCCAAAAATTCTCTGTAGATGACGTGTTATTATAAGATAACTTTTCCGTTGACGCTTTCCAAAGGACTAGGAAAAGACGTCCTTAAACAGAAAATGATGTTATTTGAAATATGTGTAACTCTATAAATCGTTTAGCAGGATCTATCGCAAAATACCATATAGACATTACTTAGAACAATGTTATTGAGAGAATTTAATGTGCTTTTAATTTATATTTAATTTATTATTTACTGTACTTCTAATTATACTGCGCATTCTAGTGTCAATACGATTAAAATGCTCAATAGATAGCACTAGCAAGAATCAGAAAGAAGAAAAATATTTTCTTGTACTGAACACGATCCAGCGAGCGGCCCCTTGGTTAGTGTCCAAGCCTTCTGCCAGCTGAAGCACCAAGACACATAAAATGACCTTATCTCATATTCAATTCAAATTCGTTGACCAATGTATTACAAAGTTGGACGCCATTGTTTTCTCGAAGTCATCACATTTGCCAAGAAAGCTATTGGCAACTGACCGCGAATGTGTGGTACAATACGCAGCACCTCAACGGACAGCGTTAGAATGGATTAGAAAGAAGTAAAAACTTTCCGCTCCTTGCTAATGGCGTTTCACAGGGTTTTGTGTATTGTTCCATCCATAGTCAACTAACCATCGCTTTCGCTTGTTTCTGCTGACCCTGGGAAGAATAATAATATACAACTTTACAGCAGAACTGTAGTCAGGATGAAGGGGCAACTGCAGAGCAAAGGGCATATATTGCACGGGGCACCCGGTGGTTGATCTATATATATATATATAAATAGCCAGATGGGGCAACTGGGTCACATGCACGGGGCCACGTCCCTTCTGGCCCCGGCTTGGCCACGTGCCTGCAACTTTATAATATTTGCGTCAGAGATCTCCAATTTGAGCTGAAAACCTGGTTTCCAAATTCCGTAAGTAATTCCCGCGCTGGTCTTTGCTTTAGAGAAAGGTGTGAATTTGAAATTTATCATCGGGCTTCTAATACTGGCCACATCCGATGTTACTCTATTCCTGTGATCCGATAGGACGGACATTTTGTTCACTTTTCCTTCTTTCTCCTGATCCCGCAGACAAGCAAAACATACACTATCTGCATCTGTTGGAGACTTCACTATTGCATCAGCCTGCTGCCTCCATTGTGACGTCTTCGGTTCTAGACTGTGCTCATATGTATATTATATGTATATATATATGTTATCCCAGAATGTATGCAACTCTAATAACCAATGCCAACTTTTACTCGCAGACTAAGTTCTACGCTTTCTTTTCACATATTGCAAATAATCTCTTGTTCTTCCTACTGGAAAATGAACCCCGTTACCAGCATCGATACTGCTCTCTTGCATTTCTCTGTCGACAATTTTAAAGTCACATTATTTATAAATAATAGGGAATAAAGCATTATTATTATTTTCCATGGCAGGCTGTGTATCTGTTGACCAAACTCAAAGTAAGAACTACCATAGAAGTCATCACTCCAATTCTGTTACCTTTCTGTTCTCACTTTCTTGAAGAAGTTGGGTGCCGATCAAATACATATTGCAATACATTTCCTTTTAAATATCGTTTAGTCTGATTAAACTATATTCTAAACTATGCGTAAGAGAATCTGTTATTAATGTCGAATAATAATTTTTAGACTGAAGGCTTGCCACCGACTTTAAAACAGATATTTCTGAAACATGAGCAATTCCATGTCACAAATTAATTTACAATTCGACACAGTCTACTGATCTTAATATTTGTAGATGTTTAATTTTCATAAATTCACTGTGACTTTGCGATTTGAAAAAGAAAAAAATAAATTCGACAAACCGTTTTTCAATAAAACGTGTTCTCACAAAACAAAGAATTAAAAGTTTATTATTTACAATTTAAAGAAAGTAATCCAAATTTCATGAATTTAGAAAATGTAGTTTTTTGGATATTTACAAGACTAATAACTGATGAAGTGATCTAGAAGAGAGAGAGATAGCTATGACCCGTATTTCTATTCAATTTCATTTTTTGGGTTATTTATGCATATTTAGCCTTCATGAGCCTTTATTCCTCAACCTCCTCGTCGGTATGGCTTGATGTTGGTGCATATGCCTGTACTATCTGAAGTTGGTATCGCTGGGTTAGTTGAACAACGAGCCTCGCTGCTCGATCTGACGTGCTTTCAACTTCAAGAAGGTAGTCTTTAATTCTTTTGTTGATTAAGAAGCCAACACCACTTGTTCTTCCAGTTTCCGTTCCTCTATAGTAAAACAAATGTCCGCTTTTCAGTTCCACCAACTCTTCACCTTTTCTTCTAATTTCACTGAGTCCTACAATGTCCCATTTGATCTTGTCTAGTTCCTCTTCCAATTCCTGAAGTTTTGCTTCAGAAGCAAGGGATCGTCCATTAAACGTAGCCAAGGTCAATAAAAAAAACGGCAGTCTGGGCAATTCCAGTGATTCTCATCACCCCATGCTTTCATGCCATGCTGACCACTTCCTTGATTGGCTGCCCATCAGAACCGTATTATCGTCCGGTTCGTACCGCTCCGTACGTGAATTCTATCTCTATCCCTTTTATTAACGGACCAAAAGATAAGGCTGCGTAGACACGTTATCAATCCACACGTGCTAAATACAATCAGACGTTTATTAGATCTCCATGATTACATTTAGGCTATGCAACGCCTCGTAGCTAGCTTTGGAGCCAGGCCTCTCCGTACCCTATTTCTCGGAGGCCTCCTTCACCTTCGCGATCCCATACTGATCTCCTTCCCCTACACTTTCCAGACCTGATCCCCCGTTTCCAGTTTCGTCGCACACCTCTCTCCCTGGCGTGACCTTAATTGCTTTAGGTCACGCTTTTCGCTTACCACCTTCCTTC
>QLNU02014802.1:7448986-7463817 GCA_006491805.2 Dysdera silvatica | reverse complement strand
TTATCATTATTTATTTATTTATTATAATATCAAAACAAAATCTATGATTTAAGAATCTAACTGTGCCATTTATTTAAACATTGGGGCCGGTAACAAATTTCCAGAGTACAAATAAATTCACAAATTTACTTCAAAATTTTCATTTAACATATCCTTTAATAGGTTTAAACCTCGTATAAACATTTTTATTTACCACTGGAACCATCAATGAATTTTACATTATAAAAAAAAAGTTCAATTATTCATTTATAATGAAAAATTATACTGGGCTATAAAAACCACCAGAAAAAAAAAAATCATGTTAGAAGTTTAGTATGGGAGGAGGCACTTGGAATTACAGATTAAAAGGAAGAGAAAGAAGGGTAACATTAACTTAAGTGTTTAAATGATTATTTTGGCCCTGGTCTTCTTGGAGTTTTCATTATAAGTATTCATCTGACGTGAACACCCCGTTTGAAAAATTTGCACTCTCTCTTTCTCTCTCTCTCTCTTTCTGGTTTTCTCAGGTCTTCACTGCTCCTTTTAAAGAGACTCCATTTTGAGGATTGGCTGATTCAAGGACTGCCTGAATCTTACACCGCCAAGAAAAAAATGCCAACCCTTATTTGGCCCATGTTAACTTGTGGGCGCCTAGGTTGGAATTAGCAGCCCACTCTGGCATCCTCGAACACTGTACTGACCCGAGTTGATCTGATTTTTGCACGTGTCCATGTGTTGTATAATTCTTGCTGCAATGTTTGATTTCGACAAGGAATTTGTTTAAACTTAAGACTTCATTGGCGCCAATCGTTGATGGAAATTAAACATATTGTAGGGAGAGAAATAATAGATTTTAGGTACACTGATTGGCCAAAAATATTTTGTTGGCAAGTTAAAAATGGGTTTAAAAAATTAAATATGATAGGTAGGAAAAAAACAAAAAGGTGGATTTGTATGTTAAGGGGTCCTGCGTTTAAAAAGAAAAGAAATTTAATTATAGATATATTATTTATATACAGAAATTTTAAGTGATAATGTCTGTGCTAATAAAAATCGAATTAATTTAAAATTAACGCCTTTGGTAATTGAATAAATATTTTTTACAAACATTTTCGTTAGACACATAAATATAATTAAATTTAAAGTTCCTGAAAAAAAATTACTATTTATAGTTCTTTTATTTGGGTGCATGTCATGCACAGCAAACTTGTTTGATTCTTATTTATGGAACATCTTGATGCTTCTTAATATTTTGCCGTTGCTGCCAAAGAAGAAGGTTTCGTTAGACGAAGATGTCGCCTCTTGAGGAAAATTAATTATTTTGAGCATCATAAATGGAAAGGGTAAACGCAGTGTACATATATACCTTGAAGTACAATCTCATCTGGAATAATCAAATAAAGAGCGGCAGAATATCGAAAAAAAACATTTACCATATCTAAGCATATAATATTTATATACAGTGAGAAAGAGAGTGTGCTTTTTTTTTATTTATTTATTTATCTATTTATATGCTCCTGTGTGTTTAGGTATAATTAGTTATTTATTTTAAAAGGAGAATTTTCAAATTTCGTCCTAACAGAACCAAATCCTAGACTACGATGAGCAGCTAATCTTTTTATTTATTTTATTTACTTTTTTGCACTGTTGGAAGCCGAGCCCTAATTAATGGCACTATCCTAGTGTCAATTTAAAAGTGAATTTTAGATTAAACCTTGGTTTCAAATCAGGGTTTAAGCTGGCTCAAAACATGCTAGCGCAAAAATAACCTTTGCTCGCCAAATTTGATGGGGTTATAACTCTCCCCCCCATGGGGATTTAGGTAAAAATTTATTTTTAATTTATTATTAATACGTTTATACTTTATTATAAAACTAAAATGAAGCACATTTTCGATTCTCACTTCGTGTACTCTCCTTATTAGTCACGTTGCATTTATTTACTACTCTTTGCCCAATTAACAGAGTTGAAGAAAGAAATTTGTTTGCTTTCAGAAGTATGTCGCCATAGCACCATTCCAAGCGTCAGCTCCATAAACCGGATCTTGAGGAATAAAGCCGCAGAACGGATTTTCCCATCACCATCTCACTCAGACGGAACTGCCATATTCCCTGTTCCCCCGTTTCTCGCTTGGCCCTCGAGAATTGCGTCAGCTCTTCTTCATCCTCAACTGCTAATGTGGCCTAGGGCTCCCGTGCCGAAAGCCTCCGAGGTTTTTTCTTATTTGGAAGACAGGCGCTTGGTATTAGCCAATGATACTTCTTCACATTCGCACAACCCGGCTGGTGAGATTTTAATTTTTTTTTTTTTTTCCCAAAAGCAACGAAACGAAAAATCTTCATCATGATATAAATAAAGGCAATTGAATGTAAAATTGCTTTTAAAATTACCAGTGAACAAAAATACAGGGAAATCGTTTATAACTGTTTTAATCGGAACTACATGATTTGAGTACTGTCCAGCAGTGGCGTAGGCAAAAAAAATTCATAAGGGGGTTATAGGCTTAATGGGAGGGGTTACAGAGCTACAACTCATATATTCCTATGTTAAATATACAAAATTTCATTGCGATGGGGGGTTACAACCCCCAAAACTCCCCCCCGGCTACGCCTCTGCTATCCAGAATGTGGCGTTTACTTGTTTATGATGAGTCAAGTGGCTATAACCAATTATTGACTCCTTTATACAAAAGAATATCGTCGTTGAAAGCAGGAATATAGCTAGATCTTGCGCCTTTATCAAAACTGTTCATATTGATATAGTTATATATAATAATATTATATATAACAGTTTATATCACCTCAGTCACGGATATGGGTAGTTTCCTTACTAGTTATATATATTTCAGAAAATTTTACCCCCTCCCTCGCCGCCGCCTCTAACTTGGGTCTTTCTAGCCACCCCTGGCCACGGCTCTGATTTTAAGAGGCACCGACGTTGCATGCAGTATACCGCGGCGTTATAAGCGATATGTTTAACATAAAAAAAAAAATAAGAAACCAAATTTCTTGTAACGATTCCGTCGCCACATACAATTGGTCGTTATAACCGGCGTCATAATAAACGATTTGCCGTGTCATGTGCATTTTCACTTTTGCTTATGAATTTTACGGAGCAAGGACATTTTTGATAATTTTATTCAATGTTCATCTTATCTCAATATTCAGTCAATCGATTTTGATAACCTCCTTATGCGTTTAGACCATACATAACGCTATCTCGTATATTGCTAATTAATTATTAAATTGAATACTTTTCCAAATTGTAAAATGTTTATTGATTTCATGTAACGGTAGGTTCACTCCACAAAAATGTATATAAATCTTTATTTCTGGAGAAAGGATGAAATTTATTTTTTCACGAAAGATTACCTCATAAGAAGGACATAGACAAACTAACGGTTAATATTGTGTATCCGGGTGGCATCACCAAATTTTTCATCCAACGCCAAAATAACTATCACCAAAAAACAACCCTAATAATCGTAATTGGCGTTGTTTTCACAAAATGGATGCCATTTTATTTTTGTTCGCACAAAATGAAATATAAATCTTTAAAATAGAATTTACAGAATTTTCCAAGGAAAAAAATACTTACGTTTTTAGTTGTGATAGGCTTTAGATAATTCCAAACATGTTGAAAAATTCCAGAAATATTTTTTATAACAAAATTTTCACAAACCTTCTAAAGGTTCGAGATTCTACTGCTAAAAATCCTTAAAAATAATGTACTATAAAATAATAATAAATAAGAGATTTGTATTATATTTTCTTTTCTATTATATTTGTGTAACATAAATATTTTTCTAAACTTTCCATCATAAGGGCAATGCATGAGCATCGAGAGTCTGCTATGTTGAAAATCGCGCTTTTTAGTGATGTTCGGAATGTTTTAAAATTAGAAAAGTATTTTTTTACATCTGAAACCCTTTATTTTTTTCCCAGTACTTTCCTCCTACCAGTGGATGCCTATTGAGGAAGCACACTTATTCATAGGCTTAGCCGGGGGGGGGGTTGTAACCCCCTGCAGCGAAATTTTGTATATTTAACATGGGAATGTACGAGTTGCAGCTCTGTAACTCCCTGCTTGTTGAGCCTATAACCCTTCCTTACGAACTTTCTGGCTACGCCTATGCACTTACCTTTCTGAATTCTAGTACTGAACCTAGGCACTTCACCCTTTTAAATCAAAAAATCTGCAAAAGTGTCCGATAAAAACGTTGAAATAGTAACACTAGAAATAGTTTTAAAAAACAAACCTCAGAAATCAAGCAATACACTTCAAGAAGCTGGGAATAAGAAAAAGATGTAAAAAACCGCGATGACGAAAACATCAGCAACTTAGCGAAATATTCGACAATGTGAATCGAATACGCAATATTAGACTAACGTGCATGTGCATTTTCTTTAATAATCATAAAATTAATGCATCGAAACATATTATATTAGATAAAACTTTATGTAACACTTCAAATAATAACGAAATATCAAAATTAATAAACATTAATAAAACTCCTAAGGCAAAAAGGCTCTAGTTTGAGCTATATGTACGTGGGTGGCAAAAATTATTGTGTAATAAATTCCCCCACGAAAACTCACAAAAATCTCGCCCCGGTGGCTTTTCTGTGTTGACCATTATTTGGCAATTGTGTTATCCCTGTGAAGGGTAATAATATCATACATCCTTATATACGGAGAAAGAGAGCGTTGTTCCTGTCCTCGTTGGTCTAGCGATTAAGGCACCCCGAGCTGAACGAAGGGACCCTGGTTCGAATCCAGGATGGAAACGGCGTCTCTTTTTCTCCAAAAACAAAAAAGCTCTAGTTCAAGTGGGTGCCGAAAATTATTGTGTAATTAATAATAAATTTAGAAATTGACAAATCACACACAAACTCTATTTGAAATGATTGTTCAATCTTCAGAAACGAACTGAAATTATTTAAAAGGTTTCTATATTTCCTTTGTAAAACGTACTAATAATAACAAGTTATGATTTTGCAACTTGCTTTAATAGAATTCTGAGTACACGAATGAAGCTTTGCAAACCGACTTGCAAGACATTTCGGGCTCAAGTCCTATAATGTTCAATTTGTAATATTTTTGTTATATTTATGTCATTTCATATCTATAGCTCTTAATTATATAAATAAACTCTTAATCTCCGACATTATTGCATCAGAAAAATTACTAATTTCACATGAATGGTTCGTAGGTGTTCTTCTGGCTTGAATTCTAATAAGCAGTTAATTTTACAAATTTTATTTGGCGCAGTATAGCCCAGATGCTCTTGCGCCATAAAAAAGCCAAACAAACAATAAATTTTATCCCGAAGCAGGGGCGGACAGACTTTCATTTTGGGGGTCAAGGACAGAATTTGCCATGGTCTTGGAATAACACCCTTCATTTATCATGAAAGTTGGAATTTTTTACAGTGAAAAAATATATTTTGGGGGTCATGACCCCTGTGACCTTCCCCCATGTACGCCCTTGACCCGAAGTGTATCGCAACTTTCTGAAACGACGGTCATCAAATCCTAAATAATGTTAACATTTCTTATTCCTTAATTTGTAAAAGCGACACTCGAACGGGTAAGGTAATAATACAATGTTTGATTGCAGTAACGTTTAAGCCTGTCAAGGCTTGCAATATTAATAAACTTGAGAGGGTTCATGTCCAATTTATCAGGATTCTGATGACAAAGTTACGCCCACCGGTGCCAAATCCTTGACCTTAGTTTCATATGCTGTTATTTCGGGATTTGGTTGTTTATGGGATTCTTGTTTTTAACGTTTGATCGTACTAATCTCAATATCCATGGTGATTCAATTGATCTTTTTTTGGAGACATGGAAGACATCCCCTCTCGCCGAGGTACTTTGCTTGTCGCTTTGATGACAACAAATAATCTTATTACTACTGTCAGTAGGTGCTCGAGTCCGGGCGCATTGCCATCAACTATTTCCTGTTTACTAGGTATGGGATTGCTTTGGACACGACTGAAATAGGAGAGGGTTTTCATCAGATTGTATTTTTTAATAACGTTAATTAATATTTTATTACTACTTTATAAATTTCTTATTGATTCTGATAAATTCATACTATTTCATAGTTACATCTTTGCCCCATACTTCATTCAGAAATTTAATTATTTTTACCTTGTATGACATATGTAGTGGAACCTGGCAAAGTGCCCACCTTGATAAATATACCACCTGAATAAAGTGACCATTTTTTATAAGAGAGGACCAGTAGAGACTTGCACATGCCTATACCAAAGACTGTCGTGTATAATGACCACTTGTCTATTGTGACCATTGCAGTTTAATCCCAAAGGTGGTCCCTTTAATCAGGTTTTACTGTATATCCCCTGGTTGGGGGTTCCCATTAATTGTTTTATCACTGTTTTAATCAACTAATACCACAATTCTTTGTTAAATGAGGGCGGGACTTATCAAGCTGACGATGACGTCAGCTTTTTCCCAGCCTCCTTTTAGGTCTTTTATTTCATTGAGCCATTTGAAACTGTTATGCTTCGCTCCTAACTAATAATAATAATGATAAAGATGTTAATGTTCTACGCCTCTCTGCCAAAGATATCCTACAACTGAACTCTGTAAAATAATCAGAGTTCAGAGAATCCCCTCTCCCCATAGAAAAATCACCTTCCTATTCTTGTCGACATCACCTCACTCTGGAAGAGAATCCCGTAACAAGCTGCAGCTTTATATTTCCTTCCACATCTCTAGCTCAAAGCTTAGGATAATATATCTGCATACTTTTACTTTGGTATAACTCTTATACTCACTGGCGTAACATTTTGTATATATACATATGAATACATGGTATTGTAGTTCTATAGCCACCCCATTGTATGCCTGAAACTCTCCCCACTTATGAAGTTTCTACGCATGCCGATGCTTATATTCCTCACGGTATCTATCACAAAATATGCATACCGGATTGGATAAAATTATTATTATTATTATTATTATTGGTTCTCAAAAGATTATATATTAAAAATTCCACGAGCATCAATTAAAAACTTCTTCCCGTGAGGCGCATATTTTGAGTAGAGTAACACCACATAAAAGCTATTGTTTTAATCAGAGATCATGAATCTGAATTTAGATTTAAAGCAATGAATTATTAAAACACGGAACCAAACAAATCATAGTATTCTCATTTCAAATATGGCTTTTAGACGGGCATTAGTAATCACATTTTGAAAAGTGCTCTTCACCAAACAAACCTAAGCCGCGAAATCATCTGAATTTGAGACACTGATTTCATCGCACTAATGGTGCCACCGAGAGACGATTCTGGTTAACAAAAGAATCGCGTGTCATCGACAAATTGAACGTTAAGAAGAGGTCGTACTCATCGTCAGTGCGTTTTCACAATTTGCAATATTTTCATTACTTTTAAGCGCACGAAAGCGATGTTTAGGACACTGAAAAGTTCCCTTGTGCTTAAAATCGCGATTGTTCGTTTAATTTGAATGAGTGAAATTCATTCTCCGTTTACACGGAAAGGGAAGATGCATCGGCTATTTGAATATATTTAAACTGCCAATTTTCCAAATCTGTTGGGCCCATTCTTCTATATGCGATTTCTTCTTTATTTACGAACAGTTACGTGCGTGACTGACATTCATCGAGAGTTTTGGTCACCTGTGATTATCGATCAGCTCCTTGTCCTTTGAAATTCAACGTGAAAATCAATATATTTGTCCATAGCATTTGACCATCCCTAATTGTTTTAATCCCAATTACGTAATTAATGGTGGAGTAAATAGCATAGTAAATAAATTAAAATATAAAAGATCATGTATTGTAGGAATAGTCCATTTCCATTTCAATTGATTATCAGTTTAACCTTCAACTAAGAAAGTGAAATATTTGAACGCAACTGCGGACGTGCTGTCTAAGACTGCATTATGTTTTGATTCAGATGAAATTTTCTGATCAAAATAGTGACATGGGATTTAACCTCTATTTTTTTCTGAGCATTCTCCTCGAAATAAAAATAGAAATCTTTATATTTTACAAAATATAATGGCAGCATGAAGATTAAACTTCATAAGTGAGGAGAGTTTCAAGCATACAATTGGGGTGACTATAGAGCTATATACAAAATTTCATCGCAATGGGGAGAGGGTTAAAAACCCCATAAAACCCCCAGGGTACGCCAGTGAGTATAAGAGTTATACCAAAGTAAAAGTATGCAGATGTATTATTTTAAACCATAAGCTGTTTGTAATTGAAAAAGCTCAAAATGAACAAATTTCTCAAAAACTCAAATTCATCTTCGTAACGGATATTTCCACTATTGATAAGTAATATACTGTAATATTAAAATTGTTCAGTGAATATTTTGTTATCTATAATAGGTTAAGATTTATTATGGGTAAAGTGTACACTAATCGATAAGGCTGTAAGTTTGTGTGAGGTGCCGCCGCGGGCAATGTAAATTATCTGTAACCGTGAGAATATAAAGGTCAAGGGCACGAATTTAAGAGGGCTTGTTTTTGGAATCAGCGCGGGGGGTTGAATTGGATGCAATCTGGAGAGCAGCTAGTTTTTATTTATTTGTTTGTATTGTTCAGCTTGGGGACGATAATAAAGTAATAGTTAACAGAATAGTTTAGCCAGCGTAAGTCCTCGTTCAAAGTGCCGTGAAACACGAATGCCAGGTAGCCCAATTTCCAGCTTTTCTCGGAGGATCAAGAATCGTAAGCCAAACGGGACAAATCAGTAGCGGTCGACGGAGGTAGTCAATTCGAAGATTAAACTCCATAGCGGACAACGGGGCCAGGCGATCTGAAGAAACAGTACCGGATTCCAGACTTAAAGAATACTCGTTGGGATACTCCGAACTCTGGGAAGGGAAACTTCGGGTTGGATGCCTATGGTGATGTAGAGTTTTCATTCTCACTAGTTAGGCGTTAACGCTAAGTGCATCCACCAAGTGGCCAACGTGTAGGTGCATGTGTACGAACTGAGGAACTGAGTTTAACTTAAGGGGCATTGGACCCTTGGGTGGGACATTTTATGCCGAGCACACGAGTAATATTTGACATTTTGTTTAGTTTTATATTATTATTGAGATTGCACATTTGTTAGGTCGTTGGACTAAATTAGTCAAATTAATATATTACTGTGATATTTACAATGACAGATGGGTTGATTTACAAGTATGGTATAGAAGCCAGAGGAACGGCAAGAAGGGACGTCGGTCCAATGGGACATCCAAGTCGTGAACGTGGGTTGGGCTTCCTACAGGTAGGGGCTCGTAACGAGTTGCAGCTTAAAACGTTCAGCTGAAGAGTTTGGGTTCCGATCCGTGCAGTGAAGACATTCACGAAGAACAGGCGGAACCTCCTAAAAATCTGACCGTGTTAAGCTTTTACTCTAAGTGTTTTATTAATGTTCATAGTTTTATGTTAACTTTGTTATGCTCTTATTGTGTTATTGATGATTAGTGACCTTGGCTAACTAATTATAGTTAACTCCTGGCGCATTAGATACCATCGCGAGCCCTTTGGCCTGGTATTATTTAAGTGCGCCGTCGACTCTGAAACCTTGAAAGAATTGTTAATAGAAGTTGTTCATTTTAAATTGCTAGTTATCATATTCTTACGTTTTTGGGCCTTAATATATATATTCGGAAGAAACTGTGTTGTTAATTCACACACCAACCATTTTGGAACCCAACCGTTAGGTAAAGTGATGTATGCAATTAGTCGAGTAGGAATAGTGGTGCACAATCATATGGGCAATTCTACAGAACAAGGTACATAACTTGCAAAAACAAATTCTAATAGACTGATTTTTTATTTCAAACTTTTCGATACTTTGAAATTTCTTTTACCATGGAAGATATTTACTTATTTAACTATTACCTTTGAAAAATAGCTACTTATGTATGATCGTTGCCTTGGCAATCACTTTTGAATGGAAAAGTATGTGAAATAGTAAAATAATACTTATCTAAATAATGTAGTTTATTATTTTCATTGTTTTTATTGATAGTTAGTCGTCATATACTTTTATACAAATTTAAATTTGTGTGCTCATAATATTTAACCTTAAAAGTTACTGATACTACAAAGAAGCAAAGGCATAAATGTAACGTGTGTTAGAATGTCCATAATATCATTTTCTGTTGATATTAATGACAATCGGCAAGATGTTCTTCAAACATTGTTAACCCAAAATAAACATTGTTATTTATTATTATTATTATTTTAAAATAACTTAAGGAAACACACCTGTTTTTATAAAACATTACGAAGTCTTTAATTCCTCAAAATCATACTGTAACTGAAAACCTTTTTTCCAAAAGGCGTTAGGTCATTTTTTCCATTCTGCAATAAGCGTGAATTTTTAATATAATATTTATTTTTACTTATATTTACTTTATACATTTTTATAGGATTTATTTTTTAAAGTACCTTTTCTGTAAAATAAAAACTAAATCATATATTCAAAATTCACATTTATTGAAGAATGGGAAAAAAAAAATGGTTTAACGCCTTTTGAAAACGAGCTCTTTGATTGTCCTGACTTTCAAATTTTTATTGTTCATTTTTATGTATCTTTGAAATATTTTAACAACTTTTCATTACTCCACTCTCTTAATCTGCTAATACCGAAAATAAATTTAAAGTCATTGTTTCAAATAGAATAATGGCAAATGTAAAAATGAAAATAACTAAGATTAAGTTGAAAGCTCCAGCCATACTCATCGCTGTGCCATTTTTTTTAGAGTGATTTCTATGAAAAAAAAATACTATATTTTGGAAACAAACCGCCCCCTTGGGAAAGCCACATCGATGCTGAGAACTCTTTCTGTAGCTTTCGTTCTCTTTTGCTTTCATTGCTATCTGGTGACAATTGGTAATTCTAACGCATTGAACGTGTTTAAACTTGTTGTGGCGCAATATCAGACCCGGATTTATAAATGGGCACACTGAGCAAGTGCTCAGAGCGTAAAATTTTTATGGGCGCAAAATTTTAAACAACAGCGGACTAAAAAAAAAATGCAATCTATCAATTACAGAATTCCATCAAAATGTCCGTTCTCTCCGAAAAAGAGTTCCAATTTTTGTCTTAGTTTGAAAATCTGGAAAATTTTCATGACACAGCCTTTCCTCTAGACATCTGGAAAAAAAAAAATTCGTCGTCAAATAAAATGTACTCGTAAAGATATTTTTATTTTATAATAATTACACATAACCATAAATGTCCACCACATACTATGCGATTTTCGGTCTTATTTAAGGGAACGGGTTAGCAGAATTCAAATGGGGGGGGGAGCGCATCCTACCCTAAATTCGAGCCTGCATACCAATCATAATAGTAGTAATACGTCAAGCAAAAGCAGCGACTAATCCATTGTTTACTGCTCATTTTGTATCGCCTTGCTGTTTATTTTAAGTTATGCAGTTTTTGAAGCACAGTTTTACTTCATTAATTGTATAAAAATTCTTTATCATTTAGCATCTGAATGGATTTAATTATTTAGGCATTTAACAGCTTATCTTAACGCATTATACGAAAAATTATAATTCCTTGCCTTGAAATGGCGTGTTTCAAGCTGTACGACACAAGGAGAGCGAGGAACATGCTACACTAGAACCTAGAGTTTTCCGAGAAAGCCGAACCTCTTAAAGCAAACCCCCTGACTACGGTGAGTAGCTAGTCGGTAAACGGTGGGGTGGTTTGTTTTTTTGTTGTTGTTTTACGCAATTGGAAGTTGAACCCTGGATAACCTCACTATGGGCGAACACGTTATCATTGCACCATCACAGGGCCTGTCTTGGACTGGCGCCCCACCTGATAAGGCGCCTTTGTATGGGGCGCAACCTGCATACTCGCGGGCGGCGACTCTGGTAGGAAGAACATTCTTAGCGAACTTAGAGACAGCACCTCCCCCTTAACTCGCCATTAGGGAAGTGCGGTCTCTTAGCGAGCTTAGAGACCACACCTCCCCAATGGCCAATGGCAAGTTAAGGATGGTTATTAATTCAATATTTGCCCAATGTATACTTTCAATGTCCATTCTTATAAATAAATCAGAGTAAAAATTTTTATTTCTAAACTCCAGTGGGGTTTTTTTTTTAGTTAGCGATTTACTGCAACAGGATGACAACAGACCAAAATTTCGTAGAAATAGGACAACATTTACTTCAGGGCAATTAAAAGTTCTTGAAGCAGAATTTGCAAGAACGCATTACCCATGCATCAGAACAAGGGAGCGATTGGCTGTGCAGACCAAACTTCCAGAAGCGAGAGTTCAGGTAAGGAATTGTTGGTTTGTGCTTTTATACCGCGAGGATCATTCTGCTCCAAACAAGGTGAAAGTGTACGTACGGTTTTGAAATAAGAACGCCTTAAAACTATAACAGTAAAAAATATATTAAAAGTAAATTGAAATGGAACGATATAATATTAAAATTGTTTGCGGTTGTACTCCAATTTTTCATTGATATTTTGTAAATAATAGGAGACAATAGAAAGAGGTATTTTCTTCATATCAAAAGCTGAAAAAAGTTCCATGTTGTGTTAAATTGCCAAAATGTGTTCGAGGGCCGCAGCAATTCAGAAATGAGGGGGGGGGGCTGAAGAAACTCTAAAAAGGTCATGTGGTTCAGAGTTAAAGACATTGCGGTTGAGCATTAAAGACACTGTGCTTTGATATCCAATGGGGGGGTGCCCAGAACTTCCCATTTTGGGCCGTTGAACCCACATTTCCATACGCCACTGATTTGTGTTAATTTATCATGTTCTGCTGTCTTCCAGGAAATTTTTTATAGAATCCTATGTGAAATACTAAAAATGTCATGTTTAATATTAACTTCGTATTCAACCATTGCCTGCCTACTGTTTGAATGAACGTCCGTCTAAATGCTTTCCAAACATAAGTCTATTCTAAGCAATTCACAGCGCAAGTGTATCCTGAGTAATTCATAATACAAGTCTATCTTATGCAATTTATAACAAGCCTGTTCTCAGCGATTTTTGAGAGAAGTCCATCCTGAGCAATTTATAACAAGAGTCTATCGTGGACAATTTGACACAAGTCTATCCTGGGCAATTTATAACAATTAGTAAGAAAAACACAATCAAACAGTTATATATTCGAAAAACGTTTACAATTATTTCGAAGGATGTATCCTTTTCCTTCATAACGAATACGTGCTTACAGTCTAAGAGAAAAGCTAGAACTGAAAAAATAACGAAAACGAAATATATTAATGAACAAATGCCGCCTTCTATTGGTAGAGAAAGAAAGAAAGAAAATTTATTTAAAATAAAATAATGCTTATATAATTGAAGGAAATTTTTGAAAAGTTTTAAAAGTGGAAGTGAGAACAAAATAACAGGAATAAAATATAAGTAGAAGGAGGAATTAAAAAGAAAAATATCAAAAGGATAAAAAATGTAATTAAAAAATGAAAAAATAGATTATAAATAGGTGGAAAAAACAGGACATAGAACAAAAATGGAAGTGGTGAAAGAAGAAAAAAATAAAGGGGAAAAAAACTATTAGAAAATGTATGTAAGGAGGGAGTTATTAAGGAGAAATAGTTTTTTGTGGCAATGTGGGAAATAAATGCTCTCATTAGGAGCCTTGACTGACAAGTGACCACTTCGAAAAATATGAAAAGCTTAGTTAAGATCAGAGGAAGAAGAACATTTAGCGATAACCCCGGCATTAGAGAAAAGAAATTTATGGTCCAAATTCCAAGCACGTTTGGCAATGGCTGACTTATTTAATTCTTGCTTACGGCCAATATTCTTTAAGTCTGACACGAAATGCACGGTGCCTTTGTCCGGTGTAAAATTGTCCGCACTCACAAGCGATCTTACATACTCCGCAATTGTCAAAATCGTTTTTCGAATATATAACTGTGTTTGATTGTACTTTTCTTACTAATATACTTTGCGCAGTGTTTTTGGCCACCTGTTTTCTTCAAATTATAACAAGATTATAATGAGCAATATATTTAATATACGAACTTATAAATCAACACGTTACAACAAAATGAGATATTCTGTGCTTTCAGCTTGTATAAAAGTCTCAATTTTTTTCTGCTCGTAAAGAGTCGAGCGTGTATTTTTCTTTTGTTGAATATACGTTCACGTATATTTATAATACGTCGTTTTGCGTGCATTTAGGATACGTCATTTTGCGTGCATTTATAATGCGTTACATACATAAGCCTTACTATTGTTTTTAACGACGATTTTACCGAGCTTGAGCCCATAAAACTGAAAACGTATGTTCGTAATATTTTTCGATGATAGCGGATATTAATGAGAAAATATCAAATAATCGGTTCGGCTTAAAACCGTGATATATATATATATCATCATCATCATATTCAACCATTATCTATCCACTGCTGGATGAAGGTCTCTCCAAATGCTTTCCACACAAGTCTATCCTGAGCAATTCGCTTCCATGTCACCCCAACCTGTTTTCTTATTTCATCCACCCATCTAGTTTGAGGACGTTTTCTAGGTCTTCGGTGGTCTCTTGGAATCCAGTTCAGAATTTCTGTTGTCCATCGTTGATCAGTTCTTCTTGCAATATGCCCAGCCCATCGCCATTTCAGCCCTTTTACTTTAACAATGATGTCCTCTACTCTAGTTTGCTCTCTCACCCAAGTGTTTCTTTTTCGATCTCTCCTAGTTATTCCAAGCATGCACCTCTCCATGCTCCTTTGCGTTGTCTGTAACTTTCGTATTGCTCCAACTGTTAGACTCCATGTCTCTGATCCATAAGAGAGGACTGGCAATACACACTGGTTGAAGACTTTTCTTTTTAGACATAAAGGCAATTTCC